>OX465292.1:29485321-29992918 GCA_949987695.1 Merzomyia westermanni
AATATACAGGGTGTTTTTTTTACAGGTTTGTTTTTCGAATAGAGATAAAACTGGCATTTTGTGGTCAAATCTGGCAACTCTAATGTCATTTATGTTCAGTTTGGTTTGCCATTTCATCATAAACAGGTTGACAAAAGAACAACGCTTGCAAATCGTGCAAATTTATTTCGAAAATAATGGTTCAGTTCGCGAAGTTTACCGTGAGCTCCGTCCATTTTATGGTCGACATAATCATCCATCAGAGCAATTAATTCGGTTAACCATGGATCGTTTTCGCACTACGTTTACTCCGCAGAGACGTCGAACAGTGCGCACCGAAGAAACAATTGCCGCTGTAGAGCAAAGTGTTGAAGAGGACCCGAATGAATCGATTCGCCACCGTGCACAGCAATTGGAGCTTTGTCCATCAACTTTATGGAAGATTTTGCGCAAAGATCTTGGCTTGCGACCTTACAAGATCCAGCTTGTGCAAGAATTAAAGCCGCGAGACTATGCAATGCGTCGTGATTTTGGTGTATGGGCCGAAAATGAGATTGATTTCGATGCTGATGTTCATCGCAAAATTTTGTTCAGTGATGAGGCTCATTTTGGGTTGAATGGCTACGTCAACAAGCAAAATTGCCGCATTTGGAGTGAAGAGAATCCACATGAGACCCTTGAAACGCCATTACATCCACAAAAACTGACTGTTTGGTGTGCTCTATGGGCTGGTGGAGTCATTGGGCCATACTTCTTCCGCAATAATGCTGGAGAGGCAGCTACCGTTAATGGAGACCGGTATAGAGCCATGATAACCGACTATTTTGTTCCCGAATTGGATGGCATGAATGTGGATGAGTTGTGGTTCCAACAAGACGGCGCTACATGCCACACAGCGCACGTCACAATCGATTTATTGAAGGAAACATTCGATGAGCGCATAATTTCGCGGAATGGACCTGTCAATTGGCCACCAAGGTCGTGTGATTTGACACCATTGGATTATTTTCTTTGGGGATATGTGAAGTCGCTCGTCTACACCAACAAACCAGAAACGTTAGGGGAATTGGAAGCCAACATTCGTGGCGTTATTGCCGACATACGGCCCCATATGCTCGAAAAAGTGGTTGAAAATTGGACCTGTAGAATTGGCTTTATTAGAGCCAGCCGCGGCGGCCACATGCCCGAAATCATATTTAAACATTAATGGCATAAAATTATCCTTCCAATAAAGCCAAATTGATGGACCTTAAAACGATTTTCTTGTGTTTTATTTCTATTTGAAGTTCTATACCCCTAAAAAAACACCCTTTACTAAGAGTACGAAAAAATCATTCCATTACAGAGGCGGGGTCATGCCACAATTTAAACCCTAAAAGAACCCGAAACTTTACTCTTACGATGCAACCTGTTCGTAGAGAGTATATTAAACTATGCGATGAAAAGAAAAAAGATCTTCTGAAAGTGGCCGAATATTTACCCGAGAAATATGCCGAGTTCTACACGTCCATCTGCAACTAAATTCCGGTGAAAGTTTTGATCCTTTTTCTAAAACGTTAAAACATTTTCTATTCCCAATAAACTATATTTAATTTACTATTTATTGATTTTTGTTGGAACGATTTTCCGTCATCCCTCGTCAAGTTTGGTTTTGTGACAAACCGGTTTCGGCGTTCTGTCATTTTCAATGCCTAGGTTCGTTCTGGTCTGTGTCTATCCGCTGCGTTGTTTTTATAGTCCGTGGGTGCTGTGGCAGGTAATGTCAGTCTATGTTTTCGTGGTAGGTAACGTTAATATGCGTGTGTGTGTGCGCGATATTGATACGTCCGAATTGTTATCTGTCCCAAGGGTTGTTTTTGTAGGTATGTAGACATACCGCTTGTTAGCTAAGCGGTAGGTTGATGTAGGTAGAAATCGGTGATTTTTGCAGTTTGGTTCATATTTCGTTTTTGCTTGTTCATTGTTACGTGTTTGGTTGCTGTACCTGCTGGCTTGTGCTGTTCTTTGTAAACTAGTTTTAAGGGTTCAAATATTTCGTCAGAGATAGTGTTGGTTTGTTCGTTTATGATCCTGCCGTCAAATGTTTTTAACTTGTATATCTCCATGTTCTCAAGTACATTGAGCCGCCGGCCTTTTCCTTGTACGTGAAGTATTCGAGCCGTTGTTTTTATGTTAGCTGGGGTGCAGTTGTTCTCAAACATGTGGTTCGCGAAATTAGATTCTGGTATTATGGTGGGTTTTCGTGTTTTTTTGTTGTAGTCCCTGATATGCTCTCGGAATCTTGTGCTTATTTTCCTTCCTGTTTGTCCTATGTAGCTGTATTGACATTCACAAGTAAGCCTATACACTCCGTGTCTGTTGAATGGGTCATCAGAATTAGTGTCGGTTCTTAGTTTTTGTCCGACGTTGTTGCATGTTCTGAATGCTGTGTTGATGTTATATCTATTTATTAGTATTTTTGAATCACCTTACTTAAATTAATAACCCCAAACTGAAATAAAAGAACAATAAAACTAACAACAAAATTCTTTAATGTGTTATCTATGTCTTTTTAAAATGGAAAAACGTTTTAAGTGCCATCATGCGTGATGCTTTGCGTAGTGGAAAAACGTTGCAAGTGGCAACAAGTATTGAACTTAAAACGTTTTTCCACTAAAAAGAATGTTGAAACAGCAAATTAAGACGTAAGTTTAAAGTGAAACTGCATAAATTTTTGTATACATCTATTTTCTACTATATTTTTTTATAAGCAATAAAATAATGTAAAGAAAAGTACGGTTTTTTCGACAGTAAAAGTTTTTCGCCTTCTTGAACAATTTTGGTTTTGTGACTTAGAACGTTATTCCCGATGATGCTTCAATTGTTAATTACACATTTTTGCAATTACAATTAAAAATTGTAAATTGTAAAATTTGCAATTAACAATTCAAAATTGTAATTAAAAATTCTTAATTGCAGAAGTTGCAATTAACAATTAATATTAATTGTTTTAAGAATAATAATTTGCCCAATACTGTGTATGCCTTAGTGTTCTTTGTGAAAAGCTTGAATATTATTTTGTATTCTCTGACAGGTCAGTTAAGGTATGTAAATGCTCTGCGTCGAAATCATGTATCGTTTCAACAAAAGCTGACAAAGGTAACACGACAGTACTAATATACAAAGACGAGTATACAACAAAGCCAGAGTATACAACAAAGCCACGTGGAGTTTAATTAGGGAAAACCCCACGGATAACTACCAGGCCGAAATCAAAGGTTCTATAAAAAACGCCACTAAAAAAATAGATGAGAGGATGGCACATACCCTGACCCAAATGAATTCGTGAGCTCCTTCACTCATAGCTCTACCGCTAATTCCAGAAACCAGATATTCCTATAAGACCCATTGTAAATTTTAGGTCTGCGCCGGGTTATACACTGTCCACACACCTGAAGACGATTTTAAAGGACACACTGGAACTAGACTACGAACACGTAATAAATAATACGAACGAACTTATCAAAGGACTTGAAACCGTGGAACTCACGAAGAACAGCACGATCGTATCGTTTAACATCAAGAACTTATATGGAGAAAAGACTGGAGGAATGAACTATATGGACCTAACGATAAGGATTGACAAAGTTAAAGAAAAGTTCAACTATGACATTTATAGGAAACCAACCGCCACGTACACCATAATACATTATACCTCAAACCATCCGAAACAGCACAAAAAGGCTGCATTAAGGCTGTTAGTAGACAGACTCTAAAGAACGCCTCTTACACAGGAGGTATCAGGAGAGAACTGAATACACTATATACCATAGCCACAAATAATGGATACAAAAAAGGCATGGTGGATAAGCTCCGAAGGAACCAGGAACAACACAAAAGAAACAGCTAAGAGGAAAATACAAAGATCTGGATGGCAATGACATACACGGAAAAATGACGTATAAATTGGCCAACTTTTTCAAGAAACACAAGATTAACACAGTGTTCAGAACATCGAACAACGTAGGACAAAAACTAAAGACCAACACTAACTCGGAGGATCGGTTTAGCAAACACGGAGTATACAAACTTACCTGCGAATGCCAATACAGCTACATAGGACAAACAGGACGAAAAGTTAGTACATGATTCCGAGAGCACATCAGGGACTACAACAAAAACCAAGAAATGCACCAAAGTACCAGAATCTAACTTCGCAAATCACATGTTTGAAAACAAATGAGCTCCAGCAAACATCAAAAAACGGCCCGAATAGCAGGGTAAAAAGGTCGGCGTCTCAATGTACATGAAAGCATGGAAATATACAAACTAAAAACATTTGACGGTAGAATAATAAACGAACAAACAAACACTAACTCTGACAAGATATTTGAACCTTTAAAGCTGATTTGCGAAAAACGAAGCAATACCGCAAGTACAGCACCAAAATAAGTAATAATGAAAAAATAAAACAACCGAAACCGGTTTGTTACAAAACCAAATTGGACAAGGGATGACGGAAAATCGTTCCAATATACATCATGTCTTGTTTCCTCTGGTCCTCTCTTACTCTGTTTGTCAATGATGCGTTTTCGGTGTTAGTTTGTAAATGTCCGTGCTTACCCAGCAAACCAAGTATCATCCAAATATTAATCTTAGATCGATTTTTTGCAAGCTTTGGATTAATCCACAAATCTCCGGGTCTCATATATTTTATACTCCTTTTTAACATTGCATGTCCTTATAGGCGAGCACTCCCTTTGTGAACCTCACGGATGCAAAAGGAAGTATTATTTTTAGCTCCTTTTTAGCTCCAAACTAGAACTAAGGGAGTATTCTTCTATACATGTAAATATAGCATAAATGGACTAATATATTTTGTCTATAGAAGGAGCGCAAAGTGAGTTATGTTTTGTTTATTTAAATATACAGGGAAAGAAAATGTTAATAGCATTAAGTTAGTTTCAATTCATTAACAAAATATTTTATAGTATGTATCAAATATATTATTTCACGAGAATTAACCCACCTACGGAAACTTGGAATACAAATTTCTACCTAAATGAAATTGAACTAGAAGTTATTATTGGAGGTAATTGAATTTTGTAATTTCAAAATTTACAGTTATGTTAGCGGTAACGATGTCTCCCTTAGTTGCATTCCTAATTACTATAAACCGCTTCCATTAGCGAGGAATCAATATAGATTCATATATTGCTCGGTAAAAGGCATTTTACACAATATGTTTTTGTCATGTGTATATGTCACATTTAACGTATGAAAACCAACATTAGGTGTAAACGCAACTTAAACTTTCCTTTTATACAAGTCAGAAAAATGCACATACGAAATAGAAGCGTTTCTATTTTTTTGTCTGACACACAATGATAATCATATGTACTCTAATTTGTTGATTAAAATTTTTTGGACTTATTTACTTATTGTGTAGAAAAAAGCAAATAAACTGAACTGTTGGAAGTTCTTGACAGGCATACGACATTACATAAGTGTAGAAAAAGTAGCAGGTCATGTAAAAAAACATATCGTGTAAAAGGCCTTTTGTTGTACTAAAGGGAACAGCTAGTCATTATTAATGCTTAATTCGGGTATTTATCCACAAATTTGTTACTGGGTATGCAGATGACGTTCAATTATATTTGTCTATTCGTATAGGTATCGTTGAGGACCTGTGCTTTATAATTAATAATGACTTTTCTGCGATTTCGAAATGGGCGTGTGATAACTGCCAAATGTGTTGCCCATTAGTAACTATGTTGTGCATTTTGAATTGATCTATAAGCTATTTGTTGGCTATACCGCTCTCCCGTTCACAGACAAGATAAGGAATTCGGGCGTTGTAATAAATATAAAAGTTAAACTGTGGCGATCATGTTAATAAAATAGTGGCCAATGTTTCTACTATATTACGAAGATTGAGAACGACTGCGTCGTTTACGTCCATTAAAACCAGAAAAAAGCTAGCTATTCAACTGATTGTACCACATTCCCGTACTCTGAGCTTGTCTATGTCAATTTGGTTCTGCTTCGCGGCGTAAGTTAATGTTGCTTTCAATAATATCACGAGCTACGTGTATGGTCTAAAAAATTCATGGAAGCGCAAAGTTGTAGGATGCAGCATTTTTGACTACATTGCGGCTCGTAACTGTATTTATGTGTTCAAACTTATTGAAATTTTCCAAGTCTTGTAGGTATCGTATTCTAATAATTCCCAGATATCTCTATTTGTCCTCTTCGAGATATTTTTTGCAAATTCTGTTAGGCTCTGGAACGCTACTCCTGATTATATTAACAGTGCTTTGAGTAGGACGAACTACAAGAGGGTGATCACTATGATTACGCTGTGGAACAAATTCAGGTTAGCAAAAGTTAGGTCCATTCTGAGAGTGAGGGGTGAAAATAGAGGCTACATTAGAAGACCCGTATCGCGGAGTTTGTTTATATTAGTTTGAATTTTTTTTAATCGATCTTCGAACTTTTCTGTCAAATGCAATAAATTTCTTCCCCTTCTTTCTCGTCTTCCTCTTTTTTGTTTCCAACCACCGCACAGGTAGCTATTTTTATTTATTTCGTACAAGCGAACTAATATCAAAAATAAAGATTCAGTTAAGACTCGAAACTCAGACGAAGCTGATGTCTTTTAATTTCCGCTCGGTCGTGATAAAATTCGCTATCAATTGTTTTGGAAATTATTTCATAAAAATAACAAAAACAACATTTTATAATATATATTGTATTAAAAATTTCGGAACCAAAATGTTAAATGGACCATTTTTGTAATATTTGTGGACGTTTCATAGCAAGCGATGAAAAATGTGGCAATGCTAGTGATTGTTTTTTGGAAGCCTATAAACATTATTTCTCGCAAGAGTTTATCACTGACGTAAACTATACCCTTAAAAAAGTTTTGCTTTAATTGCTATTCAAGTGTTATGCAATGGAAAAGTGAAAGGAAGAAGGCTATGCCTTTTGGTATACCAATAATGTGGTTAGACAACAGCCCGCATCAACAAGAAAATTGGTTTGGATGTATCAACTACCATAAAACTTTGAATAGAAGGAAAGCAAAGAATAAAACTTATGTAGCAGTGTCAAGTGTCCAATTACCATTACCGCACTCAGAATTCGTTCCAGTACCAACATACCGAAGTATTTATCTTCAAACAGATATCAGTACTATAACCGCCGCTGCTATATCCATGCATTTCTTCTCAGAATACGACCCTGGTGAAGGTACATCCTATGAAACATCAAAGGACCCAATCCTAGTCACACAAAACCAATTGGATGAAATTGTTGCAATTTTGTGTTTGACTCGGAAGAAATCAGAAGAAATGGCTTCATTTTTGAAAGGAAATAATTTGCTGGCGTAAGGTACCAAAGTAACAGCAAACGCCAAAAAGAGTTAGAAAAGTTCTTCAATGTGAATGATGCAAAAAATTTCGCTTATTGCAACGATATCGAAAAGTTAATTGGCGTTTATTCATCGATAATTCACTAATCAGCTGTAAAGTTGTGCTTTTGCACAAGACGAATGGAATGTCTTCTGTTCCAATTGCGTATAGCACTGACACTAGTAAAAATTTCGATAATTTGAAACACATTCTGGAAGTAGTCAAATATAACGAACACCAGTGGCGCATTTGCTGCGACCTCAAAATAGTTTCATCGATTACAGGCTTAACAGCATCTGACAGTCCAAAATATCCCTGTTTTTTGTGCGATTGGGATTCACGATACGGAGAAGGTATTAAAGGAAGAAGCCAGTACAAACAGCATAACTGGAATCGTCGCAGGGGACAGAAATGGCCTAAATACAATAGGCTACACGAAAGTCTTGTTCTTGAAATAAAAATTTTGTTGTTCCACATTAAACTTGGCATTGCTAAACATTTTTTGAAATGTATCGCAAAAAGACCAGCAGTATTCAACCGCTTAAAAGACATTTTCCCAAGACTAAGTAACGCCAAAACTCAGGAATGGGTTGTTAATGGTCCCGATATACGGAAAATAATGAGTCGTCAAGATTTTGACCAAGTTCTGACAGACCGAGAATTAAATGCATGGCTCGCATTGAAAGAGGTCATTAAAGGACTTTTGGGTAAAGAACGCAAAAACAACTACAGGGAATCTGTTGCAAACATGTTGGCAGCTTTCGATGAAATTGAGGTTAATATGTCGTACAAAATTCATCTCTTGCATCAGCATCTTGATCAACTCGCTGAAAAGTTGCCAACTGAATCTGATGAGCAAGGCGAACATTATCATTAAACTGCGCTTCAATTTGAAATAAGGTAACTAGAATTTTCTAATATCTTTGTCAGAGTGCACAATTTAAACATGTGACGGACCTTCCAAATTGACGGGGTATGCTCAGTCCGTCCAGAGTTCCTACAAATAGAGTTCCCTGTGGTTTTCCTCCAAATGATAAAACCATGTTAGTTATTTTAGTTTTGATATCTTCCTTTTCTTTAATTCATTTTTCCAAATCTCATCTACAATCTTCAATTTATCTCTAACTATGCTTAAGGTGGTGGAGGTGAAAACCCCTACTCAGCCCTACGTTCGACGGGGGTGAAAACCACCACTTACTATAACTCGAGTTGCTCCTGGCTAAATTAAAGGCGGCAGAGGTGAAAACACCTGCAGAATATAAAAATAGTACTCGTGAGATGAAAACTCCCAGGTGTACGTTCATCGGAGGTGAAAACCACCGACTATTATGCCTAGCTAGTAGCTAACTACTTAACTCTTTGCACGCAGGCAAACTGTTACTCAACAACAATAAATACTTATATACTTATAATACATAATCTTATAAGTTAACCTTTTCCTTATTATTATACTATTTTCCTTATAACTACTAACGTATTTACACCCGACCGTATGCCTCTCTTCTTCTTCATATGCCGACTCCTCGTATCGTAGTGAACACCTGTAGGCTTTTCTTCCCTCATATGCCAGTTTCTTGCATTGCAACGAACATATGTACACACGCCTGTACGCTTGCGTTGGTCACTTCCAGATTTTCTCGTGTGTAGATTTGTATTGCTCTGCATTGTTGTGCGTTTAAATGTTCGCAGTTTCTAAAGCTGCCTGGCGACACGCAAGCATATGCTGCTGGTAGCCATAGCAACGGGTGGTTGTGTGCGTAATCGGGTGATTGTCGTTTGCCCGGCCACCATGCAAGCATAAAGCATCAAGCGCCATTTGTATTGAAAATTCGTAGCGTGCGGATGTAAACATGTCATCGGATGACGATTTTTTATTGCTTGTTACTGCAGTTGTTTTGGCGGAAAAAAAGAAAAAAAATTCTTTATGAAAAGTTTGTATTCAAAACGTAAACAGTTTACGCAAGAGAACCTTTAAAAGAGTTAAAAGCATCATGCACTCGTAGGTTTCAATAAACCGCAACGTAAAATCTTTTTCTTCCGCGAGCTTGCTCATTTCACGTTATCACAAAACTAACACACTAATGCTTGTCAAACACGTTGGCAACGATCAAATAGACCAGCTGTCAAGCGAAAAAATCTAAAATGTTTGATTTTCATCAACGAAAGCCGACAACAAGTACGTGTGAGCACGACTACCCGTCGTTCGCGCCGATTGCTATGGTAACCACCCGTTGCTATGGCTACCAGCAGCATATGCTTGCGTGTCGCCAGGCAGCTTAATGCTTATTGTTTGCCGTCTTCTTCGCATAGGCAGGTTCCTAACATCTTAGCGTCGAGACGCGTCGCTGCCAAATCTAGTGTATGGTAAAGCTCATATGTATATATGTATATTAGAGTGTTACTATTTGTAAGAAATTGATATTGGAATGGTATGTCTATCTATCTATGGCGCGATATACAACAGGTATATCATCATACACCTCCTAAGAGATTTTTGCGCCAAGCTTCTCTTCCAATTTGTGGTGTGCCGATTTGAATTTTGCCCTACAAATTGGTGGGACCTACAGTTTTTTGCCGACTCCGAACGGCATGTACAAAGGAGACGAATTTTTTGCTGAGAAGCCTGTCATGGCAGAAATACACTCGGAGAGTTTGCCAAACCACTGCCGAGGGGCGACCCCGTTTTGAAAAACTTTTTTCAAATCACTTTTGATGTTACCTGTACCAGGGCTCGAACCATGGACCTTCGGTGTGGTAGGCCGGCAACACTACCTTCACACCACGGCGGCCGCCTGGAATGGTATGTACTTTTAAAAAATATATCAAATATATATATAATCATATATATATTAGCTAAGTGGGGTTTATGTGCAAAAATGCGTATGTGGTTCATTTATAGAACGGCATGTGAGCAAAAATATAAAAATTCAGTATATTTCATAAAAATAGCGTAGAACTCAAATGAACTTCATTCACAAACATGTCAACGATTGAAACCTATTTTCGTTTCAGGTACAGGGGAAAGAAATTTCCAGATGCAATACTAACTGAAATTTGTTGGTGATATAAAAACACCTTTGAAGAAGAGGAAGACGAGGAAAAAGAGGAAGAAGGGGAATACAGAGATGAAATTCCAGAATATCAGTTGGACGAATTTATCGACCTTTCTGATGATGATGACGATGACCAAGATATTAGAGAGAGCAGTGATGTTGATCCACTGCCGCCTGCTAAACGGCAACTGGCCAAATCATTAATTTAATTTATTTTTTCTTTTTACTTAAAACTTTTCATAACTAACATTTTAAAATTATATTTTTTTCCCGTATTTTTATAATTTCTTTTTCAATGTTTCTTCAAAACCACCACTGAAAAAATTGAGAAGCATATTATAGATCAAACAGAAAGAAAAAATACTTAGTTTTGTGAGAAATATGTTCAAAAACCATGAAAAAAAAATTGACAACATTTTGCTTCATAAGCACTACAAAAATTTTATAAATCAATTTTTTTTTTAATTTTAATTGTTGCACAGGTCTCTAGCAATAATTTGGCTGTAACAGATTGAAAAAATATCAATTAGTCGACGAGTTAAAGCGAAAAAACTATACAACCAATATGCTGAAAATCGGCATTTGACTTCAAAGTTCGAAGAAAGATTCGAACTAACACAAACAAACGCCGCGATACGGGTCTTCTAATGTAGCCTCTATTTTCACCCCTCACTCTCAGAATCGACCTAACCTTTGCTAGCCTGAATTTGTTCCACAGTGTTACTTCAGTTCAACATGATGAATGGGTTTGGGACTTAACTGCATAACTATGCTCTGCTCGTTTTATTCTCTTCTCTCTTCCTTATTTAAATTGTCTTTATTATTTGAAAATAAAAGTGTACCTAAGACTGAATATTATCAATAATAAGAACTAAGTTTTTAACAATTACTTACTAGCATAAACTTAAAGTTATAAGCTAATTTTGGTAACATTACATTTTTTATTTTTTACTTAAATGTTGATCTTGTGTTATAAAAGACTTTGTTTTGCTGTCGTATCCACTTTGTTGAATGAATAAATATAATCAAACTCTTTCATCGTTGATTTGTTTTTGCTTTTTCCACCTATATTTTGAGGTTGGCTAGGGATCTCGCTTCCTTCGGAACTATTCACAAGTTTTTTTTATCACATTCAAAAGTTAATTAGTATCAGCTAGTGATCAAAGCAGCAGTCACACCTATTAGGGTAGGCAGAAAAAAGCGAAACCTCTTCGTGATCCTCAAAAGTCAGTAGAGTTTTTGAGACTTTGTGAAAATCTATTTTGCTGTTGGTTTTATGGTCTGTTCATTTTTACATATTTTTGTAAGTATAACGAGCTCAAGACCAGTTGATAATAATTCTTAGTTAATTATTATTATTTTTTGATTAAAGGAAAAATGACATATACAGGCTATAGTTATAGTACTATTTCGAAAACAGCCACGATTTCTCGTCAAACCAATTCGTATAGTTTTGCTATTTTCCGAGGATCTTGTGGAGATCGAACCCACTCACTCTGATTGCAAGCGCAGCCGCCTAACCCATAGGCTATGCTGCGTGTAGTTTTGCAAGCTGCTTAATTCAAGTTTTCCTCTAATTGTTGTTTGTTATTTTGCCAACGGTATACACAATATTTTAAACATTCTGTCTATATGTAATTCATGTATGTTGGACTTTGTTTTTGTACATTCTTCTGAAAATCACATTGTAAGATTTACCTCGCCTAAACAAACATACGTATTTGAATATCATAGGGGTTTCGATGTACTATTATTGAACTTTTTCTAACCATTGAATTACTTTGAATGCATTCTTTGTGTTTATCTCGAGCAGCAAATGGATACTTTTAGGTTGTGTTCGCATTAATTTCATTTCATGTGTCGGAGGTCTAGTTTATTTGATTCATATTACATCTTATTTTTTGGTAGCTTGAATGTGTTCATTTGCGATTCGTATCGAAATATCCACATTTATATTTTTTTGAACCACCCACTAATTTGGTAAAGAATCATTTTATTTACATTGAATTAAACTTTCGACATTTTACTAATTTCTTTGTGGGTTGCAATCGAAGCAATTGTGTTAGGACGCGTCCCGAACTCGACTGACTGCTCCGTGTTAGCTGCTTTCCTTTATAGCCGATGTCCAGCAGCGGCGTACCTGTTGCATAATTGTTTACAGCCCGTTGTCTGTGAATAAGTTCGCCCGTTAGTTCCCACAGTTGCGTTATGTGTAGGTTCTATTTCACAAGCATGTGAAATAGAATTATGCTGACGATGCGTCTGGGGAAATGCCGTAGCATACGTATTAACCGCTGGTACTAACCATGGCCTTGAATTTGGGTGTTAGATTGCCGTGGGCCGTGAGAATGTAATTGTGCTGACTTAGCGGCACGTGTATTGCTCAGCCGTGGGAGCGTCGCAGCGAGCGCGACTGATGCGTGTTAACTCTTCCCCCTCTAAAGATCTGCGTCCCGCAGATCCGAGCGTGGACAGGTGTCTTCCGTTCTTCGTCCCTGAATATCCGTGTGTAGTATGGACAATTTTAGTTTAGGAAGTGCTGTCCCTTTTGTTAGCTTCCTCCAAACTATCCAAATGAGAATTAATATCAAAAACAAGCCTAGAGTTTCTGAAGCTGTAAACCAATTCGTCTTGTCTTTTAGGGGTCTCAGGAGTTTAACATTGCCAATAGTCATCTAGTGGACAAGATTAAGGTTGACGGCGAGGCTTTTATTGGTTATAGTGGATAGCACCGGTGGGAGTATTTGAACGCCTGAGCTGCTAATGCTCCAGTAGGTTTTATCATCAATTCGTATAGTTTCGTTGTCCAATTGAAGAATATAAGAACCGTTCAAATAGCTGTGGGTATCACCTGACTATTCTGTGTCATTGAAGTTGTCCAATAGAATGGTGTCTTCTTTGATGACTTCGATCGTTGAGTCGTAAGTCCAATGCATCCTTCTTGCATACCATTGCACTTGTTAGGTGAATCGACTTATCCTTGATGCCATATATTTCCCTCTTGTTGATTAGAACTTGGCTGTACATTAAATCCAGCCGATGACCATTTTTGGTAATTGCTCGAGTGATAAGATTGTTGAATCTCGTTTGATCCACCTTTGGCATGGACAGAAGATAGAGTAGCAAGGTTCCATTTGTGTAGATTGATGGTTCACCGTATTCGATGGCTTCGATGACGTTAGCATATGGAAGGACTTCGATTTCGCTGATCAATTCGTTGATTTTGTCTTTGTTTAGCAGGTTGCTGTTAACCACTCCGGCCTTGGCCATTTGACAGGCTTGAACAAACTCATTGACATCTTCTTTCAGGATCATTGCCTTGTGCAGGATTTCCTCTTGTACTGTTGGTTGTTGTTCAGTACTAGCGAATCCTCGGATCGAAGTACCTCATCCCAATCGGACGCGTCGGGAGAACCGGCAATCCATTTCCAGGCCGATCCTATCCAATTAATTGCACGCTTATTTCTTTTGTGTTTTGGACCTTTTAGCTCATTAAGTTGAATTTGAACCTTCTCTAAGTGATAGGCAAGGACATCCGTGATATCATTGGTTTCATTCAGCCGGGTGACTTCGAATTCCAGGCGACTTGCGATTTCTTCATAGCGGGCTAGGTTGACCGTTGATTTCACTTCGTTGTGTGGGGGTTTGGTAGACCTCAATATCTAGTGAACGGACATAGTTCAAGACAAGCGGGGTTAGAAAGCCTCTTTCGTTGTCCATAACCAATATTTTTGGTACTGAAAAGTAGTGCAGGAGATCAGTAAGCTTCCTTCGAATGTGTATTGAAGACTTGTTCTTTATTGCAAACAGCTTAGCGAATTTTGAAAATTTATCTATCGCGCTAAGGTATTTTTGTCCTTCAATTTCAAATATGTCTATATGAAGGATCTCGCAGGGATAGCTCGGAATCGGTGTGGCTGAAGGAAGGGTTTCGATGGATGCTTATGTACTTATTAAGTTTTCAGATGTCGCATTGTTTGGAATATTCCCTTATTTGCCTGGCCATTGCCGGGAAGTAGTATTGCTCGAGAATCTGCACCCTATTCTCACGCGGGTTCCTATGGGCTCGCTTGTGTTCCCTCTCGATTATCTCGGAAATCCTATCAGGTACCGTGACATCTTCTACAACTCTTTGTGCTATCCTAATCCGATATCTTTGAAAGTGATTAACATAAACGTCCTGTAAAGAGGCAAGGAATCTTTCGGGAGTTTTTATTCCGTTTATCACATTAGGATTGAGACATTCCCTCAAAATAGAAACCAATGAAGCATTGTCGGATTCGGGAAATGAGACGTAATGTCTATTATAACCTAGATGGGGATGTTCGAGGCATTGAGGGCGATTCCCATCCCTGACAATTATTTGGTTTCTAAACACGTTAAGTTGGGCCTCTACATGTGGAATTAGATCCGAAGTATCCTGATCAGCAGAATGCATTGTTGCAGAGTCAACTTCGGGCTCTACATTATCTTCAGCATTTGCATGAGTGTCCTGTCCTGAGACAGAAGGAGGCTGAGCGATAACAGACTCAGTCAATATATTACACTCAGTTTTGAGTCTAGAAAGGGCGTCACCGACTAAATTTGATTTACCTGGTTTGTAGACAATTTCGCAATTATATTCCTCAATGCGACCTTTCCAGCGCTTCAACGCGCGTTGTAGTTGCGACAACTCAGGGAAAAGGTTAATGGCTGGTGGTCAGTGTATATATTGATTTTCTTCGCCCCATACAAATATGTTCTTAAATTATCAAGAGCCCACACGATCGCGAGCATCTCCTTTTCGTTGGTAGCGTAATTCTCCTCCGTCTTGTTTAACGAACGAGAAATAAATCCTATTGGTTTATCCTTACCTATGTCCCCCTGGGACAAAACATCACCAATCGCATAGTTTGAGGCGTCGGTTGTGAAATTAAAAGGTTTCTCAAAGTCTGCAAAAGCGAGGACATCAGCAGAAGTGAGCATCTTCTTCAAATCCTTGAAGGCTCGCAAAGCTGCACTATTTAGTGTTAAAGCTACCTTTATGGATGCATTAGCCTTAATTTGGGCATTTTCCCCACGCGTTAGATTCGTCAGCGGCTTGGCTATTTTTGCATAGTCGCAAATGAATTTTCGATAATAGGATGTCATTCCTAGAAAACTTTTCAAATCTTTCAAATTACAGGGTGGCAAAATTAAATTCATTGCCTCGACCGTTTTTGGGTCAGGGCGAACACCTTCGGGTGTAATAATGTACCCGAGAAATTCAACTTCAGTTTCTAGGAAACACGTCTTCTCCAAGTTAACCCTCAGGTTAACCTCGTGCAATCTTGAAAATACTTTTTCTATGTTTTGTAGATGGTCTTCCACACAAATTTTGCCAATATATTGCTTGAGGACATCGTCGATAATTCGTTGGAAGATTGCCGGGGCGTTTTTCAACCCAATGGGAAGCCGCAAAAATTCGTATTTCCCGTTCATCGTCGAGAACGCAGTTTTGGGGATATCAGGTTCTTTCATGGGTATCTGGTGAAAACCAGATGTCAGGTCAATAGTGGTATAGTATTTGGATTGGCCTAAGCTGCACAAAGTTGCATTTATGTCAGGAATTGGGTAGGTATCAGAGATCGTGACGTTGTACAATCTCTTGTAATCGATGACCATGCGGTATTGTTTTTCGCCATCGGGTTTACGTTTTTTTGGGACCACCCATATCGGGAAGTTGTAGGGGCTTTTCGATGGCCGGATAACACCTTCTTCAAGTAATTCGTTTACCTGTCTGTCGACCTCCTCTCTCATGCATGCAGGATAAGGATAACTTTTGCTGTAAATTGGGTCGGATGTCGATGTCCTTATCTCCGCACGCACACCATATTTTTCAATTATTTCCCCTACCCTTCTTTTCGCTTCTAGGGGAAGGCCCTTAGGCATTGTATAATTTACTTCGCTGGATATTCGTGCCTTAAGAGGTATTTTATACACCTCAATTCTCAAAATATTGTTCTTCCTATCTACTACTGCTCCGATATCCTTAAGGGTATCGTCGCCAATAATACAATCAAATGTTTCAAGACCAGGAATAATAAAGAACGTTATTTTGGAATTTATGCCTATATCTGTAAAAAAATTCAATGTTATCTTTTCATTTATATCTACTAAACCTCCCGCTGATCGAACGCTAAATGATTTCCGTACAGGACAGCCCTGTTTGGCTACAGTTGACCTAATAAAATTCTTATTCCCACCCGTATCGACCAGGAAGTCCAGCGTGCGGCCATCGGGAAGTTTGTACTCTATATATGGTACGCTAGATGGCCGTTCGGTAAAAAATCCTCCTCCTCTGCAGTTGGGAGTGGTTCAGCTTCTGGTTCAGTTTCCTTTTCCACGTCGTTTGTGGTCACATGGTAACGCCGCTGTAGCTTGCGTGGTAATTTCTCAGAGCTGGCTCCACCTTTGAAGGGGTTTGGCCAGTTCATGTAATTTACGCGCCTTCTTTGGATGGACTGATCCACGTCCATCTTTTCAACTGGTGGTTGCGAAGAAGTTGGTTGGTCTAGCTTTGGGGGTCTCTGTTGAGTTGAGCTTCGTTTTTCGAAAGGGAATCTACGCTCCTGGGGACGCCATGTTGTCCTTGGTGGGATTGGTGGTGCCCTGGTGGCACTGAAACCATGCATGCGATCTGGTATCGCATTAATTGGCGCAACAACGCGATTTTTGGGGCGTGCGCTGTGGATCGTGTAGTTTCGGAAATGCGTGTTTTGAATTTCGAGGCAGGCAGAATATGCCTCAGGTAGGGTTGTGGGACGTTGTATGAGGAGCATTTTAGCTAGCTCCCCGTTCAGACCGCGGATGAAAACATCCAAGGCGCGGTTCCTGTAGGTATCTATGAGGACTTTTGTCGTCTCCGCAGAGTATGTCTCCGTTTTGATTTTATTTATAATCAACGAGAATTGGTGATTCACAGCAGCGTAAAATTCATCAAGCCGGGAATCTTTTTGGGTTAGTTGATGGAGTTGGTACTCCAAGGTGCGGATATCGCGTTTATCCGCGTAATGGAGTGATAGGCACTCCTTAATTGCACACCAATTGGTGTCGAATATGTTGTACGATATCAGAGCAGCATCATCTGCTTCTTGTACCTTTTGGCGAATTTGCTGTAGTATAGCACGGTATATTGGTTTGTTTTTTACAACTTTAAAGTCGGACAGCATGCTCTCAAAAGAGTGCACCCATGAAATATATTGGACGGGGTTGCCGTCAAAGGATTGCAGTTCCTTTACGCAATCAGGCAATCTTGAAATATCCTTAAGATCCGCCTCCGTTGCAGGAGCTCGCGGTTCTGCTTCCGGTACTACCGGTACAGATGGTTGGCTAGCTCCTTCTAAAAGGGCGAGCCGGGATCGCAGATTGTCTAAGGCAGATACTCGCCTATCGACGCTGTTCACCTGTTCTAAGAGTGCGTTAACTGCACCCGTTAAATTCGTGACGGTGACCTCTAAAGCCTCCATTGTCTTGCAAGAAAATAATAAGGGTTATTTTAGATATTTTACTTACGCCCCTATCACGTATAGGCTTAGCATTAGCTTCTTGTTTAGTATTTGTTTGATTATCCTCCTCTTTTCACTGTTTATAATGCAGGATTTTTCTTTTATAGTTATTTGTTGAACTTCTTTTGAAGAATTTGTATTGCCACTTGAGGCTCTTTTCCTTTATTTCACTTCAGCCTTTTTGCTGCTTTTATTTTAGTTTTAAAAAATTTTAGAGTTTGTCACTTTTTGGGTCAAGGGCTCTTTTATATTTTTTCCACTGGTTTTTAATACACCGCTCCGGGCCCCTGCTCGGGCGCCACTTAAAGGACTCAAGGTCCTTTTATTAAAAAAATTAATTTTGTTGGGCCAACACGCCCAGATATCCTGACAAGGTTAGTTATTTTTACAATTAAGTTTTATTCACTGAACTTAGTCTAAACTTAAAGCTACGTAACCGCGTCCCGAACTCGACTGACTGCTCCGTGGTAGCTGCTTCCCTTTATAGCCGATGTCCAGCAGCGGCGTACCTGTTGCATAATTGTTTACAGCCCGTTGTCTGTGAATAAGTTCGCCCGTTAGTTCCCACAGTTGCGTTATGTGTAGGCTCTATTTCACAAGCATGTGAAATAGAATTATGCTGACGATGCGTCTGGAGAAATGCAGTAGCATACGTATTAACCGCTGGTACTAACCATGGCCTTGAATTTGGGTGTTAGGTTGCCGTGCGCCGTGAGAATGTAATTGTGCTGACTGCGAGCTCGACTGATGCGTGTTAACTTAGATATAAGAGTTGACTTGATAATCAATCTTATAATGAAAATAATAAAAGAAATGCAAAATCACGTCGTTTTGACTCTTAATGTATATTTATTAGGGCCAAATTATTACAGCTACGAAAATACTGATCACTCCTGGATACTCCACGAACACTCATCTTGCTACGGAAATCCTGATCACTCCTGGACGCTCCACGACCACTATATAGTACCAAAAAACGTGCAACGAATACTCACTGGATACTAACTGAATACTAACTGCTGAACTATTTATCCAGACTCTTTTATACACCTTGATATGAGTGGTGTGATTTAAAGTTATTCTACTCCTTTTCCAATTTGACGCCTTGTTTATAATAATAATAATAATAATAATAATAATTCCTAACGGATTACCCACCATATCCCACCCGACCGGCGCGAGGGGCGCACCCGCATGACGCGCGGATTATTCGTGCGTGCCGAGTCGTTGAAAGGCTTTGGTTTGTTAATAGTCGAGATCTAAAACTGCTCAGCTACAGAGAAAACCTCATCAGCTAAGTAAAGTAGATATAGGATAGATTATACATTAAGAAAAAACTAGTTAACAGAATAAAATTATTGTTAAAAGTTAAAATAGAAGTCAAAGAATAAAAAACAATTAGTAGCTATGAATTTAGGATAGAAAGAATTGCTTTTTTTATGCTGAAAAGCGATTCTGAAATATCAAATCTACCAGAAAGAGAGTTATAATCTTGACACAAACAGCGAAAAGGCTCATTTAACTGAAAATTGGTTCGGCACTGTTTTAATCAAACTATTTACTGCCTATTTGAGAAGTTTATTCCTAAACGTAAATTAACTTATGATCATCCTACGCAAGCTTGGTTTACTAAAGAGCTTAAGGCTCTTAAAAATAGGAAAACGCGATCATTTAATTTATATAAGAAATCTGGATTAAATAAACATTACTTACTGTATTCCAGTCTGCGTCAGAAGTACATAGATTTAAATAAAAATTGCTATAAAGCTTATATCTCTACAATCAAAAGAGAAATTATTCTCAATCCAAAGTCATTTTATGGTTTCGTAAATTCTAAACGTAAAGTATCAGGGTTTCCCTCAGCCATGAAATATAAAGACATTATATCTAGCGATAATGAATATATCGCAAACTTTTTTGCTCAATTTTTCACTTCTAACTATTCTGCTGTCACCAATTCAAACTTTCAAAACTATCCTTATAAGCTACACGGGACAAATTCAATTAATTCACCAATTATATGCGCCAAAGATGTTCTAATTTACCTGAAAACCTTAAAAGAATCTATTAAATACGGCCCTGATAGGATTCCTACATGTTTCTTGAAAAAGTGTGCGAACCATATTTACCAACCCCTTACCAATTTGTTCAATCTATCACTAAAGTGTGGCGTTTTTCCAACTGCGTGGAAAGAATCGTTTCTTCTACCGCTGCATAAAAGCGGGTGTAGGTCTTCTATAGCGAACTATCGTGGCATCGCAAAGCTTTCTGCCATTCCAAAATTGTTTAAAGCTATTGTTACAAATCAACTTACGGGTCCGATCTCTACTTTGATAGCTGACTGCCAACACGGGTTCAGTAAGGGAAAGTCCACAGTTACGAATTTACTTGAGTTTACCAGTCATGTCTCAAATGCCTTTAGAAAAAATCTGCACACCGACGTTATTTATACGGATTTCAGCAAAGCTTTTGACAAAGTGTGTCACTCATTACTTATTCATAAACTCGATCAGTTGGGCTTCCAGCCGGGTCTCAGTCGCTGGATCTCTTCTTACCTTAGGGACAGGACACAAAGAGTAATGTTTAAAAATTTAGTATCCGATGTCATTTATGTCTCTTCGGGGGTTCCTCAAGGAAGCCATCTTGGCCCGATTCTGTTCTTGTTGTTTATAAATAATATTTCTACAATAATAAAATTTTCAAAAATGTTAATGTATACCGACGACGCAAAGCTTTTCATGTCAATCGCGTCATTTGAAGATAGAAATATGCTACAATCAGATCTAGATGCACTAGTTACTTGGTGCGATTTAAATTATATGCCACTTAACGTTAAAAAATGTAAACACATGGGTTTTTCGCGTGCATTTTCTCAGCCGGCTTCCTATACAATTAAAAATTATAGTCTTGAGCAAGTGTATGATTTTGTTGACCTGCGGGTTACTATGGACTATAAACTCAGTTCCAACCGCCATATTAACACAAAAGTCAATAAGGCTAGAGGTGTCCTAGCATTCGTTAAACGATGGTCTAAAGAATTTAGCGACCCTTATGTAACTAAAGCCCTCTTCACTACATTAGTCAGACCGATACTTGAATATGGTTCTATAATTTGGAACCCGCGTTACCAGGTTCATGTAGATCGCCTTGAATCAGTTCAAAAACAATTTTTACTATTTGCCTTAAGAGAGTTTCATTGGGATCCCTCGTACAATCTGCCACCCTATACGAATCGTTTAAAACTCATTAATCTACACACACTTTCTAGTCGGAGAGAAATGCTTGGAATTATTTTTATGATTAAATTGCTAAATGGTTCACTATCCAGCCCATTTCTTCTAAGTGAAGTGAACTTCAATGTACCGTATCGTCCTTCAAGGCACTTTAAACCTCTAGTCTTAAAACAGTGCCGAACCAATTCTCAGTTAAATGAGCCTTTTCGCTGTTTGTGTCAAGATTAATCTCTTTAACTCTCTTTCTGGTAGATTTGATATTTCAGACTCGCTTTTCAGCATAAAAAAATTAGTTCTTTCTATCCTAAATTCATAGCTACTAATTGTTTTTTATTCTTTGACTTCTATTTTAAATTTTAACAATAATTTTATTCTGTTAACTAGTTATTTCTTAATGTATAATCTGCCCTTTATCTACTTTACTTAGCTGATGAGGTTTTCTCTGTAGCTGAGCAGTGTTAGATCTCGACGATTAACAAACCAAAGCCTTTCAACGACTCGGCACGAACGAATAATCCGCGCGTTATGCGGATGCGCCCCTCGCGCCGGTCGGGCGGGATATGGTGGGTAATCCGTTGGGAATTATTATTAAAAAAGACTAGAGGTTCAAAATGCCTTGAAGGACGAGACGGTACATTGAAGATCACTTGACTTAGAAGAAATGGGCTGGATAGTGAACCATTTAGCAATTTAATCATAAAAATAATTCCAAGCATTTCCCTCCGACTAGAAAGTGTGTGTAGATTAATGAGTTTTAAACGATTCGTATAGGGTGGCAGATTGTACGAGGGATCCCAATGAAACTCTCTTAAGGCAAATAGTAAAAATTGTTTTTGAACTGATTCAAGGCGATCTACATGAACCTGGTAACGCGGGTTCCAAATTATAGAACCATATTCAAGTATCGGTCTGACTAAAGTAGTGAAGAGGGCTTTAGTTACATAAGGGTCGCTAAGTTCTTTAGACCATCGTTTAACGAATGCTAGGACACCTCTAGCCTTATTGACTGTTGTGTTAATATGGCGGTTGAAACTGAGTTTATAGTCCATAGTAACCCGCAGGTCAACAAAATCATACACTTGCTCAAGACTATAATTTTTAATTGTATAGGAAACCGGCTGAGTAATTGCACGCGAAAAACCCATGTGTTTACATTTTTTAACGTTAAGTGGCATATAATTTAAATCGCACCAAGTAACTAGTGCATCTAGATCTGATTGTAGCTTATTTCTATCTTCAAATGACGCGAATGACATGAAAAGCTTTACGTCGTCGGCATACATTAACATTTTTGAAAATTTTGTTATTGTAGAAATATCATTTATAAACAACAAGAACAGAATCGGGCCAAGATGGCTTCCTTGAGGAACACCCGAAGAGACTTAAATGACATCGGATACTAAATTTTTAAACATTACTCTTTGTGTCCTGTTACTAAGGTAAGAAGAGATCCAGCAATTGAGACCTGGCTGGAAGCCCAACTGATCGAGTTTATGAATAAGTAATGAGTGACACACTTTGTCAAAAGCTTTGCTGAAATCCGTATAAATAACGTCGGTGTGCAGATGTTTTCTAAAGGCATTTGAGACATGACTGGTAAACTCAAGTAAATTCGTAACTGTGGACTTTCCCTTACTGAACCCGTGTTGGCAGTCAGCTATCAAAGTAGAGATCGGACCCGTAAGTTGATTTGTAACAATAGCTTCAAACAATTTTGGGATGGCAGAAAGCTTTGCGATGCCACGATAGTTCTCTATAGAAGACCTACTCCCGCTTTTATGCAGCGGTAGAAGAAACGATTCTTTATACGCAGTTGGAAAAACACCACACTTCAGTGATAGATTGAACAAATTGGTAAGGGGTTGGTAAATATGGTTCGCACACTTTTTCAAGAAACATGTAGGAATCCTATCAGGGCCGTATTTAACAGATTATTTTAAGGTTTTAAGGTAAATTAGAACACCTTTGGGGCATATAATTGCTGAATTAATTGAATTTGTCCCGTGTAGTTTATAAGGATAGTTTTGAAAGTTTTAATTGGTGACAGCAGAATAGTTAGAAGTGAAAAATTGAGCAAAAAAATTTGCGATATATTGATTATCGCTAGATATAATGTCTTGATATTTCATGGCTGAGGGAAACCCTGATACTTTACGTTTAGAATTTACGAAACCATAAAATGACTTTGGATTGAGAATAATGTCTCTTTTGGTTTTAGAGATATAAGCTTTATAGCACTTTTTATTTAAATCTATGTACTTCTGACGAAGACTGGAATACAGTAAGTAATGTTTATTTTATCCAGATTTCTTATATAAATTAAATGATCGCGTTTTCCTATTTTTAAGAGCCTTAAGCTCTTTAGTAAACCAAGCTTGCGTAGGATCATCATAAGTTAATTTACGTTTGGGAATAAGCTTCTCAAATAGGCAGTAAATAGTTAAATTGAAATGTGAGACGTTTAGATCGATATCACAACCAAATTCAGGCCAAGTTAATTTAGACAGTACTTTATTTAATTTATTGTAGATTGCTTTGGAAAAGTTAAAATCAAAGCTACTACATGAGTAGCATTGAGTGCTTTGGCCATTACTTATGGTTTCGTAGACTATATCCATAGACGGATGGTAAAGGTCTTCTGGTAACCCCAACGGATCACGACGATTTACAGAAAATTGGTTTATATCATCAACATACACTAAATCTAAGATTTTCCCAAACTTGTTAGCGGTAACATTTATTTGATTAAGGCAAAGATCGGAAATTCCATCTAAAAAGTCATTGTACCCCAGCTTGGACGGATTTGGAATAATGTTACCATCAGATATGTTCCACGATATATGACGTAAGTTAAATTCACCCAAAATAATAATTGAATCTGAAGCTTTAGTCATAAAGTTAACAGTTTTGAGCAGAGAGACATGTTGCATGTAGACTGAAAAATCTGATGCTGGAGGGATGTAGCAAACATTTAAGTACATAGAGACGTTGTCTAGTTGAAGGCGGATGCATTTCAACTCAATGAAATCGATGTTAGGAATATTAACCTCTTCTGAAGGGATGGAGGAATGAACGGCAAGTAGAACACCACCCCCGACTCTGTTCAAGCGATCATTTATATATACTTGATATTCATTACAAAAATTCAGAGAATTGAAAACATGAGGTTTTAGCCAAGTTTCGGTAAAAGCAATTACGTTATATTTACAATGAAAAGATTTCAAAAAGAGATCAGTTAATTTGGTATTTAAACCTCTGACATTTTGATAAAAGCTATTCACGGTTTTAGTGCCCAGTTTTTTGACTCAACGTTATTACGAAAAATTTTCGCTACATTTTGAACATTCCTATTCGGTCTGTATTCAAACTCCCGCACAAGAGCCCCGGGAGGCCAAAAAGAGCTGTCCAAAAGAGTATCGAAATCTTTCCCAGATATATCAATCTTAAACGAAGACATACTTCTTTGATATGTGAAATTAAATTTTCTAACAGTTACGTTTTGATCTTTAACTTTAGAAGAAATATGGTACATCAAATCATCCTCGGTAGTGTCTGGATGGAACCTAGACACAAAAATAGATTTTTTGCGAGGAAACACAACCAGCTTACCAACGATTGGTTCAGACTCCATTTCAATAGTTGGAGGTTCCGGGTTTTTCCTAGTGGACGTTTTTGAAGGGGCGTTCTTCGACGTTGCTCGGACAACCGTACTAGGAATTGGAGAAGCCAAATCGATAGGTTCAAGGAGTTGAGGCAAGTTCGGCACTGTTGAGGTAATAGGCCGATCATCCGTACGCCTGCGCTTGTTTTCGCGATTATCAGGGCATTCAAAATGAGGCGAATTCTCCAAAGTTTCCAAGGTTTTGAAAATATTTTCATATTTTTGGAATTTTTCGGTCAGCAATGAAAAATCTTTGCTTATTTCAGAAAAACCGTTTCTGATATGCCTAAAGATTTTACAGAGGTCAACTTCCGGCGACCGGCATTTGGAACAAGACCAGCGCAGGCCTTTTCCTTCGTTAAGCAGGTCAGCTGTTCTACCGGTTAACCCAGTGCACTTGGCGTGGACAAGTCCATCACACAACCAGCATGCCACAAAGCGTTCGGACTCGCTTTTTACCTGGCAGTTTGCTATCATGCACGACATTTTCGTATAAATACTAATATAAATTTATAAGAAAAATTATAAGTTAGAAAAAATTTATCGGATTAAAGAAAAAACAACCCTGACAGTTTAAGTAACACAGTACTGAGCGAACAGTTTTAAACACACTGTATCTGACGTTTAACAAACCACGCAAAAGATCTGTAACGAAAAAGAAAAGCAAGTCAGAGCACAACAACAATTGCAATATGAAATAAAGCCTATCAATAGCAACAAATAAAATATGAAAAAAAACTCAGCACACACAAATTCAACAAAATGAATTTATAATAATGAATAACTATTGAAACTTTTTAACACTTTTCACACCAAGTAGTGAAGCACATTAAGTATTTAACTCTATCCACTTTAATTATAACTTTAAAATGTCAAAGATATTATTAATTTATTAAATATAATAACAGAGAAAAATATAAACAGAACTACACAGCTTGACGTTTGCGTTTTTGATTGTATGTATGTATGTTAGTTTGCTTTACTTATAATTGCAACTAAATACCATGTACGAGTTTGTATGTATGTATGTAGATTTGCCTTTACTTATAATTGCAATAGGATACCATGTATGTAAGTAATACCGATATTTTTTATATTTTACTTACTATTGTAAAGAGATAGTATGTATGTATGTAATACATGTACGTTCTTTATTTATTAGTGTAATAAATGTTCTTTGTTTAAATTTTGGATTCATTGTTTTTGTTGTTGGTGATGTTGGTCCCTTCTTAGCTTTGAGCTGCTCCTGTGGCTAATCAAGTATTTTACTGTATCATTTGGCTTATTATTTGTTTTACAATATTAAATTATGTTTATATTTCTTAAACAAAATATTGCTAGTTAAAGTAAAATTAATGTTATAATTATTATTGTTAACAAAATTGATTATTCTACATTGTTTTAATGCTTATATTTTAATTCTTTCATTTCTTGTGTATTAATTTTTGAAATGTAGTTCTTAAAAACTATTTATGTTTATGTATATTTTTGTTTTGCCGGCTCTAGGTCCAAAAGTAATGAAAACAATTTTCTTTATTTGTTTATGCTAATATTCATGTTTTCATAAAATGGTAAAAGTACTGAGTTGTGAAATTTACTGTCAATATTTTCATAAATATTATCTTCAATAGCTACGGAACAGTTTTTAAATTCTATCAAATTATTTCCTTTAATTTCATAATTTATTTTATTACAATTTTGCTTAATTTTTGTTTTCTCTAAATTTTTGCAAAAAATTATTCCTTTATCAATTTCTCTTATTTATTTTTCTGTACCTGTTCTACTTGTAATATTATCAAAATTATTCTTAAATAAATTTTAAATACATTTTTTACTTAATTTTTATTTTCCTTTTAATAGTATTTCATTGTTAAAGTCATACACTTTTTCTATGTCTGTCTTATCTTTATTTGGTAATGATATTATTTCAATTTTGAAATATTCTTATTTACAAAGTTCTGGTATCATAATTACTATAATTAAGTTCTTTCTAATTTCTATCACAATACTTTTTATATATATTTTAATTTTTTACTATTTATTTTAATTTATTTATTTCTTTGTTTGTTAATATATTTCTTCCTAAAATACCTAATCTTGAAAATGCTATTAAATCTTGAATTTCTTCAATTTCACTTTGTAAATAATTAATATCAAATTGCAATGGTATTAATTCCTGTGTTCCTATATTTTTCTTTTGTGCCATTGTTAAATTTTGTTTAAATGAACTTGAATTATTGAACTTTCTTGAATTTTGTCTGCCTACAAATTTATATTTTGTTTTAATTCTAAATTTATATTTACTTGCTTATTATTTGCATTTATAAGATTATGATTATTTTCGTCAATTATCAAATGCTCATTTAACTCATTCCTATCATCATCATCCATTGTACCGAATAATACATTAATTCCCTTGCCTATAATATTTAAAAATGCTATTTTATTTCTAACCTTTAATGGTTTTATTGCTCCTAATTTACTTCTTACCATATTTAATTCAAATATTAAATTTTCTGTTGCTTTTTTGTTTTCAAATGTTGTATTAAAATTTAATACTACTGGATCTAGTTTTTCTATTATACTTTTATAATTGCTTAAATCTATTGTATGATAAATTTTATTAAACTTTTGAATAACATACAATTCTTCTTTCTTTAAAATTGTATATCCTGTATAATAATTTAATGTAGTCGTACTTATATCCTGTGTTGATGTTAAATATGATGACAAAATTAAAACAAAACTGCAAATGTAAGAAAATATATTTTTTATTTAGCAAATTTATGAATGCTTTTCATTCTTTGTGGATTTACATATGTGCCTATCCCTGTTATCTAGAATTTTTCCATTTCTTAACTGTATTTCTATTGGCTTATATTTTGGATCGCCGTTTCTAATTCTATCCACTTTTACAAAAATGTTATCTGTTCTAATATCTTCTTAATTTTTCCTATCTTTATTTCTATTTGGTATAGTCATATTCTGTTTTTTCAAAATTAATTCTTTTATTAATATATATATTATTTATGAGCTCTAGGCCTATTTTAAATAAAACCACTAGATTTGTCGTTAATATTTATTTTCGATATCACTCTGATATCATCATCAGGAATCTTCCGCTGTGATGCAAAGTCCTGATGATGATATCAGAGTGATATCGAAATATCGAAAATAAATATTAACGACAAATCTAGATGTTTTATTTAAAATAGGCCTAGAGCTCATAAATAATATATATATTTATTAACGGCCAATAAACAAATTAATTATTCTTTTATTAATTCAAAATCTTTATTTTTACTTTTATTTGAAATAAAATCAATCGGTTTATTATTTGTTGTTGAATGTATACTATTGTTATAAAACTCAATTGCTTTTACTACTCCTTTCGTTATTGTATCTTTATTCTTTTGTACTTTAAGAAGACGTAAATGTTCATTTATTGTTTCATGAACTCGTTCATTATCACCATTTCCTGTATTTACAAGTGGTGATAATAATAATAATAATAATAATTCCCAAACGGATTACCCACCATATCCCGCCCGACCGCGCGAGGGCCGCATCCGCATAACGAGCAAATTGTTCGTTCGTGCCGAGTCGTTGAAAAGATTTGGTTTGTTAATCGTCGAGATCTAAAACTGCTCAGCTACAGAGAAAACCTCATCAGCTAAGTAAAGTAGATATAAGATAGGTTACACATTAAGAAATAATTAGTTTATTATCAAAATTATTGTTAGAAGTTAATATAAAAGTCAAAGAACAAGAAACAATTAGTTGCTATGTATTTAGGATAGAAAGAATTGAGTTTTTTATGCTGAAAAGCGAGTCTGAAGTATTAAATCTACCAGAAAGAGAGTTATAATCTTGACACAAACAGCGAAAAGGCTCATTTAAATGAACATTGGTTCGGCACAGTTTTAAGACTAGAGGTTTAAAATGCCTTGAAAGGCGAGAGGGTACATTGAAGTTCACTTCACTTAGAAGAAATGGGCTGGAGAGTAAACCATTTAGCAATTTAATCATAAGGACAATTCCAAGCATTTCCCTCCGCCTAGAAAGTGTGTGAAGATTAACGAGTTTTAAACGATTCAGCAGATAATACAAGGGGTCGCAATGATAATCTCTTAAGGCAAATATTAAAAATTGTTTTTGAAATGATTCGAAGCGATCTACATGAACCTGTAACCCGATTCTGTAGCTTTTAACCACGCGCCGAGCGTTAAGCTTATCGCCAAATTTTGGCGTTTGTTCTTAACGAAAATGCGATTCTGTAAATCTCCCTTAACGCCGCTAAACAGCTGACTCTTGATGGTGATGAAATATGGCAATACTTCTTTTTCGCCGTATTTTGCACTAAATTACATGCAATAAAATCAAAACTTTTTTTTACTTTTTCCAAACGCTAAAACACTTGTTAATATATTAATGCAATTGTTAACAAATCGAAAATAATTCGCGACAGCTAACCACACAAAAAGTGTTAGCTAACACTTTTCGGGTGGTTAAAAGTTAGTGAATAGGGAAAAGCGTTAAAAGAATCGACCTACTGGTAACACGAGTTTCAAATTATAGACCCGTATTCAAGTATCGGTCTGACTAATGTAGTGAAGAGAGCTTTAGTTACATAAGGGTCGGTAAATTCTTTGAACCATCGTTTAACGAATGCTAGAACACCTCTAGCCTTATTGACCGTTGCGTTATTATGACGGTTGAAACTGAGTTTATAGTCCATAGTAATCCCCAGGTCAACAAAATCATACACTTGCTCAAGACTTTAATTTTTAATTGTATAGGAAGCCGGCTGAGGAGTTCCATGCGAAAAACCCATGTATTTACATTTTTTAAGCTTAAGTGGCATATAATTTAAATCGCACCAAGTAACTAGTGCATCTAGATCTGATTGTAGCTTATTTCTATCTTCAAATGACGCGATTGACATGAAAAGCTTTACGTCGTCGGCATACATTAACATTTTTGAAAATTTTATTATTGTAGAAATATCATTTATAAACAACAAGAACAGAATCGGGCCAAGATGGCTTCCTTGAGGAAAACCTGAAAAGACATAAATGGCATCGGATACTAAATTTTTAAACACTACTCTTTGTGTCCTGTCACTAAGGTAAGAAGATATCCAGCAATTGAGACCTGGCTGGAAGCCCAACTGATCGAGTTTATGAATAAGTAATGAGTGACACACTTTGTCAAAAGCTTTGCTGAAATCCATATAAATAACGTCGGTGTGCAGATTTTTTCTAAAGCCATTTGCGACATGACTGGTAAACTCAAGTAAAATCGTAACTGTGGACTTCCCCTTACTGAACCCGTGTTGGCAGTCAGCTATCAAAGTAGAGATCGGACCCGTAAGTTGATTTGTAACAATAGCTTCAAACAATTTTGGGATGGCAGAAAGCTTTGCTATGCCACGATAGTTCTCTATGCAGCGGTAGAAGAAACGATTCTTTCCACATTTTAGTGATAGATTGAACAAATTGGTAAGGGGTTGGTAAATATGGTTCGCACACTTTTTCAAGAAACATGTAAGAATCCTATCAGGACCATATTTAAAAGATCCTTGTAAGGTTTTAAGCTAAATTAGAACATCTTTGACGCATATAATTGGTGAATTAATTAAATTTGTCCCGTGTATCTTATAGGAATAATTTTAAAACTTTGAATTGGTGACGGCAGAATAGTTAGAAGTGAACAATTAAGCAGAGAAATTTTCGATATCTTGATTATCGCTAGATATAATGTCTTGATATCTCATGGCTCAGGGAAACCCCGATCCTTTACGTTTAGAATTTACGAATCCATAAAATGACTTTTGATTGAGAATAATGTCTCTTTTTGTTTTAGAGATATAAGCTTTATAGCACTTTTTATTTAAATCTATGTACTTCTGACGTAGAATGGAATACAGTAAGTAATGTTTGGTTAATCCGGATTTCTTATGTAAATTAAATGATCGCGTTTTCCAATTTTTTAGAGCCTTAAGCTCTTTAGTAAACCAAGCTTGCGTAGGATGATCATAAGTCAATTTACGTTTAGGAATAATTTTCTCAAATAGGCAGTAAATAGTTTGATTGAAATGTGAGACGTTTAGATCGATATCACTAAAAAATTCATTCCAAGTTAATTTAGACAGTTTTTATTTAATTTCTTATAGTTGGCTTTGGAAAAGTTAAAATCACACCTACTACTTGAGTAGCATTGAGTACCTTGGACATTATTTTGGTTTCGTAGACTATTTCCATAGAAGGATGGTAAAACCAACGGATCACACCGATTTACAGAAAATTGGTTTATATCATCAACATACACTAAATCTAAGACTTTCCGAAACTTGTTAGCGGTAACACTTATTTGATTAAGGGAAAGATCGAAAATTCCATCTAAAAAGTCATTGTACCCCCGTTTGGACGGATTTGGAATAATTTTTCCATCAGATATGTTCCACGATATATGACGTAAGTTAAATTCACCCAAAACAATCATTGAATCTGAAGCTTTAGTCAAAAAGTAAACAGTTTTGAGCAGAGAGACATGTTGAACGTAGACTGAAAAATGTTATGCTGGAGGGATGTAGCAAACATAAAAGTACATACTCGCAGAGACGGTTTCTAGCTAACTGCGGATGCATTTGAACTCAATGGAATCGATATTAGGTATGTGACCCTCTTCTGAAGGTATGGAGGGATGAACGGCAAGTACAACACCACCTCCGACTCTGTTCAAGCGATCACTTCTATATACTTGATATTCGTTATATAAAAACTCTGAATTGAAAACATGAGGTTTTAGCCAAGAAAATATTTCAAAAAGAGATCAGTTAAATTGGTATTTAAACCTCTGATGTTTTGATAAAAGCTATTCACGGATTTAGTGCTCGGTTTTTTGGCTCAACGTTATTACGAGAAATTTTCGCTACATTTTGAACATTCCTATTTGGTCTGTATTCAAACCCCGCCACAAGAGCCCCGGGAGGCCAAAAGAGTATCGAAAATTTCCCAGATACATTAATTTTACGCGAAGGCATACTTCTCTGATATGTGAAATTAAATTTTCTAACAGTTAGGCTTTGATATTTAACTTTTGAAGAAATATGATACATAAAATCATCCTCGGTATTGTCTGGATGGAACTTAGACACAAAAATGTATATTTTTTGCGAGGGACCACAACCAGCTTACTAGCGATTGGTTCAGACTCCATTGCAAGATATTGTTGAAGGGGCGTTCTTGGGCGTTTCTCGAACAACCGTACTAGGAATTGGGGAAGCCAAATCGATAAGTTCAAGGGCTTGAGGCAAGTTCGGCACTATTGAGGTAGTGGGCAGATCATCCGTACGTCTGCGCTGGTTTTCACCATTATCAGGGCATTCCAATTGAGGCGAATTATCTAAAGTTTTCGAGGTTTTGAAAATATTTTCATATTTTTTGAATTTTTCAGTCAGCAATGGAAAATCTTTGCTGATTTCAGAAAACCAGTTTCGGATATGCCTAAAGATTTTACAGAGATCAACTTCCGACGATCGGCATTTGGAACAAGACCAGCGCAGGCCTTTCCCTTATTAAGCAGGTCAGCTATTCTACCGGTTAACCCAGTGCACTTGGCGTGGACAAGCCCATCACACAGCCCGCATGCTACAAAGCGTTCAGACTCGCTTTTTACTTGGCAGTTTGCTATCATGCACGACATTTTGGTATAAATAAATACTTATATAAATTTAGAAAAAATTATAAGTTTAAGAATTTAGCAGATGGAAGAAAAACAACCTTGGCAGTTTAAATGGCACTGTGCTGAGCGAGCAGTTTTGAACCCACTGGATGTGCCGTTTAACAAACCACGCAAACAGCTGTAATGGAAAAGAAGTCAAAAAGAAGTAAAAATTAACATTTACTAAATTAATAAATTCGTTACCAAAAACATATTTATTTGGTTTACCAAATATTCAATATTTATGATTCAAAGTTTCTATACATTTTTGACTATTTATGTCGGTAATGTTTGCTAAATTTATCGACAAATGTAAAAAAATATCTGTCTTTCTGCAATATACAGGGTGCTTTTTTACAGGTTTGTTTTTCGAATAGAGATAAAACTGGCATTTTGTGGTCAAATCTGGCAACTCTAATGTCATTTATGTTCAGTTTGGTTTGCCATTTCATCGTGAACAGGTTGACAAAAGAACAACGCTTGCAAATCGTGCAAATTTATTTCGAAAATAATGGTTCAGTTCGCGAAGTTTACCGTGAGCTCCGTCCATTTTATGGTCGACATAATCGTCCATCAGAGCAATTAATTCGGTTAACCATGGATCGTTTTCGCACTACGTTTACTCTATGTGATAATACGCATCCGCAGAGACGTCGAACAGTGCGCACCGAAGAAACAATTGCCGCTGTAGAGCAAAGTGTTGAAGAGGACCCGAATGAATCGATTCGCCACCGTGCACAGCAATTGGAGCTTTGTCCATCAACTTTATGGAAGATTTTGCGCAAAGATCTTGGCTTGCGACCTTACAAGATCCAGCTTGTGCAAGAATTAAAGCCGCGAGACCATGCAATGCGTCGTGATTTTGGTGTATGGGCCGAAAATGAGATTGATTTCGATGCTGATTTTCATCACAAAATTTTGTTCAGTGATGAAGCTCATTTTTGGTTGAATGGCTACGTCAACAAGCAAAATTGCCGCATTTGGAGTGAAGAGAATCCACATGAGACCCTTGAAACGCCATTACATCCACAAAAACTGACTGTTTGGTGTGCTCTATGGGCTGGTGGAGTCATTGGGCCATACTTCTTCCGCAATAATGCTGGAGAGGCAGCTACCGTTAATGGAGACCGGTATAGAGCCATGATAACCGACTATTTTGTTCCCGAATTGGATGGCATGAATGTGGATGAGTTGTGGTTCCAACAAGACGGCGCTACATGCCACACAGCGCACGTCACAATCGATTTATTGAAGGAAACATTCGATGAGCGCATAATTTCGCGGAATGGACCTGTCAATTGGCCACCAAGGTCGTGTGATTTGACACCATTGGATTATTTTCTTTGGGGATATGTGAAGTCGCTCGTCTACACCAACAAACCAGAAACGTTAGGGGAATTGGAAGCCAACATTCGTGGCGTTATTGCCGACATACGGCCCCATATGCTCGAAAAAGTGGTTGAAAATTGGACCTGTATAATTGGCTTTATTCGAGCCAGCCGCGGCGGCCACATGCCCGAAATCATATTTAAACATCAATGGCATAAAATTATCCTTCCAATTAAATTGTTGGACCTTAAAACGATTTTCTTGTGTTTTATTTCAATTCGAAGTTCTATACCCCTAAAAAAAACACCCTTTATAAGTCTCCACGAATTATTTCAATTGCATTATTTGGGACTTCTGTGTTTGGAAGTTTAATTTTGTTTTCATGCCTATCATGTTTGGCTTCTTGAAAAACTTGGCAATTATTTATATACCTGTTAATAATTCTTTTAACTTTGGTGCATAAATTTTATCTTTCAGTTCTTTGATATTTTCATAAATTCCGCGATGGTTTAGTCTTTTACGTTCTTTTTCGATAACTTCAAAAACTTTTTCTTCGTCTTCAATATCATTTAAAAATATCTAACTTTTCATAACCTTTAATTTAGAATTACCGAACAATTTAAAAAAAAAGTATTTGAAATTCAATATATTTTTCTTCATTTTGGCAATATAATGTAAAATTTTTTATATTCAAATCTTTTATAATTTTACCAAAATTAACATTTATTAAATCTTCATGAATAAAAATTATTCTACTTTTAAGTACTGTTGTTTCGTATCGCCTTTCTTTTGATCTTGGATTCTGAAATGATAATCTCAAGTTTAAAAATGTTGATTGGTTTTTCTGTAATGTATATATGATCATTTATATCTTCAATTGCACTATGTATTGTTGCACATGTTGATTGAATTTCTTCATTTTGATCATCTATTTTTATTGCTTCTATCGAGTTAACCTGTAAACGGCTCAGAAAATCTGCAACATTATTTTCTTTACCTTTTATATATTCAATGTTAAATGTATATTTAATTAGTGTTAATTTCCACCTTACGAATTTACTATTTTCTTCTTTCAAATTATTCAACCATATTAACGGCTTGTGATCTGTCTGCAATTTAAATCTTTTACCATACAAATAAGGTCTAAAATATTTACATGGCCATACTATTGCCAACAATTCTCTTTCAATAGTTGAATAATTTTTTTCACTATCCCATAGTGTTCTACTAGCATAACAAATAGGATGATTATTGAATTATTTTTCGAAATTTGTGTATCTCAAAATTGGGTAATCAGAGATCAACTCTTTTAATTTTTCAATTTTATATCATTTTGATCAATTTTCTTATCTTTTTTTTTAAATATTTCACAATCGGCTATGCGATATTACTATAGTCTTTTATAAACTTTCTATAATATCCTGTAACTCCCGAAATTACTTTATTTCTTTTTTTCTTTGGCAATTTCATTTTTTAATTACTTCTATTTTTTCGGATTTGGTTTCAACACATGGTCTGTAATAATATGACCCAAAAAATCAGTTTTTCTTTTAAAGAATGCGCATTTATCAATTTGTATTTTTAGATTAAACTCCACCAATCCTTTGAAAATTGTATTAATAGAATCTACATGTTGTATACTTGTAAAGTTGTACTAAAAATTAATATATCATCTAGATATATTACACAAATTCTATTAATAAATGGTTGTAATACATGATTCACCATTCTTTGAAATATTGCTGGTGCATTCTTTAAACCAAATGGCCTTCGTACGTATTCACAATGCCCAAACTCAGTTGGAAAACCTGTTTTATGTCTATCTTTTGGATTTACTAACATTTGATAGAAGCCTTTGGTTAGATCCAAAGTCGAAAAATATTGTGCTTTACCTAATTTATCAAATGTGCTATCTATATTTGGAGTGGGAAATTTATCTTCGATGGTCACTTCATTTAATTTTCTGTAATCAATTACTATCCTCGATTTTTGTAACAACTTTTCTTTATAATACCATTGTTTTCTATTCCACTAATTTGTTTTCTTAACTCATTCTTGTGAACTTCAGGATACCTATACAATTCTGGATAAATTGGTTTATCTATTGTCGTATCAATTGAATTCATAATCTCTTTAACACTTCTTAAACTCTCACCCTCTTTAAAAAACAAATTTTTGTTATTATTTATTACTTTCTTTAGCTCTTCTTCTTCTTCTATATTAATTTTTTGATTTTTTAATATGTTAAAAATTTTATTATCACTTTCATTAATTTCTTTTATTTCACTTTCCAAAACTTCATTTATATACTCACTCGATTCTTGAACACAATAATCCTTTAAATTCTTTTCATCAAAAAAATCTTTAGTTTTATTTTTAAATTCCTCTTCCTCCTGATGATGAGATAATTTAATTATTTAGTTAATAATATTAAGTAAAGTTAATAGAAATTTATTTTATATCTTATGTTTTCAAAACATATGCTCGAAATAAAGTTCCACGAACTCAAATAAATATAAAAGAAATTATTATTAAATATTTTTCTCCACTTTATGTTTTTATTCAAATAGTTATTCAAAGATACTTTCATGACCATTAACTTTCATCATATTTGTTTTATAAGACAATTCTGCTTTTAAAGGGGTTATGATATCATTTCCTATTATACCATCATAAGGTTTATCCTTAAACAAGTCTATGACTAAGATAGTAATTGTTTTTTTATCTTCATTTTTAAATTCTTCCGGGAACCAAGTTAAAATATAAATATCAACGATTTCTTTCTGTTTTCCAGTCATAACAACTTTTTTATTCCTTAATTTTTGTTCGAGGATTCTAGGAAACATACTTATTTTTATGATTGAAGCTTCTGCTCCTGAATCAACTAGTAATTTTACTTTCATTACACCTATTGTCACTTGTTATTATTGGTATTGTTTTTCTATCGAAAATTTTATGTTAAAATGTTATCTACCTCCATTGGTTCTACAACTTGTCTTTGTGTTTGCCTTGTATTACCACGAGTAAGGGGTAATTTATGATAATTTGGTTTTGTTCTCTAACATTTATCAATTGCTTTCATTATAATGATTATAATCATTATTTCCATTGTTATTATTATTATTTTGATTTTGATCAATATTTTGCGCTTGTCTTTGATCCCCATTTTCATTAAATCGATTTGGATATCCAATTTTACATACGAATTAAAGTTTGTATTATTAGACCATATTTCCTATTAAATTTCGTCCAATTGTTTTGTTCCAAAAGTAGATAAGCTTCAGATACATTTTTTATATTGGTATCTTCTCTTCAAATAAATTTAAAATTGTTTCTTCATTACATTCCCGTTTTCTATCTATTGATCCCTCTAATGATAAGCGATATTTATTATTTAACCGCGTTAAGATTGTTGCTAATTCCATATAGATTTGTGTAATATTTTTAAATTGAATCTTTTCTGCCTTTCCCCTTAGTTGTGAAAATGTATTCTTTTCACAAAAATTTTCTATTAGGACTTTTTATATATTCCCAATTAATGTTATCTACGCTATATCTTAAGAGTCATGTATTTGCTTTTCCTACTATTTCATCCCTAATTTGTAAAACTATAAATTTTCTGGATTGTATTGAATAGATATACTATTAATTAGAAATTTTACTTTATTTATACATTGTACTAATTCTGCTGTACTCTCGCCGTCATATTACCCCTTTTGTTGATAAACTTTAATGGATCAAAATTGATTTCCAATACAAGATGTGGTTGTCCTTTGGTTCCTGCTGTTGGCATTTTATCTCCAGTATTATATTTCCTTGTAGATATGTAATAAGGTCTCACTCACTATAATAACTTTTCCGTAATGTGACACTGTCACTACTTATTATTTTTTAGAACGATTTTGCGGCTAGTTTACCGACTGCGCCAGATATAAGAGTTGACTTGATAGTCAATCTTATAATCAAAATAATAAAATAAATACAAAATTACGTCGTGTTTGTCTCTAAATTTATATTTATGAGTGCCGAATTATTACGGCTACGAAAATACTGATCACTCCTGGATACTCCACGAACACTCCTCTTGCTACGGAAGTCCTGATCACTCCTTGACACTCCACAAACACTATACATCACCAAACAACATTCAATGAATACTCACTGGATACCAAATGGACACTAACTGAATACTAACCATTGTTTAACTATACTAGTTTGGCATCTAATTTTTCAGCCAAAATTCGCACAAACCCCTCAAATTCAAAAAAGGTGTTAAACTTGGTACGAAATTCGCAAATAGTAACTATATGTTGCTTTAATATATATACGAGTATGTATATGTCAAATCTGCCAGCTATCTCTCTCTCTATGGCGCGATATACAACAGGTATATCATCATAAACCTCCTAAGAGATTTTTGCGGCAAGCTTCTCTTCCAATTTGTGGTGTGCCGATTTGAATTTTAACTACAAATTGGTGGGACCTACAGTTTTTTGCCGACTCCGAACGGCATCTACAAAGGAGACGAATTTTTGCTGAGAAGCCTGTCATGGCAGAAATACACTCGGAGAGTTTGCCAAACCACTGCCGAGGGGCGACCCCGTTTTGAAAAACTTTTTGCAAATCACTTTTGATGTTACCTGTACTAGGGCTCGAACCATGGACCTTCGGTGTGGTAGGCCGGAAACACTACCTTCACACCGCGGCGGCCGCCAGCTAGTGTTTGATTTATTACTTATTTTGCTTAGGTTAAGTAAAAATTATCGCATATTTCATTGTTGTGGTATAAGTTCATATGTAAATACATGAATAACATAAAAAATGTCATTTGGAAATTCTTTCTATTTAACTTTAACTGCTAAAACAAGTCCAAAAATGTCGGTAAGGGTATCAAAAAACATGCTTTGACATCGGTATTAAAAATCCGAAAACGGAAATTCAATTTTATATTTCTGTCAAGAGATATTTGCAATCAAAGTTGAAAATGTTCTGTCATTTTCATGTGGTTGTTCTAATCATACATAAAGGGTGTTACAAAATGTGCAAAAGTGTGTTCCGCGCAGAAATACTGTGGATCGCGTAGCCAGTGCTGGACCGGCTAAGTGTTATGTTTTTGAAGCGCGACCGAAGGCCGCCTACGCAGAAAGGTATTCTGCACATAAATACCTTGGAACAAGCCCCCTATTTGGGATCGGTCCTGGGTCATTTTTTGGTTTTTTGCCAATAACTTTTAAATTACTACAAATAATGAGTTTCTTCCACCGGATTATGGTTCCCGTAACGCGTCGATGGGTACCAATATCGACATTTCTAGTGCAGTTTTTACAGTTGACGTTGGATGTAAAGTATTACTCATTCTTTGACGTGTTTTAGCACTCGGTGGCGGTCTTAAACAATTATCAACAAGTAATTCAATGCTGGAGAAAATAATACAAGCTGCAGAAATTGACCCCGCTGGAACAATATTTTATGAAAGCGTGCAACTGTTTTCATATGCTGACGATATTGATATCATTGGCGTTAACAACCGCGCCGTAACTTCTGCTTACTCCAAATTAGAAAAAGAAGCGGAGAAAATGGGATTGGTGGTGAACGAGGTCAAAACGGAGTACCTTCTGTCATCATGCAAGGAGTCAGCGCATTCGCGCCTTGGCAATCAAGCCACTGTTGGCAGCAATAATTTCGAAATAATAAAGGACTTCGTTTACCTGGGAACCAGCATTAACACCAACAATTAGCCTAGAAATCCGACGACGAATTACTCTTGCAAAGAAATGCTACTTCGGACTGAAAGTCCTCTCTCGACGAACGAAAATAACACTCTACAAGTCACTCTTCGCACCCGTCCTGCTATATGGTGCAGAAGCGTGGACACTAACAGCATCTGATGAGGCGGCTCTGGGAGTATTCGAGAGAAAGGTTCTTCGAAAGATTTGTGGACCTCTACGCGTTGGCGACGGCGAGTACCGAAGAAGATTTAATGATTAGCTCTATGAACTTTACGCAGACGCCGACTTAGTTCAGCGAATAAAACACAGCGGCTTCGCTGGCTAGGCCCCGTAGTGCGAATGAGCGAAGATGCTCCAGCCCAGAAGGAAGCAGAGGAAGAGGGAGACCACCACTACGATGGAAGGACCAAGTGGAGACCGATTTGCGATCCCGCGGTGTTTCCAATTGGAGCCATTTGGCGCAACGAAGACACGACTGGCGAGCTATTTTGGACGGTCAAAATCGCCCGGGCGGTTAGATAACCATTTAAAGAAGAAGAAGAAGAAGGAAGCCTAAGTTCGGGTGGAACCGAACATTAAATACCCATCCGTGTAAAAGTGGTCATGGTAAATTGGTGGTGTGGAAAAGAAATATTAACAATAAACCTTATTTATTTTTCAAAACAGGGAGACAGGCCTTCATCCAAAGGTCTGGAAGAATACACCATCGTTGAACGGCACTTAGATACCTTGAGCTCATTTCATGAATACTTGAAATCAGACCTGGAGAAAATATCCATTATATTTAGTATTTTAGTTAGTAAGAAAGTCGTAAACAGGTTTCTATTAAATATGTATATTTAAGCAAAAGTTGTAAAATAACTTAATTGTAAAAATGTTTTTGTAATTCATACAAACATATAATTCATATAAACAAGAGTGTGCTGTAGTCAAATTTAATATCGCCGTACATATGCCCATGCATATGGCACCTTCTCCATATTGCCAGCTTCCTCAGCTTTCTCCAACGCCCTTTGTGCCTCTTCTCTACGTTCTGCACATATAAACAGATTTGTTAAGTTTACCTTGGCAAACACAAAAATGACCCAGGTCCGATCCCAAATAGGGGGATTGATCCAAGGTATTTATGTGCAAAACATATTTCTGCGTAGGAGGGCTTCGGCCGCGCTTAAAAAAAATAACCCTTAGCCGGTCCAACAGCGGCTACCCGTTCCACAGTATTTCTGCGCAGAGCACACTTTTGCACATTTTTTAATACCTAATAAGTGTGATTACAACTCAATGAAAATCACAGAAAATTGTCAACTTTAATTGCAAATAACTCTTGAACGAAATATAAAATCGAGTTTCCGCTTTCGGATTATTGATATCGAAGTCAAAACGCATCGTTTGATACCCCTCCCGACATTTTTTGACGTGTTTTACCAGTTGTCTCCTAAAGGAAACAATTATCGAATTTTCTACTCACCAAAGCAATTTTTCATTTTCCTTGATGGCAGATGGTACAATATCTCCTATTAAAAGGTTGAGGATGAATTTGTTATATTTTGTGCTGACTCGAGTTACTTTTGCATATATTTACACACAACATAATTGTGTAATAAATACTCCACTAAATAAACAAATTAAAATTTTGCAATTAAAAAAGTCTCTACTTGCCACAACTTTGTTTACGTATTAGGAAGCAATGACATAGCAAATACGAATATCAACAAAACGCAATGCCAAAAGACATATGCACATTATTGTATTTTAATACACTAAAATGCTTTAAAAAAGTACTTAACCTTTAATTTAAAGTAAAAAAATAACAAAAAACTTGATTGAAATATAAAAATTCAATTCTTCTTTCAACAACAAATAGGATATTATAAAGGCTATATCTTCAAAAATATGCACGGTTTAAGGCTTTTTAATATTTTGCTTTACAAATCTTAAAGTTTTCTTCAAATAATGTGTCGAGAACTGTGCATGTGTTTATATGCGTTTTTAGCAATCAGCTGTTAGTTGCGCTACTAGTAGAGATATATAGGGTGGCGCAAAAGTAAACCTCCTATCAGAAAATGCTATAAATTTTGCGATTGGCCCCTAAAGTCAGTTCTGTTTTGACATTTGTGTAGTAAACACATGCGAAATACACGTTAATCAACAATGTTACGCTACACTGCTCCAGAACGCGGAATATTGCTCACTATTTATTTGACCAATAATCGGTCGGGGCCAAACGGTTACTGTGAATGGTGAGCGCTACAGAGCAATGATCAACGAGTTCTTTTTGCCGCAACTTGATGAATTGCGATTGGAAAACATGTGGTTCCAACAAGACGGTGCAACAGCACACACTGCACGTGCCACAACCGATATGCTGAACATCGGAAGCTTACTTTTGCGCCACCTTGTACTATGATACCAACCTGCTGAATTTTTTATCCAAACTCTTTTATACACCTTGATATGAGTGGTGTGATTTAAAGTTATTTGACGACTTGTTTATGATTGCATGTATGTTGATTTGCTTTAGTTATAATTGCAATATGACACCATGTATGTAATACATGTATTTTCTTTATTTTACTTATTATTGTAATAAGATATAATGTATGTATGTAAAACATGTATGTTCTTTATTTATTACTGGCAGACCCGGTAGACGTTGTCCTGCCTACAATTTTACTTACCTATATATAACAAATTGTATTCTTTTACCTTCCCACTTTTCGCTTCTTCTACATTTATCCTTATCTCCTCTTTTTTCTTTAAACGTTTGCCTTTCCCCCACCCCATATACCATTAATCTTCTTACCCTCTTAATTTTCCTCTAATACCAGCTCTATATCTCAAATTTCTATTCCTATTCCTATTTCCTCTGCGGGTATTGATATGTACATACTTTCGAAGATAAAGTGTGTACATTTTCTTTTGGTCCTGGTACCGCTCACTTTCTCCAAGGTTTTTTGATACATAGAACACATGTATATGTATTAAATATCATTAACTTGAACAAAATAAATTACTAGCTATGCTGAATTGCTACTTTAAATAGCCCGGAGGCTTACCAAAACCTAAATATGGCCGGTGTCTTTTCACGGAGATCGGCAATACATTTTGGACATTACTGAAGCACAAACAAAACAAACCTTTATCCAAATTTTGATTAAAGGACGCATATATCTAAACATGATTATTTTGGACCAAATACGTTTAGAGTTATAACGAATTGAAATTTTGTATAGCTTGGGGCCGTGGCACCGCCCCAAAAATATATGTAGCCTATGACTTAACCAGTGATCCCAAGAACATACTGTGAAAACTTCATAAAAATCGGTTAGTACTTTGGACGCCTATAAAGGACACACAGGCACACAGAACCCACAGACACACAGACTCAGATTAATTTTTGTTTATAAGAATTATAATCTTGATTGTAATAAATGTTCTTTATTTAAATTTTGGGTTCATTTTTTTTGTTGTTGGTGATGTTCGTGCCGCTAGTGGCGTTAGATGTGTAACTATATGTTGTTGTGAATAAAGTGATGAAATGTATGGTAAAAGTAAGTGTTTAGCTTTAACCATGCAGGGCTAAGTTTATCCTTTTTGGTGTGGGAGCTTCACTTGTGCGCGCCAGGTTATTGTGAAAGTATGTATTAGGGAAAATGACTGAATGACAGACAGAACGGCTTAATTCGGGTTGGGGGCGCTGTAAGAAGAATCAGCACAGCGTCCATGGTTTCGCCTAAGTTACACAGAGGAGGGAGGGAAGACTTCAACGGCGAGGATAGGCCTTTACCTTATAATTTATGCTTCTCTCTTTAATGTTATTTTTCCACTTTTTGGTCTGTTCCTTACCGCTTCTCAAAATTTTTTGCTCATGTGACTATGGGTGAGGGTGGTGGAAAACATAACGCCCCTAGCCGACGAGCTAGCTTGGATGCAAGCATACAATCTTGCCACCGCTCCTAACCAAACAAACTACAGCGCACACTCGATAACGTGACCTAATTAAAAGCAAGGCAGTTCACATCAAAAATATTAAGTTAATACATATTTACATCGAAAGTGGCTTGAAACAGGTTTTTTCGAGGGTCGCCCCCTTGCAGTGGTTTGGAAAACTCTTAGAATTTGCTTTGCAGATGCCGTTCTGAATCGGCAAAAAACTGTATGTCCCACCAATTTGTAGGAAAAATTATAAGCAGCAAACCACAAATTAGCGAAGCTCGGCCTTAATCTACTCAGGAGGTATATATAACGTAAATTATTAAAATTTTTTTTGTTAACACGTTGGCTGCCAAAGCCTTTTTAGAAAATTTGATCGTTCAGTAGCAATGTCATTTAACAATTTTGGTCACTTGAGGCCAACAACTTTTTTTGTTCTTTTTTGTTTCTTAGTGCCTAAAAATAAGTTTTGACTGCTTGCGACATTAGTTTGGTCCCTAATTTTGCAGTTATAACGGTTTATTTGTGTCGCACGAAAATGTGCGACATGACCTGGAAGAACATAAAACATGTTGTGGGGCTACGTCGCACGAAAATGATTGACAGTAAGTTGTTATAGCTTTGAGTTGTATTTGGTTTTTTTGTTTTATTTTATGCATTTTTTTTATTTCATAATAATTTATAAAATGAACCGAAGAAATATCAAAGATAAAGAGATTGCAGATATATTGCCAGATGTTATAACCTCCGACAACGATGACGACATAGCGATTTTTCCAGAGACAATTCTGAAATTGATATGAATTGGCTGCCAACCGATGAGCCCAATTCAACAACTGAATCAGAAGACGAATCGTTTCATGTTTTTGATGCTGAACACGAGGAAAGTCATAACTATGATGACGAGGATGAGCAGCAAGCAGATGCTGGGGACGATGATAATACCATGGATCCTAATTCCAAGGACATTCAAATAAATTGGGCTGACTTTTTTTCGAGACAAAAAACTTTCCCATTTACTGGCAAATCTGGACTCCTTATAGATGTTGCGCGAAATATAAGGTGCATAGATGTTTTCAAACTTTTTGTCGATAATGAAATAATCAACCACATCGTTTGTAAAACAAATAAATTGCGCAACAACAATTGGAAACGAGAACCCTTACACGATCATCTCGTAAACTAATGTGGGGTCCTACAACTAGTGATGAAATTAAACAGTTTTTTGGACTCATGTTGTGGATGGGTCCCGTAAAGATTGGTAGTCTCGAAACATATTTTTTATATTTTTTTATTATCGAAAAAAATGCCATTAAAAATATATAGCGGTCATGGGAAATACACCAAAATGTTCACCACAGGAAAGATAATCCAAATTTCATGTAAAATTCCATATTTAAACGTACGAAAACGTGCGACGTGGCCTCAGGGTAACATTTAGGTGTCGCACGAAAATGTGCGACGTGGCCTCAGGAAAACATGTGGGTGTCGCATGAAAACGTGTTAATACATATTTTATACATCATATTCTTGTTTTCGTTATATATGAATTTGCAGTTAAGTCATATCATAAGAAATGTAGGTTTCATTTATAAAAATTAGCCATCTTTTTTTCTATTTCTGTTTTTCTAGAACTTGAATCACAGCTATCTCCCTTAAACGTCCAAGTACATTCGTATCATTTGGATCGACATCTTCATGATCAGCCCATATTATCGTCTTGTTGAAAATTTCAACTGCTTCAGTAGGCTTAATTTTCTCCAATTGCTGTGATAAGCAGTCATCATCGGATTCGTCCACTTGTTCATGATAGTCATCTGCATTATCCTCATGTAGCGAAAAAGATAATCCCAATAGTGAATAGCAGTAGGGTGTCATGTAAAGCTAGCCGTAAGAGCCAATAATGCCTACTTTCGTGTAAGCTTTAATGATCACGGCGACTAAATTTAAAAGTAAACGCGGGATTTAAAGTTTTGATGCGTCAGTTTTATTTGTCGTTGTACTAATAACCCAAATCCTTCTAGGGTACAGGTATTTATATTTTAGAACCTCCTCAAATTATTATTATAGATTACAAAGCTAAGGCAGTTATAACACAAGAATTGTCTTGGTTCGTGAAATTGAGTGAAATTACAATAGTATAAATATGGTGAAAGAGAATAATTAAGCAAAAGAAATTAAAGAATAAATGTAAACTTAACATTGTCTTAACGTGATATCCGCGTTGTTGTCAATAGGTATCATAAGCAATGCATGTGGGAAAGGTACCCAAAAGCGGACAGGTTTGACCAAAACTAACTTGACGAAGGCGACGCATAGATTTTGAAACGGGCGACAGTTTGAAGTTAGTTGAAATCGAAGGCTACACCGAGCGCGCTCAAGAAAACTTATTCGTTGTGCAATTATAATAATATAATTTAACCGTGAATTTATATACCTATTTTAATACCAAATGTATTACGAACGTAGTATGAACGCCCATGTTAATTACCTTAAATACTATTCTACTTAAAATACTATCCTACTTAAATACTCGTAATATTCTACAATACTTAAATGTACATTATTAAACGTGTAACTTAAATATATCTTAATAAACTTAAATAAACGTGTATAACTAAGAAATCGAGTGAAGCGTCATTAATTTATATCTGGCTGTAGAGTATACTTGTAGTTTGTGTAGAATAGCATAATCCAAAGAGTAAGAGAAATAGAAACTAATATTTAAATTGAAGTTGAAATTAATGGGTAAATGCATCTATCTCCTTTTGACTAATATGTTGGTATACAGAAAGCAAAGAAAGAGATCTTGTTATAGTCCATTGTAAAAATTTTCTCGGTTCTGTTTCGAGCAATAATCACACTGTATAGAAAGGGTGGTGAGTTTCTATGTGGTGAAAAATCGTAAACAAAAATAATTTTGAATCAAATGAAACAATGAAAATGTAAAAATGAATGTATGACTGAAATCAAAAGTTGTTGAAAAGTAAAAATAATATAAACATTCGAATAACTAATTGTCAATTGTATTACATGCCTTCAAAATAAATAGTTTAGTTGTGGTTATTATTTTTTGAATAAAATACAAAAAAATATACAAAATAGAGAAACCACTCTAAAGAAAACTCAAGAAATATTTTGAAGTTGTTCGTTATAGTAAATTAAGTAAAGTTTATCGAAAGTTTTGCATTTGAAATAATTTTTGAATCCGTACAATTTGTGCGGTGCATTGCATAAAATTCTGATTTTCCAAATATTTCTTAATTGATTTCTAAACATTTTAATATACGTTGATTCGCGTTCCTGGTGAACTATTTGTAAGACATTTAAATGGAGGTTAGTGAAATTTTGAGATTGACAGTTCAGGAGTTGAAGACGAAATTAATTGAAATAGGGCTTAAAATATTGGACGGAAACAACGTTAGAAGACAGACTCCACCAGCATTTCGGCCTGACTGTCGATGTTGATAATGATGGCAAGTGAAGTAAATTACCAATCATATAATGGTACGCCATTCACCTTATAAGATATTCAAAACTCATTAACGTCTTTCTCAGGGTCGGGTTCCCCGCCGTAGATTTTGTTGAAAATGCTGAGGCAGTTAATTGGAATGCGCTGCAAAAATTTATTTACGCGAAACAGCTGCCTAAAGGTGCAGCGAGGTTGTTTATACGTAGTCAGCAAGGCGTCACCAATTGGAATGCGCTGGCACAGGTATTTAGGTCAGAATTTGGTACGCTAGCATCATCCATCGAGGTACACCGATTGTTGCGCAACTGTAAAGAACGCAGCAATGAAGATTATAGTGAATATATCTATAGTTTGATGGAACTAGGTAACCTAATTAAGCTCGATGACTTGACCTTGATTGAATACTTCATTGCGGGTATTCCCGAATCTAACCAAAAAAAGGTGAACCTCTATCAGGCAAAGACGCTTCCAGAACTGAAAGAGCAAATTAGGGTGATGGAAAAAGTGCGATATGGTCGCCAACAAGTGTCTAGCTCAAACCATAATCAACAGGCATCGAAATGTGAGGGTGGTCAGAAGCAAGTTCAGAAAGATACGAAATGTTTTAAATGTGGAGACTCTTCACATTTAGCAAGGGAATGTAAGCAGGTGCAACTTAAATGTTTTAAGTGTGGTCACGCAGGACTTCGGGCGGCTGAGTGTAAGGGTGCATCAGCCCAGATCAAAACGGAAAATGGCAACGTTAATATGTTAGGAGAGGTGCCAGTCCTGAAAATAAACGACATTGGAAGATGTATTTTTAAAGGTTTGACGTGCAATGGTGTAACCTTTTCTTCACTAATCGACACGGGTTGCGACCTTTGTTGAATTCGGTATGGTATTTTGCTGATGTTGGGCGAAGATATAGAGCTAAGTAACGATAGGCGCCGCCTGAGGAGTATCGGGAACAGTGCCCTGAACACGTTAGGTAGCTTTGATATTCAGCCACACGTAGACAAGTTGGAGGTAAATACAGGGTGGCTAATGAAAGCCGCTACCAAAAAAAAATTAAATAACTTTTTTTCTATTTAATGAATCTGGTTAATTTTTTTTTTATTTTGCAGATTGACTGTTACATTTAACAAAAATGGATAACTGGGACACTGAAACAAGAATTTGGATTGTCCGCCGCTATCACGCACTGGAGTCCGTAGTTTCGGTTCAAAGAGAGTATAGGCGCACGTTTGGCGGCAATCCTCCGAGCAGATGGACCATAATAAGACTTGTAAACAATTTTGCCGAGCATGGGACAGTCAACAGAAGACCTTACCATCGAAACCCTTCAGTTCGAACGGAGGAAACAATCGCTGCTGTAGCTGCTGCCATACAAAACAATCCACGTGTTTCGACAAGAAGCTTATCTGCTCAAATGGGTGTAAGCAGACAGTCATTACAGTCAATTATGCACAAAGATTTGGACTTATTCCCATATAAAATTCAAATGGCCAACAAACTGAACGCTGCAGACTTGCCGATTCGCTTGGAATTTTGCCAGAAGATGCTTCAAATGGTGGAAGCGGATGGAAACATGTTGAACTGTCTTTTCATGTCTGACGAGGCCCATTTCGATTTAAACGGCAACATAAACAAACAAAATTGTCGAATATGGAGTGCTTCCAACCCACAGATACTCCATGAGACGGAATTGCATCCACTTCGTGTCACAGTGTGGTGTGCAGTTTCATCACGCTGCATTGTCGGGCCCTATTTCTTCGAAGAAAACGGTCACACCGTTACGGTTACTGGAGACCGTTACTTGAGCATGTTGAGAGAGTTTTTCTATCCAGAATTACGCCGAATGAGAATTGCTTTCAACTCTGTGTGGTTTCAGCAAGATGGTGCAGCTCCTCATATAGCCCAACCTGTTATGACAGAATTGCGACGAAAATTTCCCAATAAGCTGATATCCAGAAACTCCACATTCCGTTGGCCACCCAGGTCGCCTGACCTTACTGCACCTGACTCTTTCTTGTGGGGTTATTGCAAACAGGAAGTCTTTAAAGCAAAACCAACAAATTTGAATGAACTAAGGCAATCCATTCGAGAAACAATTGCGGCTATTCCTATCTCAACTCTCCAAGCAGGTAAGATGCCGCACATGCATCGACGAGCAGGGGGGGCATTTAAATTCCATTATTTTTAAAACTAATTAAGCTATATTTAATAAAATTTAATGAGCTTTAACATGAATAAAAGAAAAATTAATTCCATACACTGAAAAAAAAATTATTTGAGTTTCTTAATGTAGCAAAATTCATCAGCCACCCTGTATTACCTTTCATGCTGTGGGTGAAAGGGATATGCATTATTCAGCAATAATCGGCAATATCATTCTCAAGAATGTTGATTGGAACCTCTCCGAAGATCTGGTGGTGTTTAAAATGAAAGTAGCAAAAGTACAAGTGAGGGGCGGGAAGAAACCCCTTGCTCAAATCGCAAGGAGATAGTAAAGTTTGGAAAACAAAAAGGCGAATTAGATCTTTTGAAGGAATTTGTGTTTACCAGAAGGATAAGAGGGGTGCATAGTATCAGAGGTAGACGTGTCGGATTTGGAAATTTGTGAAATAAAAATAGTTGAGGGGTTCATTAAAACCTATAAACCAATGAAGATCAGATAGTCCCCAATTTCAATGAAAATGTTACTCTCGGAAGACATTCCCGTTTACGAAAGACCGAGACGTATGTCGCTTGCAGACAAACAGGTTGTAGATGAACAGGTAGCCAAGTGGTTGGAAGAGGGAATTATTCAGCGTAGTACGTCTGAGTATGCATCTCCCATAGTGCGTGTAGCTAAAAAGAATGGTAGCAAGAGATTGTGTTGCGATTACAGGCGCCAATTACATTACGCCAAAATCGTTCGAGACAATTTCCCCATGCCATTGATGACGTAATAGAAAGGTTGCAAGGTGCAAATATTTTTTCCACACTGGACTTGACAAACGGGTTTTCTCACGTGCCAGTCGACGATAATTCCAGGCAGTACACGGCTTTCGTAGCGCACAATGATCAGTTCGTATTTCAGTATGTTCCGTTTGGAATATCAAATTCGCCAGCAGTTTTTTCGAGATATGTTTTTGCTGTTCTAAGAGATTTGATACATGACGGTACCGTGATAGCTTACATGGATGACCTAATTATTCCCTCCAAAGATGTAAGTGATGGTATCCAATAGCTGGACCGCGTACTTAGTAGGGCGTCAGAGAACAACTTAAAAATTAAATGAAGTAAGTGTACAGTTCTGGTACGGAAAGTGGACTTCTTTATTTATATTGTAGAAGATAATACAATAAAACCTTCAGAGACCAAAATGAGGGCCGTCACGAATTTTCAATTACCACGTGATAAAAAGCGGGTTTTGGGATGAACGTCATATTTTCGTAGATTTATAGAAGGGTATGCCGTGTTAGCTAAACCGCTTACCGATCTGCTGAGAAAAGAAGTTAAATTTCAGTTAGGGGACGAGCACGTCGTCGGCTTTGATGAAAGCTGCGGTGCTAAAAATGTACAACCCCAAAGCGATTACGGAGGTTGATGCAGATGCTTGTATGTCAGGTTATGGTGCTGTGCTTATGCGGAAAGATGTAGACGATCAGCTATTTCACCCGGTACAGTATATGAGCCGCAAGTGTAAGCCGGCGGAAGAAAAGTACCAGTCTTACTAGCACGAAGTCTTAGCAATCGTAGAAGCATTCAAGAAGTGGCGAATTTACTTGATGGGGATAAATTTAAAAATTATCACGGATTGCAACGTCTTTACCATGACGTTGAAGAAGCAACATATTCTATGTTTCTGCAGGATTATGACTATGAGATAGAGCATAGGAGTGGGTCAAAGATGCGGCACGTAGACGAAGACTTAGTGATACACCGATTGAAAGAAGCTCAGCAAAGTGACCACTGGGTTAGGGAAGTATGCGCAGTTTAAGAAAATAATAATTATGAGGACTTCTATCTTGCATGGAGTCCTATACAAAGATCCCATCAAGGAGGTTGTAGTCGTTCCATCGTCTATGTAGGATGAGATATTTAAGCTATCTCATAAGCAGGCACATTTTTCGATTAACAAACCAAAGGATGCAGTAGAAAAGTCGTTTTATATCCCACAAATAACTGCAAAGGTCACCAATATAGTTCGGAGCTGAGTGAGAGTAAAGCTGGGAAGAAAGAAGGCTTACTCACGCCAATGGACAAGGAAGATAGGCCATTAGGTACCTATCATGTCAACCATGTTAAGTCATATAGCTTTGTTTTCAAAATATGTCTGGTTATACCCCACAAAAACTACTGCAGCTGACCCACTCATAGACAAATTGAAATCGCAAGCTTCGGTATTTGGAAACCCGAGGCGCCTTATTTCATACCGCGGGTCAGCATTTTTGTCGGGAATATTGCGCAAAGGAAAAAATAGAACATCGAACCATAGCTACCGGTGTTGCTTGAGGGAACGGTCAGATGGAACGCATCCACAAAATCGTGATCCCAATGGTGTCGAAATTATGCGCCAAAAGTTCTGGTCACTGGTATAAGCATATGCAAGAAGTTCAGCAGGCAATCAATAGTATACCACCAAGAAGTACCAAATTCTCCCCATTCAGGTTATTAACCGGTATTGAGATGCGCGTAAAAAGCGACCCTAAATTAAGTGAGTTGTTGAAGGAGGCAGCTATAAAGGATTTAGACGTAGAGAGGGAAAGTATACGTAAGGAGGCACAAGAAAATATTATTAAGTTACAAGAAGAAAACCGTCGATCCTTCAATAAAAACCAGAAGGAAGAAGCCAAGTACCGAGTTAGTAGCCATTAAGCGAACACAGTTCGGAGCGGGCCTGAATTGAAGCCGAAGTTTCTAGGACCATACAAAATCAGCAAAATTCTGTCTCACGGCAGTTATGAGGTACAAAAAGTAGGGGACCACAAGGGCCCGCTCAAACAATTTCGGAAGCTGAATATATGAAAAGGTAGGAGCCGGCATTTCAACCCGAGCCATCATTTGAGCCGAATTACTTGTCAGGAGGGCCGAATGTGGGAAGGGTAACCAGAAGGGGACAACAATACTAACTGAATGCAACACCGACAGTTTGACCTTGTTAGTGCAACCGTGTAGGTTTGTCCAAAACGAACTTGACGAAGGCGACGCATAGACTTTGAAACGGACGACAGTTTGAAGTTAGTTGAAAACCGAAGGCTACACCGAGCGCGCCCAAGAAAATTTTTTCGTTGTGAAATAATAATTAAACAAGTAAGCAAAGGGCTGTCTTCGACTGCGCCAAAGACTTTATACCTTTCATGAATACGCATCACGGTTTTAAGTGTCCGATCCTTACTCACAATTAGTTAAAACTCTGCAAAACTGATAATTTAAAGATACATAGCCCAAACCCCATTTATCGGAACAATCGATTGTATAGGAGCTATATGTTACGTAGGTCCGATTTGGCTGATTTTCACTACACACATTACATACATAACAAGTACCAAACCTGCAAAACTTTACGTTCCTAGCTTTTTAATTGCAAAATTTATCGCCCAAAACCCATTTATCGAAACTATCGATTGTATGGGAGCTATGCGTTGTATTGCTCCGATCTTGCTGATTCCGACGAATGATTAATCTCATACAAAATGGCGGCTCAGTTCCAAATTTCATCAAGATATCTCAAAAACTGACAGACGGACGGACGGGCATGGCTAAGTCGACCCAGCTCAGCGCCCTGATCATTTCGGTATGCTTATTGGTGGGTCTATCTCTTCTTCCTCTCATACTTACAAACATCGGACCAAAGTTATAATACCATTTCATGCTCATGAAAAGTATAATAATTAAACCGTGAATTTATATACTAATTTTAATACCAAATGTATTAAAATACTTGTTAAACGTGTTAAATAATCACAAGTGCATAATTATTAAACTAAATCGTAAACTTAGCCAAATAAGTGTACTTAAGACGATGAACGTCCATGTTAGTTACTTTTAATTCTATCCTACTTAAATAATGTTCTACAATACTTGTATGTACACTATTTAACGTGTAACTTAAATATATCTTAATAAACCTGAATAAACGTGTATAACTAAGAAATCGAGTGAAGCGTCATTAATTTATATCTGGCTATCCTACATACATTCAATATAAGCATTGGTTAGTGTACGAGGTGTGTTCAAAAAGTATCGCGAATTTTGAATTTTCGCTGGTTACGTATATTCGAATTTCGAATTTTTTGTGGCGTTATGTTGGTACTCATGTCTCTCACTTATGCCGACAAGCTCGGCCATTTTGAATGTTCAATTAATTGTTGACAGCTGCTTTGCTTGCACGTGTTTTGGATCGTCTTCGATTTTTACGCGAAATTCGTACCAAAAACAGCATCGCATGAACATTGCTAATGAGATGTTAAACTCTGTCCGCGACGACCCAAATTTGCTCCAGAGGGTCATAACTGGTGACGAATCGTGGGTTTATGGTTATGACGTGGAAACCAAAGCTCAACCATCTCAATGGAAGCTGCCGCACGAACCAAGACCGAAAAAGCGCGCCAAGTTCGGTCGAATGTGAAAGTTTTGCTGACAGGGCGTGGTGCATCATGAGTTCTTGCCACAGGGAGGAACGGTCAATAAGGAATATTACCTGCAAGTTATGCGCAATTTGCGTGAAGCACTCCGCCAGAAACGCTCGGATTTGTGGAAGAACAAAAATTGGCTTTTGCACCACGATAACACCCCTGCCCACTCATCGTTGCTTGTGCGCGACTTTTTGGCCAAAAACAACACACTAATGATGCCGCAGCCACCGTATTCCCCAGATCTGGCCCCCTGTGACTTTTTCTTGTTCCCTAAACTGAAGAGGCCCATGAAAGGAGGAAGTTACGCTTCTCTTGACGAGATAAAGACGGCATCGAAGGAGGAGCTGAACAAGATACAAAAAAATGATTTTTTGAAGTGCTTCGAAGATTGGAAAAACCGTTGGCACAAGTGTATAATATCTCATGGGGATTACTTTGAAGGGGACAAAATAGATATTCATGAATAAATAAACACAAAATTCGCGATACTTTTTGAACACACCTCGTATCTAACAAGTCCGCTACAGCCTCCCCGTCTGACGCAGAAATCGTCCCGATGATGTTGCCAGCATTTCCTTGGAATATATCATTTTCGTGGGCGTAAGACTCTTGTAGATTCGACGAGATTCTCATGGTGTGACTGTTGCCTCAAACTGTGATTCAGTTTCACATTTTGTCGCTCCGCCATTTTCGTTCGGGCGTTTTACTTTCGGTCGCCCTCTTCTTCTGTGCTGATACTTTGGCTCAACACTTGGTCTTTCATATTGTGTATATATAGCGAGTTGGCTTTTGAGATCTCTATTTTTGCTCTCCACAGGGTTACCCTCTTGATGATAAAGTGGTGTAAGTGTCTGTGTAGTTCGCAAACAAAAACTTAGTTTCTGCGTTACTGCTGAGACAAACTGGCTACCATTGTCAGAATCTATGCGACGGGCTATTTCATTTAAAACTAGAGGGACCGGCAGACCTTGTCCTGCCCAGATGTTTACCTGAATGGATCTAGAAATATTGGCTTTTCTTGTCCCTATCACTATCCCTATTACCTTAAATCTTCTACAACGAATTTCTAACGGTTACACTTAGCAATGCGCTGTAAAGGACCAAACAAATATATTGCAATGATTTCGAATCGTTGGTTGCCTGAAACTGTTTGCATCAGACCGGCTGGTTTAATATTTGTTGGTTCGTATTACATTCGATACATGATTTGACGTACTGCGTTATCTCTGCTCGTATACCAGGCCAAAAATAGTGTAGTGTAACACGACTCATAGTGCGATATATACCGTAGTGCCCAGCAGTTGGATTTGAATGAAATTTTTTGAAAATTGTTTTTCTTAAAGTTTTGGGGACGCCAAGTTGACCGTTTTCTGGTGGCCTCGACAACATATCAGCAATAAAATTCTGTTTGCCTGTCGTGTAACCATATTTCAGGTTATACGTTTAATACCCATCTGGCAAGTCATCTTGTAGGCGTTTTTAAACAAAACAGCTATTTAAGTTGTTTGTTATCTGTTAACACCGCTACGTCTGAACCCTCTATGTAACCCCGAAACTTTTGAACAGTCTATACTACGGCAAGTTGTTCGCGTTTAGTTGTAGAGTAGTTACGCTCTGCTGGAAGCAAAAGACGTCACGCATACTAGATCGGATGTTCTTCTTCTTTCTCCCCCCGCATTAAAACTGCTCCGAGCGCATAATCGGTGTCATCGGGTTATAAAATTAAAGGTTTGCTTTCTTCGACCTGTTGCAAACTAGGTGAAGAAGAAAGAAGTTTCTTAAGATTGGCAAAAGCAAGCTGCTCTTCTGACGACCATTTCCACAACATATTTGTACACCTGGTAGCGCTACGAACACAAGGTATATTAACCTTAGTCGCCTAAAGGCAGTACGTAACGGCATAAACGGATCGAGATAGATATTGACTTATGTATATCAAAATGTTCAGGAGGAAAAAAGAAAATGGATTAGGCTATGTCCGTCCGCCCGTTCGTCTGTTCGACTGTTAACACGACAACTTGAATAAATTTTGAAATATTTTGATGAAAATTGGTGTGCCGGTATCTTGGCACTCATCTCCGAGCGCTATTTAAAATAGGCGAAATCGGAAATTAGCCACACCCACTTTTTATATAGTATATTTTCGAAAATACAAAAGAAAATATTGAATATATGAAAGTTACTGTTTTTTGGAAAAATGGCGAACGCCCAGTTTTTTAACATAGTTGTGAAAAATTTTTTTGGGAAGTATAAAACGCGATATTTCGATAAATTTCAAGAAGTGTTTTTATTAAAAACAATCAGCTGCCTTTATAATACTGTAGCGCAAATATTTTCATCTTTAATATGTAACTACACTTTTTACAATCATAAATCAAAAGGTACACATAATTTTGTATATTTCTAATTTATAGTACAGCCACCCTGTATACTATTTTGTTCTCTATTCAATAGTATGTACCTACATATATATGTACATAGGGACACGTGTATAGAAGTACATAAATGCATTGATATTAATTTGCATAGCTACTTGTTGTTCTCACTAGCTCAATGCCGTTAGGCAAAATTACTGTTCAATTTAGTTTTGTTTAAGATTTAGTATCTAAGCTAAAAATGAAAGAAATGAAAAACAGTTCGTTGTCAACCAGCATATTGAGCTTAATTATTTCGGACGGTTAAGGCCCCCAAAATACGAACTAAAAGGTATGAAAATAGACCTGCATAAATTGGGATGCCATAATAGATCACTAGTAGGTATTTAGTGTTCAGTTCCACTTGAACTAAGACTTCCTTACTTTGTATTTTGTTAGTTTCGTCAAGGGATTTGCTACCTCTGCAAAATTAACAATGAAACGGCGATAACGCGAGGATGTTTGCAAAAATGATATAAGTTGTTTTAAGTTTTTCGAATTTGGACGCTTAATAATGGTGTCTGTTTTTTCAGTGTCGACTTTAAAGCTTTTGGAGTCAAAACGTGGCCAAGGTATTTTTTTTCTTCTCGACAGAAGACACACTTCGTTCTATTCAACTGAAATCCAAAGTCCTTCAACCTTGAAAAAATTTGTTGTAAGTCTCGAATATGTGAATCGAAGTCCTTTGAACATATGTATAATATTGCGACGAATTCGATGATCCCGCGATTAATAAATGTAGAGTCACACGCACATATACGAGTACTATATATCGTACTGTAACAAATAGCTAGTTTTATTTACTAGCATAAACGCAATACATATTCCCGAGTTTGGTAACTCCGCAGTAGTTCTCTGTAGAATAAGTTTATTTACTTATAACTGCCTTCCCAATTCGAAGGTTAAAAAATGGCTAAAAATATATAACATGTAAATGCATGACATGAGATTTAACAGTTCACTTTATACAAGGTGGCGCAAAAGTAAGCTTCCGATGTTCAGCATATCGGTTGTGGCACGTGCAGTGTGTGCTGTTGCACCGTCCTGTTGGAACCACATGTTTTCCAATCCCAATTCATCAAGTTGCGGCAAAAAGAACTCGTTGATCATTGCTCTGTAGCGCTCACCATTCACAGTCACCGTTTGGCCCCGACCGATTATTGGTCAAATAAATAGTCAGCAATATTCCGCGTTCTGGAGCAGTGTAGCGTAACATTGTTTATTAACGTGTATTTCGCATGTGCTTACTACACAAGTGCCAAAACAGAACTGACTCTAGGGGCCAATCGCACAATTTATAGCATTTTCTGATAGGAGGACTACTTTTGCGCCACCTTGTATATAAAATTAACATTTAACATATTTTGGCGAATCTAACATAGCTAATATAAAGGATATCGCATCTATGACCGTGTATACATCTTTATTCCGCTTACGTGCTCCATGTAGATGTCCCGGGACCATCGAACGGTATCACTTACCATGAGTCTCATCATCAGTCTCGCGTAGTATCGAGATACCTCGAGGACGCTCATGGTGCGTTCATTAGCGGTGCTCCAGCCGCCGAGCGTACCCACTACAAACGCGTTCACCCTGACTTTCGTAGCCGATCTCCGTCAGCTGGTCCGCTAGAGATGCATCCATATCTAGCTTTTGCTGACGGGCCTTGTTGAAGGCTTCCATTCTGTTTTCGAACGGGAAGGTCACGTCAATCAGCGTGACGCGCCGGCTAACATCACCCATGACGGCGATATCGGGTCGCAAGTCAACCGCTGTACCATGGGTGCCCTCTACTGTGCGATTTACGCGCACATTAGCGGGACATATAATCGCGTACAACAGTCTATTTAGTACGTTGTTGTAGAGCTGTTTGATGGCTGCAGAGTGTGGTCAGAAATGGTTCAATCCATGCGGGATGTCTCCCACATTGGGCTTGGCTAAAAGAGTTATTTCCATTCCTTACCATCACCTGGTTCAATCACGGCGAAGGAAGGGTCGATTAGTTGGCCGCACTGGATCTAGAACTCTCCTTCGGGTGAGGCCCATACCCAGCGCAAATTTATTGTGGTTCGAAGCCTGGTGGTCGCTGTTCTCATTTGCGACCAGTAGCTTGCTAGAGATATTTTGCCATGTCAATATATGACGCTGGCTTTCTCTGCCTTTCTGCCTTGGCTTCCTTAACGAAGCTACTGTAGTACTGCTCACCGCAGGGTCTTTCGATTTCAGCATTTAAAATGCGAGAAGCCCTCCCCTCCCCCCTTATGGAGCGGCAAGAAATCGGGCTTTTTTAAGTAGACTCATCCATGTTTTTGCTGATTTTTTCGATCTCAGAGCCTTGTAGCACAAAGTCCAATCTAGGGAGCAGAAATGTAGCTGTCAAGCTCTTGCCACGGTGGCAGACCCGAGGGGTCCAGAGGTCGAACATCGCGTAGTAAGCCGGCTACGGAGCTCACTGGATTCTGCCGAACCTATAACCCGGTGGGAATTTCCAGGTGTAGGTAGTTCTCTCCTGGACCCAATGCCCTCATGGAGTGTCCTTGTATTGTGAAAGCAGTATTGGCTGTGTCTGGTCCGCTGGCAGGCAGGTGTAATGTAGCGCATTTTGTGGCATTATTGCTCAGGCCAATCGCTTTTGCGCCTCTTTCTGCCGCCTCCAGGAGTTTGTTCATGTTTTGGGCGGAATCAGGATCACATCGTCGGCATCCTCTAGGTTGCTGATATGGGAGTTTTCCAGCTTATAGCCGAGGCCTTGGCTATCTAGCGGATGATGACCTGCAAGGTAAGGTCGAAAACTATCGGACTAAGCGGGCAGCTCTGCCGAACCCCCTTATTTAGAGTTATGGGTTGAGATAACCCCTCCGGGGCTCCGAAAAGCGAGGAGTGAGGCACATCCGTCAACACATAGGAGAAGTCCAGCCACGCCACGATTGTAATTCGTTACATCCATTGCATCCCCTTTTTTAAAATCAGGATTGTGTGGCTCTCCTTCCAGGCCGAAAGTACCCCCTCCACCCTCAGTGCGGCCTTGAATAAGGCCGTGAGCACCTGAGCCTTAGGGTCGGTCTTCCGCAGATCGGAGTAAGATACCCCATCTGGCCCAGCTGATGAGTTCGCCCGAGTCTTTAGTATGCTTACCACTTTCTACCAAATACTCGTATCTTGGTGTGGAGGGTTCCTCGTGGTCGAATATGTTAGACCATTCGGGTTCACCGTCTCTAGCAGTAGCTAGGGTGCAAAAGTAGAGTTCTAGGGTTGCTAAAGGTATTTGGCAAGACCTCTTTGGGCCCGCCAAAAGTTCTTGAACGGCTTTCTTCCTGTTGCCTCTATAGAGGCGCTGGAGCCTGGTGGCATCGCGCAGTCGACCAGAAGCCCTTGATTGGGTAAGGGGATTCCTAACACTCCGTCGTGGCTGGGGCCTTGCACCATCTTGGGTGTTCTGGGATAGTCTCTTTAAGTACCTCGTGGCTTCAGCTGTCACGTCATCAAGCTGCCGCTGGTCAACGACGGAGTTCAACACTTCGATTATTCGCTGTTTTACGATTTCTCGCTTGACCCTAATACTGGTGACACTATCTCTTTCGCCCTAGGGATGGCAGCTTGACCGCCTGGCGGAGTGGTCACGGGCGGGGACGGTACGCTATGGGACTGACCCTTGGTATTTTGTTTGGTTCCACCTGGCTAGCCTCCGACGGGGGTGACACTGATGTTTGTGCCGTTGGACTAGCTGTATTTGCCGCTATTATTGTTGGCAGCGCGCTTGGTGTTTGTGGCGTAGGGCTTGCCATATTGGCATTAGTCCAACATTCAATGCTTGTGGGTTACCTACCTGACAGTCGCATGGAGGCGGCTGTGTGGTGGGTGGCGTTGGTGGAGACGACCGTTGCTCGGCGCGAGTGCGCTGGCGTCGCCGCGGAGTTCATTCGATTCTCTGCCGCACTTCCCGTCGCCGCTTTGTATCTCTCGCTTCACAACAACACACGTTTCAACCACAAAGCTATCCCGGATGGGCAATTTCGCCTGTCCCAGGGTTTTCAAAAATCTATATTAGAGAAAACCAACCGGTTGAATGTATTTTTGAGTTTAGCTACACCTCGCGGTGCTGCCTATACCAAAAGATATTTATTATATGGCAAAAATACACGCTTTGATCATAAGCGTAGTAACTCTGAACATGAACACCACATGTTCGACTTTTATCCTCAGCACACTTAGTAATCCATTCCCTTACAGATTGTCTGCGACCGATAAAATAGAACTCCTGCAGTGTTTTTTTATTCCCACGTGCCTTCCATCTCAGCAACTATGCGACGCTTTGATACCGTCTGTAGTTCTTTCCTAGGGAACAACAATAAGTGCTCGATGATTATGGCCATCTTCACTTTCCCAAATCCGATGCAAACAACCAGATATTAGCTTCAAACTGTTCCATTGTGCCCAATATGCTTTTGCGATAAGACCTAATCATCTCTCCTCTCCTCGGCTGTTTGGTCTCCCTCAGTCTTTTTAACGCACATGCCAAATCGGGGTCTTCCTCCTGGCCTTGTCGAATCTTCTTCAGGCGGCTCCCGTCCACGAAAGTCAATGGTCAAGGAGCTACCTCTGCCTTACGAGGCTCCTGCTACTTCATCTTCACGACCACTCCTTGGTGATATTACCAACATTGTGTCCAAAGGTCAGAGGAACATCTTGGCTGTTGTAAGTCATAACCCTCTTCCTTTGATGTGAATGTCTCTCTCAGCCAAGGAGTCGACGCCAATGATGACTTCGTCGAAAAGGGGCACTACCAAAAAATTGTGATACGTATCCATATTCCCAATCACAACCTGGCATGTCACTTCTCCCAGGACTTGCTTGCTGTCACCGTTACTGTCCACAACTTAGCTTTCGGCAATGGTCTCACCTTTCCGCTGGCCAAGTCCCTCCGAATAATGGAATGTGATGCACCAGTATCGGCAGTCAGCAAGCGCTTTTTCCCTTCCACGCAACCTTTAACAGTAGCATTACTCACTTTCCGTCCGAGTTGTAAGACGGAGATTATGGGCATAAACCTTGCTCATCTCCTCTAGCTCTGGGATTACGGCCACCGTATGTCCTTTTGGGGTTTGTATATGTGGCCCGCTTCGTCTCCACATCACGTATTCCATTTATGAAAGATTAGATTTTAGCCTATCCGTGTACTCTACGGGTGTATTTGCGTTTGCTAGATGAGCTAACCTCTCGATGTCCGATGCGAATTCCTGCAAAGCCTCACTAGCCTTCTGGAAGCGATTCTGCAGCTCTACTTATTATATCTGCTTCCGATGTTCGCTAGTTTATCGTCTCCCAACTGCAGCCATCAATGCTTCATAATTGTTCTGTTCTCCGTTAGGAATAGTCTGTAAGATTTCAGCTGCAGGTCCCTTCAATGCCAGGAACTGCAGAAACTTTGTCCTCGGTTCCCGAATTCTTCACCGTTGCCGCCTTCTCCTTTACCTTTGGAGTATTCGTGGAAGCTGTTGGACCATTCAGTTGCAACTCCTGAATACGATATTTTAAAGCATCCATCTCACCATATTTTTATCCTGACTCGCCTCCTGTGTTTCTAACTGCGAAGACATTCGTGCCACTTGCATGGATATACGGTCCTCTTGTGCTTGCAATTTTGACGACATTCGTGTCTCCTGCTTTTGCAGACGAGATATAATACGCGTTTTCTGCTCTCCCATTTGAGCTAAAATGTGTGTCTTCTGTTCTTCCAGTTGTGTTGAAATGCTTGACGCCAGCTGAGTCAATACAGCCAACAACGCGTTTGTGTCCACACTTGCAGCTGGATTCGGAGGCTCGTTCTTCTCTTCCACATATTCTTCAACGTTAATTCCTTCCGCTTTCATATCCTCTCGCAATCGTGACTGTAACTCTGATTTATTGCCTATAGTGTTTAATCCGCGTTGTTCCAACTCATTTTTGAGTTGCTGAGTCTTTAATTCATTCAGTTTCGCCATGTCCTTGTTATCCTTGAAATCGCTGGTATTTATTTAACAATACCGATTCTGACACCAATTGCGACGCATTCATTGATTCCTTGATTAATAATCCTCCTTAATAATCCGTTATTTATTGACATCTCCTCTTTGCCTTGTATTCGCAAACACTTGCGCTATCTCTATTTCTCTTTCTTGGTACATGCTTGCATGCATAAGAGTAGCCATCGTTATATCTGTTGTGTTTAACTAGTGTTGCGAGTGTTGTTGGGTTAGGGATGGTACATGCTTGAGTATATTCACTACAATAATATCATCTAGATGTGCTAGTTTCAAAATATTTTGCAATCCACATTTGAACTTGTCGATAAGGCGTTGAAAAGTGGGTGATGCGTTCTTTAACCCGAACGGCATTCTGTTAAATACGAAGATTCCAAATGGAGTTGTAAAAGCAGTTTTTGGCTTATCTGCGGGGGCCATTTTGATTTGCCAATATCCGGCTTTTAAATCTAGTCGACGTGAAAGGTGTCGCTTCCGCTGCATGCAGTAGATCGTCCATGAGAGATAATGGGTATGTGTCTGTGGTTGTTATATTATTCAAACGACTGTAGTCCATGCCTTACGGCTCCATCCTTTTTCGGATAAGGACTACCGGAAAGGCCCGAATGTATTTTAGTGTCTTCAAGCGTCTAAATGGTTTTGCATTTCCGTAGGTTTAATTAAATGCATTTTATGGATGTATTGTTTTACTTTTTAATTTTACGAAACAATTTTTGCAGTTGGGAGCCAACTTTAGGGAATAAGAGAATCCCAATAGTGATTAGCAGTAGGGTGTCATGTAAAGCTAGCCGTAAGAGCTAATAATGTATACTTTCGTCTAAGCTTTGATGATCACGGCGACTAAGTTTAAATGTAAACGCGGGATTTAAAGTTTTGATGCGTCAGTTTTATTAGTCGCTGTACTAATGACCTAAACCTTGGTGAGGTACAGGAGCCTCCACAAATTATTATTATAGAATACAAAGCAATAACAGTTATAACACAAGAATTCTCTTGGTTCCTGGAATTGAGTGAAGTTACAATAATATAAATATGGTGAAAAAATAATAGTTAAGCAAAAGAAGTTAAAGAATATATATAAACTTAACATTGGCTTAACATGATATGCGTGTTGCATCACTAGATGTCGCGAATACGTAACATAAACAAGAAATTCAACATAAGCGTTAATTATCTTATAAATACCTTTAAACGAGTATATTTGTATATTTGTATATCCACTACTATCTCAGGAACGACTTAACCGATTTGGATGAAATTTGGTATATTTGTAGTATCTTTTGTTTTAAGATTTTCAACTTTGGTGTTGCCACTTGGGGTGGTTCACAGGGCTGCCACCTGTATCAATTTTTTTTAAATATTTAGCAATATATGGGAATATGGGTATCAAATCAAAGGTATTTTAGGCCGTATACCAACCAAAGTATTTTCGAGTAGGGTTGCCACCTAGGGTTGCCACCTGACCTCATTTTATTTATTCCTTCAGATATCGACCACTATCTCGCGAACGGCTAAACCGATTTCGATGAAATTTGGTAGATGGATAGTATGCTTCCTTCTAAGATTTTCAAATTGGATGTTGCCACTAAAGGAAGCTTAGAGGGTTTCCTCCTTTCCGAATTTTTTTTAAATATTAAGCAATATATGCCAATATGGGTATCAAACGGAAGGTATTTGAGGCCGTATACCAACCAGAATATTTTAAAGTAGGATTGCCACCTAGGGTTGCCACCGAGCAAGGCTAGGTCACCCAGGTACTGTATTTAAAAAGTCCGCTACACTCCTTAATATCTGCGTTCCGACATACATATCTTTAAGCATATCTGCGAACATGGACAAACCACAGTATTTAAACTGTTAAGGACATCGACGGTGTTGCTCATCAAAGAGCAAAGTTCAGCTTCCAATTTTTCTTTTAAAACGGAACACTATCTTCGGGATCATCATCGGTTACTGTAAAATGCCTATTTTATAATTAGGGAATTCCCCAAGTTTAGGATAATTTGAGATCAAAGTAAACTACATTTAAATAATTTTAACGTTTATTGTTTATGTTATAGAACTTTTTGGGTGTGTTCACGTTTTAGTGTAGTCATTGCACAAAAATGCCTGTTCACGTTTTAGGGTGTTCACGCTTTAGAGTGTTCACGTTTTCCAGCGTGCGTTGTATTAGCTAGGTAACACTCCACAGTCAAAGAAGATGGTTGATGTTGGTTCATGTTCCGCAATTACACTAATGATGAAAAGCGCTATACCGCTTGAAAAACAAGAAAGCAGCAGGATGAAATGTCTCTGCCATTTTCGTTTTTTATCGACAGAGGCTAGCAAGTGTGCTTTTGAGTATGTGCATGCAACCGTAAAAGTATGTTTGTGACGCGGCTCCTAATTAATTATTAATTTCGTCCAAGATCAAGAATAATAAGCAGAGACATAACAGTTATAAGTTCTATCGCATAAACGTTGTTTCCTAATGACTATTCCATGAGGAAAACAATTAATTTTTCAAATGAGAGTTATACGTAAACTTTCAATTATTTTTAACCAGTTCCAATATGTTTTTTATCAAATTTGTAAAGGCTTTGCTGGTCTAACCGTTGTATAAACAATCTGTCTGTTAAAAATTTTTCCCTATGTTTCACCATTATCCTTGGCATCTTCAGGGGTGAGTCTTTATTTTTACATGGAACAACAAAAAGTAAAAAGCAACAAACAATGAGTTTTTGGACTAAATTACATACATTTCACAATATACAGGTAAAGTTCATAGTCAAATACGTGGACGACATTTTTGCGATAGTCAAACGAAATGATCTGGACATTATTCTACAAACGCTGAACAAATATCACAACAAGCTACAATTTACAATGGAAAAAGAAGTGAATTCGAAGATCTCCTTCGTCGTAATCACCAGAAGAATGATTAAATAGTACTCGATTGGTACTCCAAACAAATTGCCTTCGAACGCTTAATCAATTTTCTATCTTCACAATACACCACATACAAAACTAATACAGCAAAAAATCTCATCAAAAAAAAAAATTACTATAATCCACCAACAGTTGGGGGGGAAAAACAAAACCAAAATACACAACATCCTTATCAACAATAACTTCCCCAGCCACTTAACAACATCCCTAATAACACAGAAATTATCAACAAAACAAAACATAAGAAAAAGCATCACCAAACAACGCAACTGAGGCAAAGCAATACCACAATCTCAGAGACATACCAAAGTTTACGGAAAATTTCAACAAAGCCATTAAAAAGTACAAACACGGCATATCACTCGACTACAAATCCAACTGCACGCTCTCTACGATCTTCAGACGAACAAAAACACCGATATAACGCCAACAAAAAAAACAACGTGGTATATGAAATGCAAAGTCGTGTAATTGGCGGTAAATTAATATCAAAAATAAACAAGTAAGGACGGCGCTGTCTTCGGCTGTGCCGAAGGCTTTATACCTTTCATGAATACGTGCAAACTTTAATACGCATTGTTTAAAGTTCTCTAAAACTTTGTCAGCAATACATTTATTTTTCGATCTTGCTGACTTTTTTACGAAATCTTTTACTAACCATAAGAAAATATCTCACCAAGTTTCAAGTGTTAATGTTTTAAAATGAGGGATAAATGGCCATAATCCTCTTATCTGAGCGACCGGTTGTATGGGATGTATACTATATGTAGCTCCGATCTTGGTGATTTTTTTACGAAATCTTTTGCTATCCATAAGAAAATATCTCACCAGGTTTCAGGTTTTAATCTTTAAAAATAAGGGAGAAATGGTCATAATCCTCTTATTTGAACGATCGGTTGTATGGGAGATAAAAGCTATAGTGACCCGATTATACCGGATCCGACAAATGTCTAATATAATACAAAAATACATCCGTGTGCCAAATTTCATCGAGATATCTCAAAAATTGAGGGACTAGTTTGCGTTCAAACAGACGGACGGACGGACGGACAGACGGACATGGCTGTATTAACTCAGTTCATCGTCCTGATCAATTTGGTATACTTAATAGTGTGTCTATCTCTTATATTTCTAAACGTTACAAACATCGGACCAAAGTTAATATACCATTTCATGTTCATGAAAGGTATAAAAAGTGAAATTTATTGAAATTTATTTATAAAACAACCTTTAAATTATTAAAATCTATTGTTTTATTGGCTGAGATTACTAAAATGGCGAAGACAAAAAGAAACACACCTGCCAAGAAACACGACTGCTCAGAGGATGGTGTTTGTGCTCTAAGTTGTCAACTAAACAACTTAGCCTTCCTATACTCGCGAATTGGTCTGTGAGACCGACGAAACACACTTTCGTAATTATTTTTATGCAGACTGATTTTTGATAGACTGAAAGTCTGTAAAATGATTCATAAATGAAGTACTATGCACACTATTTTGTTTCATTATGCCCTAAATTTTAAAATAATTATAATTATTAAAAAAAAAGTATGTAAAAAAATATATTGTGGGGGGTATGAACTATCGGTCTGTGAGACCGTGCGCGAGTATAGATGTTACCATAATTGGCGCGAGTATAGGAAGGTTAAACACATATCTAAGCCAGGCAATGAATTTATTTGCAGCAAATGTGATCCCAAGTTTTTGTCAAACCTGCAAATGGGAGCTTCAAGCTCTCTAACCTCAAATTCTGGTGGCGATCCGATGCTGAAGGAGATCTTAAAGGAGATCAAGGAATGGAAAACTTCTGTTGACTATATAAGTAATCAATACGACGAGGTCAAACAGATCATAAATCAATATGATAAAAAGTACTCATATCTTGAAAAGGAGAACTCTCTGCTTAAAGCGAAAGTTGATCATCTGGAGTATGAGATGTCTATTAACGAGAAAGATAGGTTGCGGAATGATTTGATTGTGTCAGCGGAAAATCAGTTACTTGATACTGATCCTACCGAAGCAATAGTGTCGATGGAATCGGAGATTAGTGTGAACCTTGCAAAACGGGATATTTCTGCAATAACGAAATTGAAGAGCTACACTGCCAAAGCTAAAGATGGGACAAACTATGAAAATTCGATTTTAAGAGTTACTCTAGTCAACTCCAATATGAGAGAACATCTGCTCAGAAACAACAAAATTTAAAACAGTCTAAAAAATTTCAGCAAGTCTCAATTCGTGTAGCCCTACCTAGACGCACGCTGGAGCTGCTTCAATATGCCGCTCAAGTTTGGCAGTCGAACACCTTCAAAAATTGGTACCATCAAATGTGACTTCAGCGATCACTGCGTAGTTTTTGTATGGTTTTCTGATATTGCTGTTTCTGAGGGAACTATAAAGAGCGTCAATTACCAATTTGTTTACATTGATGGGGTTAACAGTGACATTAAGCCTATTTATGTATGTGTGCCGCAAGGCTCCGTACTGGGGCCGTTATTGTTCCTCATTTTCATTAATGACATTGCCAAATTACCTCTCAAAGGTAAAATTTTCCTTTTTGCGGATGACTGCTCTTTGTTCTACCCGTGTGACAGTATTGAAGAAATCAAATCAAATATGAAGGCGGATTTAGTTATTTTAGACGAGTTTTTCAGACTCAATAAATTACTATTAAATATAAAAAAAACGAACGTCATTTGCTTCCGTAGTAAATACAAGTCTAACTCCAGGCTTGATATTCTTCACAATGGGGTTCGTCTACCAGAGGTTAATTGTGTTAAGTTTTTGGGAGTTAAATTCGATTGTTTCTTGAACTGGCATGACAACGTTGAGTTGATTGGAAATAAGCTGGCGATTGTTAACGGTTTGCTTTTTAAAGTTATGAGAATGAGTTGCTGTATCAGCATCAATACGGATTTCGTCGTGGCATGGGTACACAAAATGCTCTCATCGAATTGATTGACTTGATTTGCAAAAACATTGCAGCAAACAAGGTTTGTAGGCGGCATGTTCCTAGATTTGAGCAAAGCGTTTGACTCTATAAATCACGACATTTTCTTCTCATCTAGCGCGCTTGAGCTAATGAGCAGTTACTTGAGTAATCGAAAACAATTTGTTCACATTGATGGGGTTAACAGTGACATTAAGCCTATTTATGTATGTGTACCGCAAGGCTCCGTACTGGGGCCGTTATTGTTCCTCATTTTCATTAATGACATTGCCAAATTACCTCTCAAAGGTAAAATTTTCCTTTTTGCGGATGACTGCTCTTTGTTCTACCCGTGTGACAGTATTGAAGAAATCAAATCAAATATGAAGGCGGATTTAGTTATTTTAGACGAGTTTTTCAGACTCAATAAATTACTATTAAATATAAAAAAACGAACGTCATTTGCTTCCGTAGTAAATACAAGTCTAACTCCAGGCTTGATATTCTTCACAATGGGGTTCGTCTACCAGAGGTTAATTGTGTTAAGTTTTTGGGAGTTAAATTGGATTGTTTCTTGAACTGGCATGACAACGTTGAGTTGATTGGAAATAAGCTGGCGATTGTTAACGGTTTGCTTTTTAAAGTTATGAGAATGAGTTGCTGTATCAGCATCAATACGGATTTCGTCGTGGCATGGGTACACAAAATGCTCTCATCGAATTGATTGACTTGATTTGCAAAAACATTGCAGCAAACAAGTTTGTAGGCGGCATGTTCCTAGATTTGAGCAAAGCGTTTGACTCTATAAATCACGACATTTTCTTCTCATCTAGCGCGCTTGAGCTAATGAGCAGTTACTTGAGTAATCGAAAACAATTTGTTCACATTGATGGGGTTAACAGTGACATTAAGCCTATTTATGTATGTGTGCCGCAAGGCTCCGTACTGGGGCTGTTATTGTTCCTCATTTTCATTAATGACATTGCCAAATTACCTCTCAAAGGTAAAATTTTCCTTTTTGCGGATGACTGTTCTCTGTTCTACCCGTGTGACAGTATTGAAGAAATCAAATCAAATATGAAGGCGGATTTAGTTATTTTAGACGAGTTTTTCAAACTTAATAAATTACTATTACATATAAAAAAACGAACGTCATTTGCTTCCGTAGTAAATACAAGTCTAACTCCAGGCTTGATATTCTTCACAATGGGTTTCGTCTACAAGAGGTTAATTGTGTTAAGTTTTTGGGAGTTAAATTGGTTGTTTCTTGAACTGGCATGACAACGTTGAGTTGATTGGAAATAAGCTGGCGATTGTTAACGGTTTGCTTTTTAAAGTTAGGAATAAGTTATCAACAGAAACGAAAAAACTTTTATATTTCGGACTTGCTCACTGTCATATTACCTATGCAGCTGCTGTTTGGGCTTCGTACTCTAATGTTAATGGGGTCCAAGTGATGCAAAATAAACTGCTTAAAAATGTTTTTAATCTTAATTTTCGTTTTCATTCCCTTCATTTATACAGCAATTTTAAAATTTTACCGGTGAAACTTATTCACCGTTTTCAGTCGATTGTGTATATTCATAAAATTACCAAAAAATTGATACCGAATAATGTTCAAATCACGAGCTTTGATCACTCGTATAACACTAGGTTTAGGGAGGAGGAGGAGAAAATGTGAGCTGCGAGAAAATTTACATAGGAACCACAAAAAGAGCACTTGGATCACGTTTAGCAGAGCACGACGCTGACATTAGAAAGAATAAGAGCGACACAGAACTCTCACAACATGCACGAACACACGCAATGTGGTATACATTTGAGAGCCTACACATATTACAAAAAAGGGAGAGAACAATGAACAAGAAAGAAGACACAAAATGTATTGTTGCTTGAAAATATTTTGGAGACATGGCAAAAAAAAATAATTTTTAAATAACGAGTCTGGTTCTAAGCAGGATCAGTTCAGGCCGTAATAAGTTACATAAAGTTAATGAATTCCACTAATTAAGAATTTACTTGTTTTTTTCTTCCTGCTAATTTTAGCTATGTAACTCTAGCAGTATAATTTCGACAATTACATCAAATGTGGGTGTGCGAGGATTCTCGTGAAGATAGTATCGGTAACAAACTAAATTTCAAACAAATTTATACCGCTAAAGGTTTCGGTTAAAGCTGGTAAAAGGACCATTTGCAAGTCAAATTCAGAACTATCAGATTTTGATAAAATTTTTATAAGCACATAAAAGTTAGGGTTCCACACATTTGTAACAAAATTTTCTAAGCCAACTGAAATTCTTCTTATTTAAATGGTCATCTAACCGCCCGGGCGATTTGACCGTCCAACATAGCTCGCCAGTCATTTCTTCGTTGCGCCAATTGGAAACACCGTGGGATCGCAAAATCGGTCTCCACTTGGTCCTTCCATCGGAGTGGTGGTCTCCCTCTTCCTCTGCTTCCACTGGCGGGTGCCGATAAGAATACCTTCTGGGCTGGAGCATCTTCGCTCATTCGCACTACGTGGCCTAGCCAGCGAAACCGTTGTTTTTCAATTCGCTGAACTATTTCGGCGTCTGCGTAAAGTTCATACAGCTCATCATTAAATCTTCTTCGGCACTCGCCGTCGCCAACGCGTAGAGGTCCACAAATCTTTCGAAAACCCTTTCTCTCGAATACTGCCAGAGCCTCCTCATCAGATGTTGTTATTGTCCACGCTTCTGCACCATATAGCAGGACGGGTGCGATGAGTGACTTGTAGAGTGTTATTTTCGTTCGTCGAGAGAGGACTTTACTTGTCAATTGCCTACTCAGTCCGAAGTAGCATATGTTTGCAAGAGTAATTCTTCGTCGGATTTCTAGGCTAATTGTTGGTGTTAGTGCTGGTTCCCAGGTAAACGAAGTCCTTTACTATTTCGAAATTATTGCTGCCAACAGTGGCTTGATTGCCAAGGCGCGAATGTGCTGACTCTTTGCATGATGACAGAATGTACTTCGTTTTTCCCTCGTTCACCACCAATCCCATTTTCTCCGCTTCTGTTTCTAATTTGGAGTAAGCAATGATATCAATATCGTCAGCATATGCCAACAGTTGCACGCTTTTATAAAATATTGTTCCAGCATCTTTCTGCAGCTTGTATTATTTTCTCCAGCATTAAATTGAAGAAATCGCACGATAGGGGGTCACCCTGTCTGAAACCTCGTTTAGTTTCGAACGGCTCGGAGAGGTACTTCCCAATTCTGAGCGAGCTGGCGGTGTTGCTCAAGGTCATTTTGCATAGCCGTATAAGTTTTGAGGGGAAACCAAATTCAGACAAAGCGGCATATGGGCAGCTCCTTTTCGTGCTATCCAAAGCGACTTTAAAATCAACAAAGGGATGATGTGTGTCGATTCTTTTCTCACGGGTTTGTGAAAATCTGGTCGATGGTAGATTTACCAGGTCTGAAGCCGCACTGATAAGGTGCAATCAGTTGGTCAACGGTGGGCTTCAGTCTTTGGCACAGCACGCTTGATAAGACCTTATACGCGATATTAAGCAGGCTGATCCTACGATAATTGGAGCAGATTGTAGGATCTCCTTCTTTATGGATTGGGTAGAGGACATTTAGATTCCAATCGCCAGACATGCATTCTTCCGACCATATTCTGCATAGCAGCTGGTGCATGCACTTTACCAGCTCGTCGTCGCCGTGCTTGAATAGCTCAGCCGGCAATCCGTCAGCGTCTGCGGCTTTGTTGTTTTTTAATCGCGATATTGTTACTCGTAAATCATTATAGTCGGGTGGTGGAACACTTATTCCATCATCTTCGATTGTGGGGTCGGGTTCTTCTCTATGTAGTTGTTCGGTTTCTCCATTTAGGAGCACTCTCTGTACATTGCTCACTAGGTCGCCATTTTCATCCTTGCACGCGTTCGCTCCGGTCTTAAGTCCTTCCGTCATTTGCCGGATCTTTTGGTAGAATTTTCGAGCGTTGTTCTTGCTGACTACTTGCTCAAGTTCTTCGCACTCACGATTTTCTGCCTCTCTTTTTTTTACTTCCTTCTTCAACTGTCGGTAGCGATCGCATACTCCTCGCGTTTTATTTGACCTCAATGTAGCCTTATAGGCAGCATCGTTTCTTTCCGTTGCAGCGATGCATTCTTTGTCGTACCAGATGTTTTTTTGCGTCCGACGGCATCCAATTTCTAAATCGGTAGCGGCACGGAGCGCTCCAGCGATATGCTCCCACTACTCGCATACTCCAATAGGATCAATTGTGCTCTCAGAGAGCATGTGTGAGTGTCGAGTTGCGAAATCTTTGGCTGTCCGTTGCGATTGCAGTTTTCCGACGTCCAGCTTTCCTTGTACCTTTACACGCACGTTTTTAACCGCTCAGAGGCGAGCGCGAATCGTGGATGCGGCAAGATAGTGGTCGGAGTCGATGTTAGGACCTCGAATCGTGCGTACATCTAAAACAGCCAAATAATCTAATTTATATTCTTGTGCATAAACCCAGTTCGGACACCGCCAAAGTCAATCAGCCTATATATTGCATGGCCACTCCAGTAAATAACGCAAGGTGTAATGGCGGCCTACCACACCGAAGGTCCATGGTTCGAGCCCTGGTACAGGTAACATCAAAAGTGATTTGAAAAAAGTTTTTCAAAACGGGGTCGCCCCTCGGCAGTGGTTTGGCAAACTCTCCGAGTGTATTTCTGCCATGACAGGCTTCTCAGCAAAAAATTCGTCTCCTTTGTAGATGCCGTTCGGAGTCGGCAAAAAACAGTAGGTCCCACCAATTTGTAGGGAAAAATTCAAATCGGCACACCACAAATTGGAAGAGAAGCTTGGCGCAAAAATCTCTTAGGAGGTTTATGATGATATACCTGTTGTATATCGCGCCATAAAGAGAAAGAGAGAGTAATGGCTTTGTAAGGTGGTGATGCCAACTTTTACGTTAACGAGGACATAAACCAGCCGGGCAGCGGCACCATCCCCATTAACGTATCGGACGTTCCAGGTGCATGCCTTCAATTCATAAGCCTTAAAACGATACGTAGCGGGTCCCAAGCCCAGCGCACAACCCGCTTTGCGGGGAAGGATTTCTTATGACACATTTGCACAGTGAAGAGACGCTGCTGATGAAGTCCCCTGGGAAGCCCTTAAACCAATCAATTCGGAGTGGCCTTGCAAGGTTGTCGCCTTCTCACGTTTAGTTCACTACCGAACGGGTGTTCAGTGGCTATCCGGGTGTACGTGGACCCAAGCGTCCGGTCGTAGTGAGTTGATTGAACCGCATGCAGAAGAATCGATCTGGTCATTCCCAGGTGAATGGCGATCAGAAACTTTACCCACTTGCGTGGACTTCTACACCCGACAAAGGAACGACCTTCACCCATCGGGTAAGTGAATGAAATACACCTTATATGCAATTTCGCATGTTATAAAACATTTTGGGAGTGGGTTGCCTGGAAAAATCCTGTCAAGGATATTTTTAATAAATTTTTTAAAAGTGCATTTTTTATGAATTTTGCACCCACGTTGTAAGTAAATAAATTTCATATCGGTGTATAGAGAATTTTACTGCGAATCCAATGATGTAGGGTTGCCGAGATTTGAAGTCAAAAAATTAGAAAAATAAATGCTTGGATAAATTTTAAAATTTCCAAATAATGCAAGAACTTTCTTAGTCGAGTAGATCACTTTTATATATTTACAAGCTCCCCTTTGCCCGGCGATGCTGGGACATAACTTGAATTACTGCAGCTTGAATACTGAAAAATTGGTGTATTGAACCCCTATATAACGGTTAATGTGCTGAATATTAGTGTAACCGATGATTTGGATAAAGTAGATAAATGTGGTGAATTACGGTCGTTGGTCTTATTCTAACAATTAGTAAAGCCGTATATTTATATTTAATCTTACTCAGTTTCCGATTCGTTGGCAAATTCAGAATACTCTTCCCGAGTTTCTTCGTTTGTACCTTCTACAATGTCTTCACCAATGAAGAATCCTATTGGTTTAAGAAAGTAGCTTTACGCACGTTGGGTCAGTTGCGTTTACCCATAAAGAGTTCACCAAAATGGTTCTCAATATTTTTTGTTTCAGTGATATCCAACATGGTATTTAAGTCAAAACCTTTAATTTTTCTTAATAGTTATTCACGTACTTCTTTGGCAAAGTAACTTTGCAAAAAAAAAGCCATATCACGCGTCACTCACTCCGGTGCAATACTCTATGCCATACATAGAAGCGGTATACTCTTGAACAATATCCCATTTTCTCATCAATTAACACTTCGGGTACATTCCTTAAAGAGGCGAACAATTTTTGATAGGTTTAATTTTTCCAAAGTATCTTAAATATGCGTGGAAAGCGGGCAGACTTTGGCATAATTGGGTCCCCAACTTCGAAGCCAAATTGTTGCAATTTTTACAAAGAATGTGTGGATCACTTTTCTTGGTTAAACTTTGATAGCAAATTTCTGATTGAGAAATTTTTTGTATATTTCCCAGCAAACTTACGGTATCAGGAGAAAATCACTGATCTTCAACGCACAGTGGCGCCTTTTGAGTTTTTTCTTTGCAAAAATCATAACTTTTGAACCAATGAAGATATTTTAAAAATTTAAAATGCAAATGAAAGCTAATTATTTGAAGTTTTATTGTGTGAAAGCTCAGAATTTCACAGATACAGGGTGCTTCTAAAAAATTCGTCAAAGTAGAATTTTCAGAAAAATGCAAAAATAAAAAAAATTAAATGAGATTTGTCTTATAATGACGTATTTAAGTATTAAATAAGATAAACTAATGATTTCGATAAGGTAGCGTGGCACTGCCTACTTATGACAAAAAGTTGTATCTAAGTATTCACGTAGGCAATAACTACCAAAATCAATAGACGTATTGTTTCTTTTAAATTAAAAAAAATCATCGTAAAATTTTACATGTTTTTTTTTAATTTACAAGCCAAATATGTATTTTATTAATAACTAAAAGTTATTGAAAGTGGTTTAATGAAATTTTATTTGAGCTAAAGATTAAACAGCCAACGAATTTTGGAAAAGGGGAGTGGCACTGCCCATTTAAGCTAAAAAGTTTGATCTTAGTAACCGCTTTACCAATTTGTACCAAACTCGATAGACGTATTGATTTCCATAAAATTTTAATACTCGTTTGAAGGCGAAATGCCTAAGCTTTAAAATAAATTTGATAAACTTCAGAGAAATGCAATAACGAAAAGTATGTATTTATAAATTACCAAATTAATTAATTCTTTTATTTGAAATAAAAAACTAACTTGCACATAGATATCTTATTTGTCAATAAAGTAACAAAATTGATTAGTAAATCTCTTTGTCATTGTTGTGATAAGAAGTGAGAAACTTATTTTATCTAAACATAGTCATCGTCACTGGAACATATATCTGAGATATACGCATCTGTAAGATCTTTTTGTGTTCTATGAGGTATGGTAATATGACTGGATCAGAACACATAGCTAATATGTTGAAAATGTCTTCGTTTTGTCTAACTTGTGATACTTTGCAGGTGTTCATACATCTATATCTTTTGTAGTCCTTGTTCTTAGATTCTTGAGCTTCTTCAGACAATTCTCCTAATGGTAAGCACTGGTACTCTATTAAATCTTTTCCATGTGCTAAAATTGTATGTACCGATGGTGTAAGTTTCTTCTCAGGATACTTTTGATGCAGCAACTCTGTAGTTTTAGATGCATATTCTCCAAATTTGGGTCCATTAACTGGTTCATGGCAGTTTAAAATATTTAAAATTACTCCGAATCTTTTCACAATATCTCTATCAACTCCTGTTATGCGAGCAGTCACTTCATCGTTTTCAAAAAATCTTCTTGAGGAGTTACCATCATTTGTATTTCCGTATCCTTACTTTGGACAGTCAACTCTAAGGCCAATCTCTTTATAGAATGCATCCTGAATAATTTTTTTTCTCCTGTTTTGTTTCTCCTTACATGTTGTATTGTCGTCGAAAACTTCTCCTTGTTGTGGTAGTGTACTCGTATAAGCCAGCTTCAAAACAAATTCCATAAATCTTATCCTAGCATACAAAGGAGATATTCCATACTCATAATTTAGTTCGTCAGTTAGTTCGTCAGTTATCAAGATTTTCAAAGTCCTTTTGGCTCTTCTTACAAATTGGACATTTCATTGTAGATGTCGTATTTGTTATTAAGTTCAAAACGTTTTCAACCAACAATTGTTAGAAGAAAATCATGCTTTATTGTAATGACATTCCCCTCTTCAATTTCAATTATTGTTGGTTCTAATTTGGCAATTTGATTTTTTATATCACTCACTGTAGCTTTTATGAGTTCCGAAGACTCCTTCTCATATTTAAATAATATCGGGCGGCACAATATAGTTGATGACGGACGTGGATTTTTCCAATATTCTGAAGCTTCATCTTTTAGTCGTAATGGAACAATAGAAACCATAAACATATTACTATCTGTAATTGTTTCATCGTCTACATTTATTCTTTGTTTATATGCGTTTTGTCCTGATGACCCATCACAGCCCCACTTAGTTATCAATGCTAGCTGCTTTGGCAGTGGTTTCAACTTTTCCTCAGTAAAACTTTGAAGGAGTCGTGTAGACGTATGATCCATTAGGTTTTCTAGCTCAATTTCAGCTGATACTTCGGTCATTTTGGGACTTAGAGGAACTGCTTCTTTCTTGGCTTGAGTAATTTTTTTGTATCCAGGTAAAATATCGGCATTACGTTGCAATAATGACTTACGCAATATAATAAATTTTTTTTCGCTAAACCGAGATCTATAAACAGCGCAAAAGCTTCTTCGGGAATGCATTTCCTAGGTAGCGCATTTGGTGGTGTGGGAATGCTGTTTTTGATCCTCATCAGTCGCACTGGACTTGCTACCGCAACTGCTTCTGTTATATGAGACTTCACGTTTTCTTCGTCTTTTTTATATTTAATAGCCAGTGCTTCTGAAAGATGAGTCGTGGCCATAGCTTTTGTGGTATCAGACAGCTTCCTTTTCCTTGTGTAGGTAGAACACTCTTCTATGGGTTTTGTTGGTCTCCCTCTAGTTGGATTGGTTGACGTGCTAGGCGTTTCTTCGTCCAAAAAAGTTTTGTCAACTAGCCACTTTTCATGCTTACTTAGAAATTTTGAATTGTTACGATAGACGTCCTTCCATTTTCTTTCTATCATAATGTATTGTAAACCAATTTATTCTTCCAGGCCTTCCTTTTCTTTAATGCTTGTTTCACTCGCTAATTCTCTCATAATAGCCTCAACGAAGTCCCGTCTTGACTTTGTAGATTTAAACACCGCAAATAGTTTCGAGTTTTCTAGATACATATTAGAATTGGCTTCGAGTATATCTGACTAAATATTAGACTGTGAACTATATTTAAAAATACTATTCACTTTATTTAAGTAAACAGAATACTAAGTTCCTTAATATCCAAAAGACGAATGATAATGTGCATTGTATGATGGATAGCTTTATATACCTACTCAAATTATTAAAATGAATTTCAGGTATACTATTCGTAACTAAAAAAATGTATGTTGTTAACAAGTTCCAATAACAAAAACGACCTTATGGCCGTACTGAATTATATATACCTGATCAGGCGCGTATTTATGCCCAAGGTTGTTTAACTTTATTTGATGTAAAAAGTGAAGTTGCAGCTGGACGGAGGCAGACTTTATGAATTTAGGAAACTGAATATTTCACAAATAACTACTGTTAATTTGACGGAAAATAGTCATTTCGAAAAACAGGTATATCCGCCAACTTTTAATTTCAATCCTAAATTAAATTATCTTTAATTGATATACAAGAAAACGACAACCGGCCGCCTTATTTACTCACAAAACCATTTTAAATACAACGAAAAAGAAGAAAAATTTCAAATTTTTCCCAATGTTGAAAGTTGGTCAACTTTGAGCGGCTCTACCTGGTAAACTATAATTTTCTATTAGAAACATGTATTAGATTTAGCGAACGCTTTCATGATGTTTTTTGATTTTTGCCATGCTTTAACGGCAGAGGCGCCACTGTGCAACGGTTAAAAAAATTTTCTTATTTTGGATTATTGTAACCAAACTTTTATTTTCCCAGTAATTAGCCAAAAATGAAAAAAAAGCTTCTTCCGATGATATATCGGAAATAAAATTTTCTATACAGTGATATAAAATTAATTTTTTGAACAGGTGGTTGCAAAATTTAAAAAAAACCCGTTTTGAAAAATTAATTAAAGTATCCATGTGAGAATAATCACCAAAAACAATGGTTCATCGCATTCATCTACTTTGTCGAAATCATCGGCTGCACCAATATTCAGAACATAAACAATTATATAAGGGTTCAGTACACCCCAATTTTTCAGTGTTGTATACTAGTTTATATGTATCACACATACACTCAACTATTTGTCCTCTAAGTCAAGTATCGATAAGATCTTTTATGTCTGAGCATCGCTGGAAAACGGGGAGCTTGTAAATATATAAAAACAAGCAAGGATGTCTAATTTCGGGTGGAACCGAACATTATATACCTAGTAGTGATCTGTTATTGCATCCCAATTTACGAAGGTCTATTTTAATACTTTCAGTTCGTATTTGCGTTCAAATAGACAGACGGACAGACAGATAGACGTATCGAGAGACGGACATGGCTGCATCGACTCAGCTCATCATCCTGATGATTTCAGTATACTTTTTGATGGGACTATTTCCTTTCTTCTCATACGTACAAACATTTCATGTTCATGAAATGTATGAAAATCAAAAAAGATATTGTGGCGATTATTCTCAAGCATGTACCATCCCTAACTCAATAACACTCCCACCACTAGTTAAACACAACCGAGATAACGATGGCTACGCTTATGCATGCAAGCGTATAACTAGGAAGAGGGAGAGAGGTGGCGCGAGTGTTCACGAATACGATGCAAAGAGGAAATGCCAACAAATAACACCGACCTTTCCAGAACACGAAAAGCGAACAACCAAGAAACTTCTTGATGCGTGGGGTAGCACCCTATCGGACTATATAAGGCAGTGACCAAGCAAGGCAGGTTGTACAGTTTATTTTCAAGCGTTGAACAGTGAACTACTGTGAAGTTACCAAACTCTTAAATTTGTATTGCATTTATTACTAGTAAATAAAACTAGCTATTAGTTACAATATCTGTGCGTGTGTTTATTTGACTTTATAGTCATCGAACCCAGGATTGATAATTAAGGAATCATCGAATTCGTCACAATATACAACATTGCTTTTGCAGTTGGGTGTTAACTACTTGCCCGGATATTTTACTTTTGATCCTGAACGTTTTGATATACATTATTAAATATATATTTCGATTCGTTTACGCCGAATGAAGTAATATACCTTACGTGCGTAACAAAAATAGATTAAAAAAATGTGTGTCCTTTATAGGCGCCAAAGTACTCAACCGATGTTTATGAAATTTTCACAATACATAATTGGGTTCACTGGGTACAGCATAGACCGTCTATAGTTTTGGAAAAGTGGGCGGAGCCGCGCCCCCCGGCATTTTTGGTCTAAATTAATGATATTTGAATATATGTGGCACTTAGTCAATATCTACATATACGAGGTGTGTTCAAAAAGTATCGCGAATTTTGTGTTTTTTCAAAAATTATTTATTTATTCATGAATATCTATTTTGTCCCCTTCAAAGTAATCCCCATGAGATATTATACACTTGTGCCAACGGTTTTTCCAATCTTCGAAGCACTTCAAAAAATCCTTTTTTTTTATCTTGTACAGCTCCTTCGGCATCGAACGTCTTTATCTCGTCAAGAGAAGCGTAACGTCGTCCTTTCATGGGCCTCTTCAGTTTAGGGAACAAGAAAAAGTCACAGGGGGCCAGATCTGGGGAATACGGTGGCTGCGGCATTATTAGTGTGTTGTTTTTGGCCAAAAAGTCGCGCACAAGCAACGATGCGTGAGCAGGGGCGTTATCGTGGTGCAAAAGCCAATTTTTGTTCTTCTTTGCACATCTTCTCGGCCTTCTGAGAACATTTTGTACCACCGATAAACGTTGCTTCGGTCCAAGGTAGCTTCTCCGTATGCCACAGTCATTATTCGGAATGCATCCGCGCACTTAATTTCGTTTTTCACACAAAATTTGATACAGGTTCGTTGATCCATTTTTTTGAATAGGTAAAAATCGAAGACGATCCAAAACACGTGCAAGCAAAGCAGCTGTCAACAATTAACTGAACATTCAAAATGGCCGAGCTTGTCGGCATAAGTAAGAGACATGAGTACCAACATAACGCCACAAAAAATTCGAATATACGTAACCAGCAAAAATTCAAAATTCGCGATACGTTTTGAACATACCTCGTATAGTCAATATCCACATATTTTGTGTAATTTTTTGCTCCTGGACTTTCGCGATAGGTTCAGGAGTTCGCTGGGCACGACACAGTCTGTATATAGCTTTTGGAAAAGCCCTCAGCACAGCGTTCTCCTGGCCTAAATAAGTTTAACAAAAATGACGGCAAAAAGTGTGAATGAGTTATGGTCAGCGTCCAACGTCCAACATTCGTTTGAAGTAAAATCGCGCCTGCTCGTTTTCGCGAAATATCTCGCCTTGATCCTTATGATGTTCAGTGAAAGGATGAATGTGACCATAAAAAGTTCTCAAAGAGGGTTTTTTGATTTCATTGGTATATACTGTTTCTATGACTAACGTTTATCTATTAATATTGCAATTTAAAAAAAAAATGTAAAACTATGGCTAAATTAAATAATTTATTCATATTTTAGATATTAATCACATTGCCCTGTATATATTATAAAGGGTGTTTTTAGGGGTATAGAACTTCGAATTGAAATAAAACACAAGAAAATCGTTTTAAGGTCCATCAATTTGGCTTTATTGGAAGGATAATTTTATGCCATTAATGTTTAAATATGATTTCGGGCATGTGGCCGCCGCGGCTGGCTCGAATAAAGCCAATTCTACAGGTCCAATTTTCAACCACTTTTTCGAGCATATGGGGCCGTATGTCGGCAATAACGCCACGAATGTTGGCTTCCAATTCCCCTAACGTTTCTGGTTTGTTGGTGTAGACGAGCGACTTCACATATCCCCAAAGAAAATAATCCAATGGTGTCAAATCACACGACCTTGGTGGCCAATTGACAGGTCCATTCCGCGAAATTATGCGCTCATCGAATGTTTCCTTCAATAAATCGATTGTGACGTGCGCTGTGTGGCATGTAGCGCCGTCTTGTTGGAACCACAACTCATCCACATTCATGCCATCCAATTCGGGAACAAAATAGTCGGTTATCATGGCTCTATACCGGTCTCCATTAACGGTAGCTGCCTCTCCAGCATTATTGCGGAAGAAGTATGGCCCAATGACTCCACCAGCCCATAGAGCACACCAAACAGTCAGTTTTTGTGGATGTAATGGCGTTTCAAGGGTCTCATGTGGATTCTCTTCACTCCAAATGCGGCAATTTTGCTTGTTGACGTAGTCATTCAACCAAAAATGAGCCTCATCACTGAACAAAATTTTGCGATGAAAATCAGCATCGAAATCAATCTCATTTTCGGCCCATACACCAAAATCACGACGCATTGCATGGTCTCGCGGCTTTAATTCTTGCACAAGCTGGATCTTGTAAGGTCGCAAGCCAAGATCTTTGCGCAAAATCTTCCATAAAGTTGATGGACAAAGCTCCAATTGCTGTGCACGGTGGCGAATCGATTCATTCGGGTCCTCTTCAACACTTTGCTCTACAGCGGCAATTGTTTCTTCGGTGCGCACTGTTCGACGTCTCTGCGGATGCGTATTATCACATAGAGTAAACGTAGTGCGAAAACGATCCATGGTTAACCGAATTAATTGCTCTGATGGACGATTATGTCGACCATAAAATGGACGGAGCTCACGGTAAACTTCGCGAACTGAACCATTATTTTCGAAATAAATTTGCACGATTTGCAAGCGTTGTTCTTTTGTCAACCTGTTTATGATGAAATGGCAAACCAAACTGAACATAAATGACATTAGAGTTGCCATATTTGTACAACTGCAATAAAACTATATGCTTCCTTAAGGATTTTTCACACTGAGCTCGAATTCGTACTCAAAAATGTGCCACCATATATAGTTTTAGAGAAAAGTAGATGTGAAATCCTGAAATAGGTATAATTTGAACTATCGTCCCGTGCTTAGGGTCCATAATCGCATTTTGATTTTTAGCACATTTAAAGAACAAGGTTTAGCCAATAATATTAGGCATACAAAAATAAAATAACACGGCACAATTAATTGATACAATTTTTCAAAGGGCGCGAAATCGAAAAATTCGTGTTTTTGCAAATTTTTTAATAATTTTATAAATTAACTTGAAGTGCTAAATATTCTTTTTAAGTCAGATGATATTGGCTCAACATTGCTCTTTATAATAGCGAAAAATGAAGTTATTATCACTTACCTCAAAAATAATATTTAGCTCAAACACTTGCTACCACATCAGCTCATTCAAAATTATTTTAATATTTTCATTCATTTCTGTAAAAATTAGATAGTATGTATGCAAAAATTTTCATATACTTTTCATGAAAATGATCTTTGTTGGTGTTTTGCATCGAATTGAATATGATTAGAAGATAATTCTCTAACTGCTTTTTTCAAATTTGGCCGGTAAGTTTCATTTTCTATCATATTTACTTTGTAGCGGTTCCAATAATTTTTTTTTAATTCTCTGTGGATCCGGTTCACCTGCTTGCTCTGACCAAACGCCCACACCACTACTGGCCAAGTCATTTATACACTGCGTGTCAGCAACACACGAATTTTTAGCGTTTCGCTCACTTTTACAGCAATAAAACTATTGCAAAGTTCTTCAAGTGCTAGAAATCAGGGCCTAGTTTTCTCATTGAAAAGCATCTGTTTACAAATTTATCCATGATGTTGAAGCAAGATACATAAGGCACCAATCTTATCTTCAATTCGATGCAAAACACCAATAAATATCATTTCCATGAAATGCATATGAAACTTTTTGCGTAAATATTTAATTTTCTAAAGAAATTAATAAAAATATTAAAATATTATATTTGAGGTAAATGGTAATAACTTCATTTTTGGCTATTATAAAGAAAAATGTTCAGCCAATATTATCTGACTTAAAAAAAAATTTATCGCACTTTACAGTTAATTTATGTTTTATTTAATATAGGCCTAGAGCTCATAAATAATATATATATTTATTAACGGCCAATGAACAAATTAATTATGTTAATTTATACAATTATTCAAAAATGAGCAAAAACGCGAATTTTTCGACTTCGGCCACTTTTGAAAAATTGTATCAATTAATTGTGACGTGTACTCTTATTTTTGTATGCCTGATATTATTGGCTGAGCCTTGTTCTTTAAATGTGCTAAAAATCAAAATGCGATTATGGACCCTAAGCACGGTACGATAGTTCAAATTATACCTATTTCAGGATTTCACATCTACTTTTCTCTAAAACTATGTTTGGTGGCACATTTTTGAATACGGATTCGAGCCCAGTGTGAAAAATCCTTAAGGAAGCATATAGTTTTATTGCAGTTGCATAATATATACAGGGCAATGTGATGAATGTCTAATATATGAATAAATTATTTAATTTAGTCATAGTTTTACATTTTTTTTAATTGCCATTCTTATATATAAACGGCAGTTATAGAAACAGTATATACCAATAAAATCAAAAAAACCCTTTTTGAAACGGATTTTGGACGCTGGACGCTGAACATAACTCATTCATACTTTTTGTCGTCATTTTTGTTAAACTTATTTAGGAGTTCATTTGGTTCAATTTAATGTTTAATTTAATTAAATGTATGTAAGTATGAGAACAAGAAAAGAAAAGTTCACTCAAATGATCAGCAAGATGAGCGGAGTCGATTTAGCCATGTCCGTCTCTCCGTCCGTCTGTCCGTCTGTCTTTTTGAACGCAAACTAGTCTCTCAGTTTTACAAAATAATGCTGAAATTCCTTGTTTGCTTTCGCCGTTTTATAATATACTAGCAAACCCGGTAGACGTTCTTTTGACGTTTTGATACATAGAACACATCTATATATAAAATGTCCTTAACTTGAACCAAATAAACTCCTAACTATACCGAACTGCAGCTTTATTTAACTTGGGGGCTTTTCCAAAAGCTATATACAGACTGTGTCGTGCCCAGCGAACTCCTGAACCTATCGTGAAAGTCCAGGAGCAAAAAATAACACAAAATATGTGGATATTGACTATATATGTAGATATTGACTAAGTGCCACATATATCCAAATATCATTAATTTAGACCAAAAAAGGTGGGGGGCGTGGCTCTGCCCACTTTTATAAAACTATATACTGTCTATGCTGTATCCAATGAACCCAATTATATATTGTGAAAATTTCATAAAGATCGGTTAAGTACTTTGGCGCCTATAAAGGACACCCATTTTTATACCTTTGATGAACATGAAATGGTATATTAACGTTTAGAAATATAAGAGATAGACCCACCATTAAGTATACCAAATTGAACTGAGTTGATAATGTTGGAACGAATACAATCGGAAGTTACGTTCCGCAGCGCATTCAAATTACTTTGGTCAATACTAATCATTTTCATATCATAATGTTCACTCAGTAATGTTTCGATTTTACATTTATTCCTTTGCTATGTACTACTACTATTGTAATTCCTTTTATTCAGTTGTTCTTTCCTTTTTTGTATAAAGCTACAAGCTACAACACATACATTTTTTTCTACTCAATATAAAGTATAATTTATCTAATTAAATCGTGTTTAATTCCGAATTATTGTTGTCAATTCCACTCAAGACAACAGGTTATGGGCCATCCCATGTCGTGTGGCAGCAATATTTTTGGATATTAAGGTAAATTGTAAACAACTAAAGAAATAAAGGCACGTGTGGAAAAATTTACATAAGGCATATACAATGACATCTGAATCAAAGTATACCATCGAAAAACTCAACAGCAGTAATTTTTTTAACTGGAGGTACAAAATCAGGATAACACAGAGGGTGGCCGAAGATGTCGCCAACGCAGACAGAATCTGTCGAATAATAGAGGACGAGCATAGGAGAGCCCACTGGAACTCGAGGGAAAATAGCGAACAAATCTTAGACAAATACTATTTTCCAATAATGTCAAGCCGAATAAGAAAATTCGCATCCATCTGTGAAACCTGCTTATAAACAAATACGATTGGCATCCTCCAGTACCGCCAATAAAGGAGATCCCAGTCCCAAATTACCCTTGTGAAATAATCCATGTGGACATCTTTGAGATTCTTCTTTTTCTTTAAATGGTCATCTAACCGCCTGGGCGATTTTGACCGTCTAACATAGCTCGCCAATCGTTTCTTCGTTGCGCCAACTGGCGCCAATTGGAAACACCGCGGGATCGCAAATCGGTCTCCACTTGGTCCTTCCATCGGAGTGGTGGTCTCCCTCTTCCTCCGCTTCCACCGGCGGGTGCCGATAAGAATACCTTCTGGGCTGGAGCATCTTCGCTCATTCGCACTACGTGGCCTAGCCAGCGAAGCCGCTGTGTTTTAATTCGCTGAACTATGTCGGCGTCTGCGTAAAGTTCATACAGCTCATCATTAAATCTTCTTCGGTACTCGCCGTCGCCAACGCGTAGAGGTCCACAAATCTTTCGAAGAACCTTTCTCTCGAATACTCCCAGAGCCGCCTCATCAGATGTTGTTAGTGTCCACGCTTCTGCACCATATAGCAGGACGGATGCGATGAGTGACTTGTAGAGTGTTATTTTCGTTCGTCGAGAGAGGACTTTACTTTTCAATTGCCTACTCAGTCCGAAGTAGCATATGTTTGCAAGAGTAATTCTTCGTCGGATTTCTAGGCTAATTGTTGGTGTTAGTGCTGGTTCCCAGGTAAACGAAGTCCTTTACTATTTCGAAATTATTGCTGCCAACAGTGGCTTGATTGCCAAGGCGCGAATGTGCTGACTCTTTGCATGATGACAGAATGTACTTCGTTTTTCCCTCGTTCACCACCAATCCCATTTTCTCCGCTTCTTTTTCTAATTTGGAGTAAGTAATGACATCAATATCGTCAGCATATGCCAACAGTTGCACGCTTTTATAAAATATTGTTCCAGCATCTTTCTGCAGCTTGTATTGTTTTCTCCAGCATTAAATTGAAGAAATCGCACGATAGGGGGTCACCCTGTCTGAAGCCTCGTTTAGTTTCGAACGGCTCGGAGAGGTACTTCCCAATTCTGAGCGAGCTGGCGGTGTTGCTCAAGGTCATTTTGCATAGCCGTATAAGTTTTGAGGGGAAACCAAATTCAGACAAAGCGGCATATGGGCAGCTCCTTTTCGTGCTATCGAAAGCGACTTTAAAATCAACAAAGAGATGATGTGTGTCGATTCTTTTCTCACGGGTTTTTTTCAAGATTTGGCGTATTGTGAAAATCTGGTCGATGGTAGATTTACCAGGTCCGAAGCCACACTGATAAGGTCTAATCAGTCTGTTCATATCAAACTTCAGCCTTTCGCACAATACGCTTGATAGGACATTATATGCGATATTCAAAAGGCAGTTTGCAGGATCGCCCTTCTTGTGGATTGGATAGAGAACACTTAGATTCCAATCTTCAGGCAGGCATTCATCCAACCATATTCTGCATAGAAGCTGATGCATGCGCCTTACCAGCTCCTCGCCTCCGTGTTTGAATAGCTCAGCAGGCAAACCATCAGCGCCAGCTGCTTTATTCTTTTTCAATTGGGATATTGCTACTCGCACCTCATTATAGTCGGGTTGTGGAACGTCAATTCCATCATCTTCGATTGTGGACTCAGGTTCGGCATCTTTTTTGGTTTCTGGCTCATTTTCTCCATTTAAAAGGGCAGAGAAGTGATCCCTCCATATTCTGAGTGATCTCTGAACATCGGCCACCAGGTCGCCGTTCTCGTTCTCACAGGAGTTTGCCCCGGGTTTAAAACCTTCTGTCATTCAAAGAATTTTTTGATAGATTTTTCGAGCATTATTCCCGTTGGCCAGAATCTCAAGCTCCTTTATTTCACCAAAAGCCGCCTCGCTTCCCTCTTCAACTCGCGGAAGTGTTCACACACACTCCTCGTTGCATTCGATCTCAGCGTTGCCTTGTAGGCTTCGTCCTTTATTTTCGTTGCAGCGCGGCACTCTTCATCATCATACCAGTTGTTTCTTCGCGTTCGCCGGAATCCAATTACTTCTTCGGCTGCGGTACTGAGATATGATCCCACTGCTCATGCATCCCACTAGGTTGAATTGTGCTGTCGGAGAGCACGTGTGAGAGGCGATCTGCGAAATAATTGGCGGTCTGTTGCGATTGCAGCTTTTCGATGTCCAGATTTCCCTGCGTTTTTTGTTGCACCTGTTTTGTCGTACAGAGGCGGGCACGAATCTTGGCTGCTACTAGGTAGTGATCAGAGTCGATGTTAGGTCCTCGTATTATGCGAACATCTAAAACGCTGCATGAGCGCAGATAAACGATATGATGAAAAATCGTAGTTTTATGCGTATTGCGGCGAGACGCCCGTTCACGGGTGTGAACGACAGTACTCGGTAACGGAGTCTCTGTCATACCACAAATCCCACGCCGAATCTGCGCTTGTCTTCATGCCCACTCCAGTAGATGTTGCAAGGTGTTTTGATCGTGTTTCCTCGCCCCGTCCATCGCATCTCTTGTATGGCGGTGATGTCAGCTTTTGCTTTCCTTAGAACCTCAACCAGCCGGGCAGCGGCACTTTCCCCACTAAGGGACGGGACATTCCAGGTACATGCTCTTATCTCGTAATCCCTATTTCGTTTGCGGGTATTGTCATCTAAAAAAGGGGTTCTAATATCCGAGGCTTTGTTGCTGAATTTCATTGGAACGTTGTTTTATGTGGGGTGGGTCCCAAACATAACGCACAGCCCGTTCCACGGGAGGTTGAATTCAATTACACATTTGTATAGCGAGTCGCTTGATCCAAGACCGACGGCCGCTTGCAGCCGCACCACATGGTGACCAGACGCAGCAGTTTGAATCCCCCAGCAAGCCCTTAAACCGATTATGTCGGAGTGGCCTTACCAGGTTGTCGCCTTCTCACGTTTAGCTCACCACCAAACGGGTGTTCGGTGGTTACCCAGAGGATACTTGAGCGCAAAGCCCGGAAGTAGTGAGCTGCTTGAATCGCATGCAAAAGAATCGCTCCGGCCATTCCCAGGTGAATGGCGATCAGAAACTTCCCCAATTGCGTGTAATTCTGCACACGGATCCAACTGAAATTAGTTTACCAAATTTCGTTCTGTCTCCATCTAAACGCTACCTATTAAATAGGCTGGTATATTTGGGTGTATCAAGGAATATTCCTTGCTAATGTCTTTCGACTTTTAGACATTTTTGTGTTTTTTATAAAACTCTGAAAATGGGTTTATGCATAAAAATTCTTCAAAATTCCTCTTCTATATGTTTTCCTTTTTTGTTTAATTAAGGATCTCAGGCGCTTTCATATGAATAAGGCCTTGAGGTGGTTGAACGGCGCACTACTTACAGGCCAAACCGACAAAGGTAGAATCAACCAAATTGCACTCCCCGCTCCTCCACACCTGGCAATCACTCGTTTCAGCCAAGAAACAAAGCCAGCTCCTTCCATACCGAGTCAAAGAGACAGGCCTCATGCAAATTGTGCAACAGCAATCATTTCTTAAAGAGCTAACAGCTCAAGAAAGAAATAAATTCGTACGGGAAAATCAGTACTGTCAGAACTGTTTGGCTTATTCCCATGCAGAAAACTAATGTCGTAGTAGTAGTGTCATCTGGGTTTATTGTCAAAATTGGCATCACTCCCACCGTCATTACCCAGCCAACCAGCAATCTCAGACCAATTCCAAACCCAAGAAAAATCTCGTCACATCTCTCGCGACAATCGATGAAAACCGGCCCTGTACCTCACAACAGGCGGCATCGATGAACTCAGAGACCTCAGCTCAAAATAGTTTAGAGAATGTACTCTCACACTTCTCGAGTAGTAGAGAGCGAACCTTGCTACCAACAGCAAACATTCCCGTCCTACATAAAGGATAAACCTTGAATATTCGCGCTCTTCTAGACCAAGGATCTCGAAAAACTTTTGTAACCTCTACGGTACAAAAGCTCCTTGATCTACACATTCAATGATCCATTTACGAAATATTGAGAATGGGAGGACGGACAGTCTAGGAAGCCGATAAGGTGTGCTCTATCACCATATGGTCTCCAGATTTATCAAGAAAGATTGCCACTCTCGCTATCATACTCCCTAAATTAACCGAGTTCTTGCCAAAGTTGAGAATGACCCACTTAGATCTCAAAGTGTATTCGTCCCTCCCTCTAGCTGACCCGAACTCTTTCGCCCCTGCAAGTCTGAACTTCTCCTTGCTTCTCCCACAAATATTGGAAACTATTCCGGAATTTGATCTCCTTGATGCCGACTTTCTTAAGTTTCATGACTCAAGCTCTACAAAGACGCTTGGAGTAAGATGAAATGCCCTCAGCGACACATTTTCGTATTCATACGACCCCGTTCCAGACGTAAACTCAGCCAGCAAAAGACAGATTCTGTCGTCAGTCGCGAAACTTTTCGACCCGATAGGATGGCTATCGCCTATAATGTAGCAAAAACTCTGCTTCACCAGCTTTGGATGGAAGGAACGGATTGGGACGAGCACGTCAAGCCCGGGTCATTCCTCAAGTGGAAAGCATTCACGGAAAACCTCTTAGCCATTGGTGACGTACAAATCCCACGATGGGTTAAATTCACTACCGGTGCACCCATGCAGATAGATGGCTTCTCCGACGCCTCTGAAAAGGCATATTGCGCCTGCGTATACCTGACGGTTCAACACAGCGATAGCTCTTCTCCTCTCACCTGCTAGTAGCCAAAAGTAAAGTCGCACCCCTCCAAATGGTAAGCCTCCCTAGGTTAGAGCTCTGCAGAACAGTCCTTCTCTCAAAATTAGTTAAGCACATTCGGACGTCACTTCAGCTCACGGAGAGTAGGTTGACCATGTGGACAGATTCCTCTATATTTTTGGCTTGGCTTGAAAAACCACCTTATACTTGGAAAACGTATGTGGCGAACCTCAACAACGTCAGTAACGCTACTTGGCGAAATGTGCCGAGCGGATATGGGCACGAGAGGTTGTCTGGCGCAGGACCTAATCGTCTGTTTTCTCTGGTGGAACGGCCCAAATTCGCTCTTAAACTCACCCACTGATGGGCCCAAGTACAGCCATCATAATGACTCGCCCCCATATCAACGACGGATAGAAGCCCTCCACTCACTGGAAAAATCATGGTTTTCTGGACCGGTTCTCGTTCTTCGCTGGAGCCTTGAGAGTCCTCGCCTACATTCGCCGATTTATCTCGAAGTCTAGGAAACAGCTCAAACCATCTTCAATTAATCTCACCCAGGAAGAGATTCATCAGGCAAAGGTGCAACTCATTGCGAATGCTCAGCAAAACCATTATGAAGAAGTGATCGCAGGCCTCAAAGCTGACAAATCAATCGATAAAAGAAGTTCGTTAACCCCGCTGAAACCCCTTTTTGGACGAGTAAAGGGACGCCTTGCCTATGTAGACCTGATTAATGATCCGCAGGGTTCAACAAGAGCATTATATACCCCGCCTGAAGCAAAAGTTGAAAAAATGCATCTTTCAGTACAAGAAATTCACTAAGTATATACAAGCAACAAATGCAATCTCAGTTGATGGCAGCTCTACCACTAGAACGTGCAACTTATTCACTACCCTTTCATACCACTGGAGTGGATTTTGCAGGGCCATTCCTTGTCAAAACGTCACCTCTCCGACGAGCATCTTAAGCAAAAGCATATGTCTGAGTCTTCGTCTGCTTTTCCACCAAAGCCATACATCTCGAAATCTGCTCAGACGTCACTACTGAAGCGTTCGAGGTAGCATTCGCGTGTTTTGTGGGCCGTCGAGCCATACCCTCATGATTTTCCAGTGAGTGGAGGGCTTCTATCCGTCGTTGATATGGGGGCGTGTCATTATGATGGCTGTACTTGGGCCCATCAGCGGGTGAGTTTAAGAGCCAATTTGGGCCGTTCCACCAAAGGGAACCGTCGATCAGGTCCTGCGCCAGATAACCTCTCGTGCCCATATCCACTGGGCACATTTCGCCAAGTAGCGTTACTGACGTTGTTGAGGATCTGCGATATACGGTTCGCGACATACGTTTTCCAAGTATGAGGTGGCTTTTCAAGCCAAGCCAAAAATATAGAGGAGTCTGTCCACATGGTCAGCCTACTCTCCGTGAGCTGAAGTGACGTGCGAATTTGCTTAGCTAATTTTGAGAGAAGGACCGTTCCGCAGAGCTCTAACCTAGGGAGGCTTACCATTTTTAGGGGTGCGACTTAGTTTTGGCTGAGGAGAGAAGAGGAGAAACGTTATCGCTGTGTTGAACCCTCAGGTATACGCAGGCGAAATATGCCTTTTCAGAGGCGTCGGAGAATCCATCTATCTGCGTGGGTGCACCGGGAGTAAATTTAACCCATCGTGGGATTTGTACGTCACCAATGGCTAAGAGGTTTTCCGTGAATGCTTTCCACTTGAGGAATGACCCGGGCTTGACGTGCTCGTCCCAATCCGTTCCTTCCATCCATAGCTGGTGAAGCAGAGTTTTTGCTACATTATAGGCGATAGCCATCCTGTCGGGTCGAAAAGTTTCGCGACTGACGACAGAATCTGTCTTTTGCTGGCTGAGTTTACGTCTGGAACGGGGTCGTATGAATACGAAAACGTGTCGCTGAGGGCATTCCATCTTACTCCAAGCGTCTTTGTAGAGCTTGAGTCATGCAACTTAAGAAAGTCGGCATGAAGGAGATCAAATTCCGGAATAGTTTCCAATATTTATGGGAGATTTGCGGTTATTTTTTTTTTAGGTAGAAGCCTGCTGACTTCAGTGCTTCGATTAGCTGCTGCATCATTGGAGGACGTTGTTAGCAAGTAGAAGTTCAGACTTGCAGTCATCTGCAAGTTGCTGAAGGATGCAGATCGCTAAATATGGGGCACAGTTAACAGAAAAAGTTACTGCGTTTAATCTAAAATCTTCTACTGGGCCATTCGGAGATTGGCGGAAGAGAATTCGTTGGAAGTCCTGGTCTTCCTTATACACATGTATTTGCCGATATATTTTTTCCATGTGATCATTAAAAACGTAGTTATAGAGACGCCATTTGAGCATTACGATCATAAGATCGTTCCTAAGAACGGGACCTGTGTGCAGCACTTCATTAAGTGAAATGCCGGAGTGGGATTGTTTGGAAGCATTTAAGACCACTCGGACTTTAGTAGTTTTACTATCAGGTTTGATTACGGCGTGATGGGGCAAGTAAAATGGAAAATATTTTCCATCGAGTATAATTTCACGAGATGACGAGGGTTACATGTGATCGAGAGTAATATATTTAGCCAAGACTTTGGCGTAAGTAGTTTGGAGTTCCGCTTTCTTCAATACTGAGGTATTGCTATTGAAGGGAACGCCGGGAGTGCCCTAAAGCTATTAAGTCAGGGACAGTGGCTTTAAATGGGAGTTTTACTATATAACGGTAGTATTTCTGTAGAGTTTTTCGCAGAGAATATCATAGTCTTTAAGGGTCGGTGCCGATGGTCCTTCCTCTTGTTCCCAAAACCTTTTGAGGAGGTCCTGGAGGTAGTCAGTCTGGACTTCGGCTACTTGAGTCGAAAAGTTTGAGATCTGTTCCGTGAGAGGGCCGGTGAATATCTACCCAAAGATAGTATTCTGAGCTATTAAGCTTTTACCTATATTGGTTATGAGGCCCGAAACCTATATTTGCGGGAGAATATTTTCATGTCGATTTCTGCAGGGGCGAAACAGTTCGGGTCAGCTAGAGGGAGGGACGCATACACTTAGAGATCTAAGTGGGTCATTCTAAACCTTGGCAGAACTCGGTTAATTTAGGGAGTAAGATCGCGTGAGTCGCAATCTTTCTTGATAAATCTGGAGAACATATGGTAATAGAGCACACCTTATCGCCTTTCTAGACTGTACGTCTTCCCATTGTCAATATTTCGTAAATGGATCATTGAACGGGTAGATCAAGAAGCTTTTGTACTCTAGAGGTTACAAAAGTTTTTTGAGATCCTTGGTCTAGAAGAGCGGAATATTCAAGGTTTATCCTTTATGTAGGACGGGAATGTTTGCTGTTGGTAGCTAGGTTCGCTCTCTACTACTCGAGAAGTGTGAGAGTACATTCTCTGAACTATTTTGAGTTGCGGTCTCTGAGTTCATCGATGCCGCCGGTTGTGAGGTACCGGGGCGGTTTTCATCGATTGTCACGAGAGATTTGACGAGATTTTTCTTGGGTTTGGAATTGGTCTGAGATTGCTGGTTGGCTGGGTAATGACGGAGGGAGTGATGCCGATTTTGACAATAAACCCAGGTGAAACTACTACGACATTAGTTTTCTGCGTGGGAATAAGCCAAACAGTTCTGACAGTACAGATTTTCCCGTACGAATTTATTCCTTTCTTGAGCTGTTAGCTCTTTAAACTTGACTCAATACATCAGAAATGATAGCTGTTGCACAATTTGCATTAGGCCTGTCTCTTTGACTCGGTATGGAAAGAGCTGTCATTGCCAGGTTTGGAAGAGCGTGGAGTGAAATTTGGTTGATTCTGCCTTTGTCGGTTTGGCCTGTAAGTAGTGAGCCATTCAACCACCTCATACCGAGTAGTCAGGAACTGGTCCAATTCGGACCAATGAGGTAACTCCTTACGGGAATTGAGGGATTGCTCCCAAAACGCTAAGGTTTCGTCTGGCAACTTGAAGGAGCAGAGATATAATAGCAACGGGTCCCAATTATCAGTGGATACTCCGTTTGCCTTAAGGGTCGAGAGACAATTATTAATTGTTGTTTGCACATATTGTATGCGTTCCCCATTTTCACTGGTTACGGGTTGAATGTTAAAAAGGGAGTTGAACTGATTAGCGACGAGGATACTGCGATTCTCATATCGACACTTTAGTGCATTCCACGCTAGCTCAACACTTTGGTCATTAAGTGGGTAATTTTTGATAAGCAGAGCGCCTTTCCCCCGGGTATTTTGCCTCAAATGGTAAAGTTTCTGGGCCGGAGAGAGTTTAGGGTGACTAATGTACACTGCTTGAACATGTCGCTAAATGATGGCCAGTCTTCAAATCCTCCGTAGAATACCGCTGTGTCACATAAAGATATCTTTTAATAATTGGGTTGATTAAAGGGGGGGAGCGTTGTCAGCGGAGTCGGGCTTTTTACGCCCGCTACTTGTGGGGTGGGCTGAAAACTGCTGAGGATCTCATTTATCAGTAGTCTCGTACTTTTTCTTCAATGCTGCTCATCTGAAGGTTCTCTTTCGCCATGTCCACCAAAGCCTTATGTTTGTTGAGTTGCTCCAGATACGTCTTGAGACCAGCCTAAGTGTGTTCACTTTCCGTAATATTTCAACATTTGTCGCAAACCTTCTTCAATTAGAGGCTTCAAATAGAAATTTTTGGTTGAAGAGTGCTGCTTCTTCTTCGTCACTCTGAGATTTCGATCTAGTTTTCATTCCCACTTGGGGTAGGAGGGACTGTTATTTATTTTCGCCTAGGCCGCCCATTGCAAATTTATTTCAGTAGGGAAAAATTTATTCAGGGTTCTTAAAACTGTTATCAAAAGTTTTAAGGGTAAATTAACCCTTTTTGGCCCACTGTATTTTGAGGTATTTTTTATAAGTTGAGGCCCACTGTACTTTTGACTAGATGGATTTGTATAACAAATGAGGCTGCGAAATACTTGTCTTAACGTATCTAAGTACAGGGTGTTTTTTTTACAGGTTTGTTTTTCGAATAGAGATAAAACTGGCATTTTGTGGTCAAATCTGGCAACTCTAATGTCATTTATGTTCAGTTTGGTTTGCCATTTCATCGTGAACAGGTTGACAAAAGAACAACGCTTGCAAATCGTGCAAATTTATTTCGAAAATAATGGTTCAGTTCGCGAAGTTTACCGTTAGCTCCGTCCATTTTATGGTCGACATAATCGTCCATCAGAGCAATTAATTCGGTTAACCATGGATCGTTTTCGCACTACGTTTACTCTATGTGATAATACGCATCCGCAGAGACGTCGAACAGTGCGCACCGAAGAAACAATTGCCGCTGTAGAGCAAAGTGTTGAAGAGGACCCGAATGAATCGATTCGCCACCGTGCACAGCAATTGGAGCTTTGTCCATCAACTTTATGGAAGATTTTGCGCAAAGATCTTGGCTTGCGACCTTACAAGATCCAGCTTGTGCAAGAATTAAAGCCGCGAGACCATGCAATGCGTCGTGATTTTGGTGTATGGGCCGAAAATGAGATTGATTTCGATGCTGATTTTCATCGCAAAATTTTGTTCAGTGATGAGGCTCATTTTTGGTTGAATGGCTACGTCAACAAGCAAAATTGCCGCATTTGGAGTGAAGAGAATCCACATGAGACCCTTGAAACGCCAATACATCCACAAAAACTGACTGTTTGGTGTGCTCTATGGGCTGGTGGAGTCATTGGGCCATACTTTTTCCGCAATAATGCTGGAGAGGCAGCTACCGTTAATGGAGACCGGTATAGAGCCATGATAACCGACTATTTTGTTCCCGAATTGGATGGCATGAATGTGGATGAGTTGTGGTTCCAACAAGACGGCGCTACATGCCACACAGCGCACGTCACAATCGATTTATTGAAGGAAACATTCGATGAGCGCATAATTTCGCGGAATGGACCTGTCAATTGGCCACCAAGGTCGTGTGATTTGACACCATTGGATTATTTTCTTTGGGGATATGTGAAGTCGCTCGTCTACACCAACAAACCAGAAACGTTAGGGGAATTGGAAGCCAACATTCGTGGCGTTATTGCCGACATACGGCCCCATATGCTCGAAAAAGTGGTTGAAAATTAGACCTGTAGAATTGGCTTTATTCGAGCCAGCCGCGGCGGCCACATGCCCGAAATCATATTTAAACATTAATGGCATAAAATTATCCTTCCAATAAAGCCAAATTGATGGACCTTAAAACGATTTTCTTGTGTTTTATTTCAATTCGAAGTTCTATACCCCTAAAACAAACACCTTTTACAAGTGTGTTTGTGTGCCGCGAAGAGAAATAAAGAAGGTGGGTATTTAGTATTTACGTATGTAAATTGTGGACTTTCGTATATGGTTTTTTGTAGCAACTTTCTGTTGGTGACTGTGAGAAACGGTATACGTTAGAATTTAAGAGGGAATTTTCAGTGGAAGTTACCGAAAAATATCTTATAAAAGGTGGGTATATAAGTAAGTATGTGTTATATATGTATGAATATATATAAATCACAAATTTGAGAATTTTACCAATATATGTATAGATAGGAACAGCTTAGCGGAATTTTATTAAATGAGACAGATTTTGCGAAAACGGTGTTTTGTACGGGTTCTTTCAAAGATCCTGTCAATTTTACCGTAGATGGGATGAGGTAATTTATATATTGGTTTTGAGGAATTCCGCTGCATTCATATATGCGTATATCTTAGCCAAGGTGTACTTACTTTGGCATTTTTCTACCACCTGATTTGAATACCGGTACTGGGATTTTTGTTGTTGTTTTTGCTCCGTGCCCTTTGTTGCGTTGGCGGCCTGCTGCGCTCTACTTATTTTTCTTCTTTGTTGTTGTTGTGTTGGTCTTTGCTACTCGGTACCAGTTTTGCAGGTCTACTGCACGTGATTAAAATCAATTTTTGTTGATTCGCCTTCCAAACCGATTTAATTATTTTTATGTTTAGCCTTTTAATATAATTATCTTTTCTATCAAGAAAAAATTTCTTTTTTCTTCGCAAGCGCAGCACTTATTTTTGTTTGCTATATTTGATTTTTTTTTCTAAATCCTTTATGGTTTTTCGGCAACTTTTTAATAATATATTTATTTATATTTGTTTCACTTTTTTCCAGCACCTTTATGTGTTTTGTTTTGTTGCTTTTGTTTCTGTACTTGTATATTTGTACTAGCAAGTACCCGGCTTACTTCGTTACGGCGAAAAAATTAAATACATATGTTAATTGTAATTGCAAAACATATTCTCAAAGGAAGTAGGTGTGTTTATTTTCTACAGAATGCGCCGCTTCGATTTTCAATATTTGTCAACATAAAAATCAAAGCCGCACGCTATTTTCTTTGCCAAAAACAATAAAGAATGCGAGTTAATAGGAATTAAGAGGCATAAGGTAAAAGAGACTTTGATTTTGCCGTCCGCACTTCCATATGTATGTACCATTATTGTACGTGAGGTTATTGCGCAGCAAAAAAATGGAAAGAGCGCGCTCATTGCATTCTTAAAATACATACAGTATCTGGGTGACCGAGCCTTGCTCGGTATTTTTCGAATTTGTCCCATAATCTTACTTACCATACATGACAAAGTATTCTTTGTATGTATTCTTATGGAGCATATCACATCTAGCGACAGCAGCACCACATGACACGATATAGTTGATCAAATAGGCAACAATTTTGTCGTGCCGTGTAGTGCTGCTAGATGTAGTTTCAGCTTAATTCATTATCTTAAGTTTTTGAGTGATGTTAGCCATGTTATGTTATATTTATTCAAGTACCTCGAGATGCCACGAAATTATGTCCACATGCGCACTCCAAATTTCATCCAAATCGGTTAAACCGTTCCCGAGATAGTGGTCGATATAAGAAGTAATAATTCAAATGCAGTCAGGTGGCAACCCTACGTGGCAATCCTACTTAAAAATATTCTGGTTGGTATACGGCCTCAAATACCTTCCATTTGATACCCATTTTGATATATATTGCCATATATTGCTTAATATTTAAAAAAAAATCGGAAAGGCGGGAACCCTCTAAGCTTCCTTTAGTGGCAACATCCAAGTAGAAAATCTTAGAAGGAAGCATACTAGCCATCTACCAAAATTTCATCGAAATCGATTTAGCCGTTCCCGAGATAGTGGTCGATATCTGAAGGAATAAATAAAATGCGGCCAGGTGGCAGCCCTACTTGAAAAAACTTAAGTTGGTATACGGCCTAAAATACCTTTCATTTGATAACCATTCTCCCATATGTTGCTTAGTATTTAAAAAAATGTATATAGGTGGCAAACCTGTGAACCACCCCAAGTGGCAACACCAAAGTAGAAAATCTTAAAACAAAGGATACTTCCCCATATACCAAATTTCATCCAAATCGGTTAAGTCGTTCCTGAGATAGTAGTGGATATACAAATATACAACTATACAAATATACAAGAATAACTCGATTAAAGTTATAAGATATACTCGTATGTGCTTGTTATTATAATATGGGGAATCACCAAAACTGCTCTTTATATTTCTTCTCTTTTGTCGAAGGCTTATGCATCTCTTAGTCAAAATACATTTTCTCTACGTTGAGTTCATACACACCCACACATAGATTTTTGTTCCGCTGTAGCTTGAGTTTGATCTATGAAAATTCTTATGCTTGCATTGTTTAAAGCTTTTATAAATTTCATCCTAGAAATAAGGGCCTTTAAGTTTTGAAAATGGAAAAAATGAAAACGCCACCTGGTTTATTTTTGGGAAAACTTGCTTCTTACAAAAATTTCATAAAAATTGGGCCAATACTTTTCGAGATTAGCTGTTACAAATATTTTCATATAAGCAATTTTATATAATTAGTATAGATATGTAGCTTGGGATATTTGCCTGTCACTGCCTAACGATGCTAACGAACCATAAATAGCTGAAGCCTTATCAATGAGACTTCATAGCTGGATCCAATTTGCCTTCCATAAAAATTTGAGTTTTGTTGTCATAAGGTACATTGAGCGGCTCTAAAGCCTTGGATAGTTTTCGTTTGTAACCTGAAATGCATCTACAGTTTCTAAAGCTTGGCCTTGCAGACAGTTTCGCAAATGATTAAATTTCTCAATATTTACTAAGCTGAATTCACGATCAATTAATTGTCTGAAAACGGTAATAAAATTCTGGTAATTCGAATAATTGCCGTCAAAGGATGGAAGTTTGAGTCGTGGATGCTTTGAAGTCGACTGTACTACCCAACCGACATTTGTATTCGGAAGCTGAAAGAACCTTTCCACCTGGTCGCAACCTGGCGTCGATAATATTTTTAATGCGAGTAATATTTTTTTGGTGCTAGCCGGTTGTTGTTTTAACTCGTCCAAAGACATCGTTGAATAGAAAGAGAATGCAATTAGGCTATGACTAACGTTGGGAGCAATACGACAATGGCAAGAGGGAATGCAAGTATGGTGTAACTTACGTTGCTGACAAGGCGATAGTGGCAAGCCTGGTATCACGTTGTGGAGTTTCAAAAGCTGGTACCTCCGAATATTAGCAGCGGCGAGTGGTGGCGGCGGCGGCAAAGCGCGTGCAGTGCAGGTGAACAGTGTTCCAATTTTGATGAACCCACGATAAGCTGCCGATGAATACGACTATTTCTACTGAAGTCCAGCAGAGACGATGAGTTATAGTGGAGTCTAATGCTGACCACCAAATTTCCAAAAATTAAAATGAGCGATATCAAATCCAAATAACTTACTCGTGCCCCACGTTTGGCGCCAAAAAATATAGAGTCACAAAGCGTTTTTTGCAACTGCTCTAATTTTCCAAATGCTAAAATGCTAGCAACGTAGCAGCAACTATAAATGGAGGGGCTAAGTAAAACGATGAATGCGTTGGTGATTAGCTATTAGACTAACTTTTAATTTCGTTTTCATGTCCTTAAATACAATTTCAATATGTAAACAATTACCGATATTCTAGTACATAAGTTCTGATATCTCCCTACAACACAAGTAGTGTCAAAACTTCATAATAATATGCTTAATGCTATTTGTACAATGTATGCACATATGTGGTATAGAAAATTCAATATAAAAAGTTAACGCTATTTGTACAACGTACAACCATACATATGTATGTGCATATGCGGTATAGAAGATTAAGATATGGGAGCGCAGCAAGACTGCAGCATTCTTGTGCTTAGGTTAATAAATGCGTTAGTTAAAAGAGATTAGTGAAGCATACAAACATACATATAATTGCGTGACGGAAAGCAATGATACCGGAAGAATACAAGCAAAGACAATAATAGAGAGTGCAAGCACAACTATTATTGGGGTGAATGACATAAAAATGTTGTAGCCTTGAATATTTTTGGCACATAATTAAGCGATGATATGTACATACAAAACATATGATCGAAAAATGCACCGGTTGCCAATTTGTGACCCAACAACTATACTGAACTGTACCAAAATCTTAAAAAAAATACCAAATTGTTTTCAACATATCTCGCGCATTTTATTCCAAGCGATAGTTCAAAATTAAAATTTTTAGGAAAACACAACAAAAGCGTAATTTTTTAATTAATAGAACTCTATTATAAAATGAGATTCAAAAGCATGCAAAGTCGCTGCTGTTCACATACTCGTAATTCAAAATAAAATTTTTTTTTTAAAATGCAATCAAACTTCTATTTTTTGTAAAATTCTATAATGAAAATGAGATTCAAAGGTATTCGTGGCCACTATTTTCAGTCGGTTATTTAGATGCATCAAAAATATTTGTTTTCAACAAATCTCGCACGTTTTATTGCAAACAATAGTTCCAAATTAAAATTTTTACTTCAGTATAAAAATGAGGTTCAAAAACACCCAAAAAAAAATTTTTTAATGCGCAATCAAACTTCTACTTTTTTTGTAAAATTCCACAATTAAAATGAGATTCAAAGTATTCATGACCTCTATTTTCGGTCGCGTATTTATATGCAGCTAAGTGTTTATCATAAAATGTAAATTTTTATTGTTCATAAAACTCTAATATTAAAACGGGATTCCAAACCAGCCATAGCCGCCTTATAATTCAAAACTTCAGATCAAAAAGAAAGCAGAGTCAAAATAGGAAGGTGCGTCGTTGAGTCGGAATTGCTAAATTGAATTTGTAATTTTCTCTCGGTAAATGGATTACAAAAAGCAGTACCTGTATGCTAATAACCAAAAAATTACAATATGGCAACCATGTCCACACGGAGGACATATTTTCACTCACTGAGCACTTTGAGTTAAACTATCCATTATATATATTATAAGTCTAACTATGTTGTTGGTATATGTCCATCAAATCCAAATTTTTTTATTGAAATATTGACCGAATCTGAAGGCTTTGATGGTGGACTTCCAAACATTCCTAAGGAGTGTTTTTGCCATCTCCTATTAATGATTACTGGTCTTTAATGGACTGATTTCTTTCGGTTAGTTGTCAAATTACCCGCCGTTTATTGTGAACCGACTTTTATGAAAACGGCCCTAACTATATATAATTAATTTCTAGAACAAACATTTCTCAAATATTTTGGCCTCTAGGCAGTGCTAAAAAAATATGAACAGAGGATCTATTAACTTGAACTAATTTAAGGAGGTCGAATTTCGACCACGGGATATACTAGTATATATTATTAGTCTAACTATGTTGTTGGTATATGTCCATCAAATTTAATGGTTTTTATTACGCTAAAGCTTTTGAAATATTGAACAAATCAGAAAGGAGTGGTGGCTCTGATGGTGGACTTTCAAACATCCCAAGGACTGTATTTGCCATCTCCTATTTATGATTACCGATCTTTAATGGACTGATTTTTATCGGTTAGTTGTCAAATTACCCGCCGTTTAGTGTGAACCGACTTTTATGAAAGCGGCCCTAAACTACTCAACTATATGTAATTCATTTCAAGAACAAACATTTCTCAAATATTTTGGCCTCTAGGAAGTGCTAAAAAAATATGAACAGAGGATTTAATAACTTGAACTAATTTAAGGAGGTCGAATTTCGACCACGGGATATAACTAGTATACGGGTATATTATTAGTCTAACTATGTTGTTGGTATATGTCCATCAAATTTAATGGTTTTTATTACGCTAAAGCTTTTGAAATATTGAACAAGTCAGAAAGGAGTGGTAGCACTGATGGTGGGCTTTCAAACATTCTTATGGAGTGTTTTTACCATCTCCTATAGACGATTTCCCAGGTTTAATTGGGGCGGCCGCCGTGGTGTGAAGGTAGTGTTGCCGGCCTACCACACCGAAGGTCCATGGTTCGAGCCCTGGTACAGGTAACATCAAAAGTGATTTGAAAAAAGTTTTTCAAAACGGGGTCGCCCCTCGGCAGTGGTTTGGCAAACTCTCCGAGTGTATTTCTGCCATGACAGGCTTCTCAGCAAAAATTCCTCTCCTTTGTAGATGCCGTTCGGAGTCGGCAAAAAACTGTAGGTCCCACCAATTTGTAGGGAAAATTCAAATGGGCACACCACAAATTGGAAGAGAAGCTTGGCGCAAAAATCTCTTAGGAGGTTTATGATGATATACCTGTTGTATATCGCGCCATAGAGATAGATAGAATTGACTTATTTTGTTCGGTTAGCTGTCTAATTATACGCTGTTTAGTGTGAACCGAATTTTGAATGCGGCCCTATATAACTCAAATGTAAATATATAATAAATTCCAGTAAGAAATATTTTTCAACCATTTCGGCCTATAGACAGTGCAGGAAAATAAATGATCAGAGGATTTAACAAGTTAAACTAATTTAAATTGGTCGAATTTCGACCACGGGAAATACTAGAGAAATTACATTTGAAAAACAATCATAGAGGCATAATGGCAGTGTTTTTAGAACTAGCAAGTAAGGAAGTCTAAGTTCCGGCGGAACCGAACATTATATACCTAGTAGTGATCTATTATGGCATACCAATTTACGAAGGTCTATTTTAATACTTTTCAGTTTGTATTATAAAGCCTGCTGATTGTTTTCAATAAAAACACGTCTGTTAAAAGTTTTAACGGGCAAATTAATTTAAAACAAGTAAGGAATGGGCTGTCTTCGACTGTGCCGAAGACTTTATACCTTTCATGAATACGCATCACGGTTCTAAGTGTCAGATTCTTACTCACAATTAGTACAAACTCTACAAAACTGTTAATTTAAAGATACATAGCCCAAACCCCATTTATCGGAAAAATCGATTGTATGGGAGCTATATGTTATGTTGGTCTGGCCGATTTTCCCCAGTCACATTGCGTATATAATATGAACTATACATGCCAAATCACAAGTTCCTAGCTATTAAATTTTAATATTTATTGGTCAAACCGCTTTAATGCGTTGTATTGCTCCGATCTTGCTGATTCCGAGAAATGATTAATCTCATGCAAAGTGGCGGCTCCATACCAAATTTCATCAAGATATCTCAAAACCTGAGGGACTAGTTTGCGTAAAAGTAGACAGACGTGCGGACGGACATGGCTAAGTCGACCCAACTCATCGCCCTGATCATTTCGGTATACTTATTGGTGGGTCTATCTCTTCTTCTTCTCATACTTACAAATATCGGACCAAAGTTATAATACCATTTCATGTTCATGAAAGGTATAAAAAATTTTAATGTATGGCGCGATATACATAAGCCTCGTCAAAGATTTTTGCGCCAAGCTTCCTTTCCAATCTGTGGTGTGCCGTTTTGAATTTTTTCCTGCAAATTGGTGGGACCTACAGATTTTCGCCGACTTCTATCGGCACCTACAAAGTAGATGAATTTTTGATGAAAAGCCTTCCATGGCAGATGCACTCGGAGAGTTTGCCAAACCACTGCCGAAGGGCGACCCGTTTTGAAAAACTTTTTCAAACCATTTTTGATATTACCTGTCCCAGGACTCGAACCTTGGACCGTCGGTGTGGTAGGCCGCAAACACTACCGCCACACCACGGTGGCCTCTATTAATTTATTTGTATATAAATAGCTTCCCTCCCAAAAAACGGCTAACCACATTTTTTCAAAATACCAGTAAGGTAAATGCACCCTTTCCCGTGCTAGCACCTATTGCTGTGCTATTTTTTGGTAAAAAATTTGAATTAGGAAAATAAGAAATGGGTACCATTTTTCTTATTTGAAAAAATAATTACACTTATCAAAATTGTTCAAATTTTTTTATTCGAACTTGGCAGCCACCAAACCAAATCAGTTTAACCAAATTTTGCATAAAATTAAAAGTCAAATGTAAAATTTTGGCTGAAACACATGTGTCAGCGTATATTGTTCGCGAAATCGCTAAGAGTGCAATGATAAATTCTTAAGGATTTTACCTTCCATTCGTAAGTATATACAAGGTGGCGCAAAAGTAAGCTTCCGATGTTCAGCATATCGGTTGTGGCACGTGCAGTGTGTGCTGTTGCACCGTCTTGTTGGAACCACATGTTTTCCAATCCCAATTCATCAAGTTGCGGCAAAAAGAACTCATTGATCATTGCTCTGTAGCGCTCACCATTCACAGTAACCGTTTGGCCCCGACCGATTATTGGTCAAATAAATAGTCAGCAATATTCCGCGTTCTGGAGTGCAGCGTAACATTGTTTATTAACGTGTATTTCGCATTTGTTTACTACACAAATGTCAAAACAGAACTGACTTTAGGGGCCAATCGCAAAATTTATAGCATTTTCTGATAGGAGGATTACTTTTGCGCCACCTTGTATGTATATTTTACTTCAAGTGATAAAATTTTTTAGTATTTTCGATATAAATGTATGTTTTAAAGTTAGTATACATAAAAAAATTTATATAAAATCTTAATTTTAAAATAGCACGGAATTAGGTGCATTATTTTTTTGAGGTGCACTTATTTGCGTACTAAGCACGGAATTAGGAACATTTGGAACCGTTCTTTTGTTTTTATTAATGTATAAGACATACATATTTTACAAACTTTTAGAAATTTTTATAAATTTTTTATCTCGCATATATTCTCATGGCCTATTTCCGTGCTCCACTTTTTTCAAAATAAAGACTGTTTTTAAAGCCGTAAGTTGTGGTAAAACAGCTTATATTTGGGAAAAAGTTAATAAAGCAAATATTGTTCATAAATATACATATTTTGTGTATATAAATGCATTATGGTTATATAAAATATTATGGAAATACAATTAATTTGAAAAAAACATTGGTTTTGATAGTTCCGAAGGAAAAATTTAATAGACCGGAAATAGGCTCCATAATTTTGCCTATTTTCTCAATTCCGTTACATAGACAAAAATTAGAGAAGATCAATAGGTACTTCTACTTAACTTTTTTTCCACTCACCCCACATTTTTAGTGACATAAAAATAGAACACGACGAAACTAGTCTCACAACATGCCGAAATATTCACCAACTTGTTTACAGTTATCTCTTGAGGCTGTTCAAAAGGGAAATATGACATGTTACAGAGCAGCCAAAATATATGGAATTCCCAGACAGACGTTATTGGACAAGATCAAGAAGAAGTATACGAAAAAGTCTTCCTCAGGCCCTCTGTCGACAGAAGAAAATAATATTGTTAAATAGATTCATAATTTGGCGGAGATGGGCCTTCCAATAACTAAAGATCAACTTACGAACTCCGTATCAAACTTGGTTAGGGAGCTGAATCGACCAACCTCTTTTACAAATGTTCTAGGAGGAAAATGGTACAAAGGCTTTTAACAAAGAAATCCGTCTTTGAGTCAACGCATGTCTCAATGCCTAACAGCTTTTCGAGCTTCTGTCACGGAGTCGTCCATAAGGGATTGGTTTGAAAGTCAAGACCTATATGAAAGATAATAACTATCTCGAAGTATCGGAAGATCGAACCAGGATCTTTAATTGTGATGAATCAGGATTCTTTCTGTGCCCCAAAGGCCAAGCCGTGTTGACTAAACGAGGTGCTAAGCACGTCTACTTCAGATCAGGAAAAGATGACAAAGAATGTCTAACATTGTCTGTAGGAGCATCTGCAGATGGAAAAATTAGGCTGGATGACCGGAGAAACCTTTTTTGAATACATCGCAAATGTGTTTTAGCCTTTTCTAATGGAAATAAACGTACAACTTCCTGTGGATTTATTTATGGATGGACATGTGTCCCATATATCTCTACCTCTTAGCGAATTTTGCAAGAAACAAGGCATTATTCTAATTGCACTTCTTCCAAATTCTACACACTTTTTACAGCCCATGGACGTCGGAGTTTGACACTGTTTGAAAACCGCTTGGAAAAAGGAAGTCCAAGATTGTAGAATTACAAATAATGGGCAGCGAATGAAACGTGAAGATTTCGGCACAGAATGTATGAAATCCTCGATTACTACTGATGTTATACAAAGCGCTTTCAGAGCTTGTGGCTTATACCCATTCAATGAAGATGCAGTTGCTTACAATAAAATTTTAAAAACGGCCATGGAAAGTCCCATGATTGCTGGAAAAATTCAAGCTGTGGTTCATAGTGACGAGCAGCAACCGACTAAATACAACTTGATTAAGCTCTTTGAAGAGCGCCTAGAAGATGAGAAATTAAAGTTATTTAACTAGTGCGATGGAGTATGGGCTGGTGATATTAAAGATGAAAATTTGTACTATTGAAAAAAACTGAAGAATGAAAAGGGTGCTTCTGGCAATGGAATCGCGCCGTTTAGCGGATTTACTAGTATATTGGCTGGCGGCTCTATCGATATAGCAAACATGAGCATAGATTTTCTTGATTTATTTGAAAAAGTTATTGATTTGGACGGTCCTGAAAACACCCCTTTGAGAAGTTCAACTTCAACTTGTAGAGTATGTGCCGGAAACACCAGGCGCATCTTGTCAAGCCGCACAAAATCCAGTTACAAGGGACATGAGGGCAACTCCCTATCAGGTATTCAACAACAGAGTGGAAGATAATCAAGCACCACTTGGTTATGATATGCCTGTGGATAACCCATCTACCAATAGCATGGAAGATCCAAGAACTTTTGAAAGCTGAATTTCCAACACCGTTCAGAAACGCTCCCCTCTGGTCTGAACCTTCATCAAGTGACCCGGAGAAAAAACAAGTGAAGAAAAAGCTCACTCCCACTGTGGTAATAGCTTCAGATTACATGAAATATCAACGTCGCTTGGTTCAGAAAAAGAATGAAAGAAAAGAAAACCCATCAAAAGCTTCAAAAAAAGGCCATGTAAAAAGTATCAAAAGAAAAAGGTGCCCACGTACTGTTGAAAAATCCTTTACTCCCAGACAAAAATTATACCTAAGGAGACTTTGTCGAAATCCAGTATGAAGGGGAAGAGTTTCCCGGCAAAGTATTAGAATTTATTAGAGGAGATCCTTTAAAATTTAAAATAAAAACTATGATCATGAGCGGATTTAATTTGCATTGGCCAGAAAAAGGCGACGTCTTTGATTATGAAGCAGATGAAATACTAAAGAAGATTAATTCTCCTAATCAAATAAATAAAAGAGGAATATTTTCAATAACCGACCTTCATTAAACTAAACTAAAATAAACTTACCTTTTCAAATAAACTTACCTTTTCAAATAAACTTACCTTTTCAAATAAAATTTGTTTAAATACCATCTTTTTACGTAATAGTTTTTAATTTAATTATATAATTTGTAATTCTTTTATATAATGTTTAATTTCATTATATAATTTTTAAATGTTTTAAACGCTAAGAGTGATTTTTAATCTTTTTGGTTACACGCACTTTTAGATACGAATTGATTTTTCTTATATTTATTTGATGCGTTACTGATGTCGGTGTTCTTTTTATGTTTTATATAAATAAAAATACATATGTGTCATAAATATAAATACGTATGTGTATATAATTTTTATTCAAATGGCTTGTTATTTCTTGAGATGTTCAAAATTTAAGCAAACACCTTTTTTGTCTTATATATGGAAATAGGAACGCTCTTGCCCGTGATTAGGAACCGGACCAAATTTTCGAACGGATTTGGGAAAAAAATGTGGTTGTGGAAAAGTACGATTATAAGGCTTAATTTTTTGGGGAAAATTACACTTTATAAATGTTAAAGGCAAACACATTTATCTGGACCCACGGAAAGTAATATTAGAGTTTAACTCTATGGTATGCCTTAGTAGTACGTAAATAGGTACACCTTACATGCATATTTTATGTTTGAAAAATCTGCGTTCAAATAGACCGACGGACAGACAAATAAACTGACGGAGAAACGGACATGGCTAAATCGACTCAGCTCATCGTTCTTATTATTTCTGTTTACTTATTGATGGGCCCATCTCTTCTTCTTCTCATACTTACAAACATTTCATGTTCCGTGTTGTCCGATTTGCCTAATTTTTGGCAGGAGAATACTACACACTATTGAGAAGCAACTTCTCTTTTTTTTTCTTTTATGGCGCGATATACAACAGGTATATCATCATAAACCTCCTAAGAGATTTTTGCGCCAAGCTTCTCTTCCAATTTGTGGTGTGCCGATTTGAATTTTCCCTACAAATTGGTGGGACCTACAGTTTTTTGCCGACTCCGAACGGCATCTACAAAGGAGACGAATTTTGCTGAGAAGCCTATCATGGCAGAAATACACTCGGAGAGTTTGCCAAACCACTGCCGAGGGGCGACCCCGTTTTGAAACTTTTTTCAAATCACTTTTGATGTTACCTGTACCAGGGCTCGAACCATGGACCTTCGGTGTGGTAGGCCGGCAACACTACCTCCACACCACGGCGGCCGCCGAAGCAACTGACCTATTTTTATTGAAAAATCTAGTTGAAACTACAAGCAATTGCCTTTGAAAATAGCAGAATTTTTATGCGCCACTACTACTTCCCAACATTTTTTTGGGATCTAGTTTTGCTTAAAAAGCTTATTATGTGTGCAAGAGCTTAGTGATATAGCTTGCATTGTTAAGAAACTGGCCGTACCCGTTGACCTTTACCTTTATATATGTAACAGCAAAAAATCCGAGAGAGTAAACAATCGATGTTCATACTACCACTGATTGCTTGAAAAGATTTAATTCAGTTGGAGGAAGATTAAATGGCATTCTTAATTATATTATTTAGAGTCGGAGAGCCTACGAAGGGACGATCTGATTGCCGATGATTTCGACGAAGTAGATGAATGCGATGAACCATTGTTTTTGGTGATTATTCTCACATGGATAGTTAATTAATTTTTCAAAACGATTTTTTTTTAAATTTGCAAGCACCTGTTCAAAAATGTATAGAGATTTTTATTTATAGTCCCATATATCATCGGAAGAAGATTTTTTAATTTTTGGCTAATTACTGGGAAAATAAAAGTTTGGTTACAACAATCCAAAATAAGAAAATTTTTTTAACCGTCGAAGATTAGTGATTTTCCTTTGATACCGATGTTTTAGTAAGTTTACTGGGAAATATGATCAGAAATTTGCTAGCCAAGTTTAACCAAGAACAAGTAAGGAAGTCTACTTCGGGTGGAACCGAATATTAAATACCTATTGGTTTTCTATTATGACATCCCAATTTATGCAGGCTATTTTAATACCTTTTAGTTCGTATTATAAAGCCAGCTGATTGTTTTCAATAAACACTTCTGTTATCAGTTCTGAGTGGTAAATTAATGTATTTGTATATAAATAAGTTCATTACCAACCGCTGCTAACAACATTTTTTTAAAATTCCAATACATGCCTATGTTTGAAAAGTTTGCGTTCTAATAGACAGACGGACAGACAGACAGACGAACGGACGGACCAATCATTTCGGTATACTTATTGATGGGCGTATTTTTTCTTCTTCTCATACTTACAAACATTTCATATTCATAAAAGGTATGAAAATCAAACAAGATATAACTTTCCTATTGCAGTGGAGTACTTACTTCTTTGCCCGGATATTTTGCTTGTGTGTTATCCGATTTGGATAATTTTTGGTAGGAGTATACCACATACTATTAAGAAGCAATACCTGGTTAAAATTACAAGCAATCGCCTTTGAAAATAGCAGACTTTTTATGCTGAAAAGTTAGCGGCGGCCACGCCTACTTCCCCAAAATCCATAAGATTTGTTGCGGTCGAGTTTTTATTAAAAAGCTTATTATGTGTGCAAAATCTTATTGATATAGCTTGCATAGTTCAATATTCAATATTTTCGCCAAATATCGTTTCGATAAATCAATTTTTGCCGAAGTTGTGACATAAAAAACTTTGTGGAACAAACAACTATAAAAGGGGCAGGGCCACGCCCGTTTAAAAAAAAATTGAAAGTGAAATAACAATGATATAAAGCTTTTGTACGCAAAGTTATTGCCTATTAAATGTATCTATGATCTTTTTCAAAATCTTTCGTAGAAATGTGGGCGCGGACCTTAACCGGTTTCGCCCATTTTCTTTTCGGAACGTTCCTTCTATTAATATAAATATTTTTGCAAAATTTCGTTTCGATATCTTGAACGGTTTTTGAATCATGACTAATATTATTTCTTAATTTGACTTAATCAAAGGCGGTGGGCGGTGCCACGACCATTTTCAAAAATTTTTTTGCCTACCTTACCGTCCTGCGCCATAATCAGAAAAATTCTAATCATGCCTTTTAAACGCGGGGAAATGCACAAAACCGCGCAAAACAACTATTAAAACAACATCCGGTTAAACCCGGATGCCACGAACATTGACATTTCAATTTCAAAAAAAACTCTAATCAAATAAAAATTCAAAAGAAAAAACGAACAAAAGAAAATGGTCAAAACGGAAACTTAAGATTCAAAAATAACTGAAAATGTAAACGAAATTAAAACTGAAATAAACAAACGGAAAAGAAAAAAAAACAGATAAATTTAAAACAACGAAAGAAAAAAAAACCTGAAAATTGAAAACGAACCTGAAATGACCGGTTACCATGCTGAAAAATAAAAAGATACATACAATAAAAAGGCCAAACAATATTAGGAGGTGCCGCGGGTGTTGTTGCGACATCCGGTGCTTGGCCCACCCTTATCCTTGGCCATCGGCGCACCTAATCACGATGGCCCCTTACAAAAAAAAGATCCTATGCCTTCAAAATAATTGACAGAGTCAGCAATCCCATTTTTAACATTTTTATTCAAAATCTATTATATTAACAAATAACTCAAACGTAACCTATTTTATAACTACCCTGACCAAGGTGGAAGTAGGCAACCAAAAAAAGAAAGAAGAAAAAGATACAACGTTTTTGGTTTACCATCCTAGTACAATTCCTTCTTTATTTTTACAATTAATCTAATTTTCATATTTCCACTTCCTTTTTATCTTTTCAGTCAACTGATATTACTATCTTTATCTTCCTTTTATCTTATTATGATTATTATGCTTACTTATTTACATGTTTCGTGTCTATATGTTCATTTAGTATAGATTATATGGTTATTGTTATGTTATATTGTTATTTTATTTCCTTAGTTATTGCGGCCTTTATTTCTGTTATAATTGTGTATTAAGATTTATGTATATTCTGCCTTTAGGGTAACTTAAAGCTTTACAATTTTTTTTTTTTTGCTGCAGTTTAACTCAAAAAAAGATTTTATTTTACTTTTGGCTATATATATTTTATTCTTTTTGATATTTAGGTGTGTAACGCATAATCTTCAATTGTACTTTCCATTTCCTGGTCCCTAAGTCTTAAGTCATTTCGTTTCTAACCAATCTTATCCTATTCTATAGATAAACTTCGTTTTACATTTGTCTTTCTAATTTATGTTTTACTTTCGTCTTTCTAATTTAGGTTGAAATTGCATTTAATAAAAAAAAATTTTTTTCCCTCTAATTTTATGGTTGAAATTTAATGCCTATTTTAAATTTTATGTTTATACCAGAAACTAGCTACATTGGTTTGATCTCACCGATTTGTTGTTGCTGTTCCTGTTGGTGGCCTTGTTAATGGATTGGGCCTATACGAGGGCGGCCCCTGCTGTTGTCACTGCTGGTTGCTGTCCCTGTTGGCGGCCTTTATTACTACCGGTTTAGTTGTGGCCGGTTTTATTGTTACCGGGTTAGTTGTGACTGGGTTTGTTGTTACCGGTTTAGTTGGGGCCGGGTTTGTTGTTACCGGTTTAGTTGTGCCGGTGGTTACTGCGGTCGGCCTATGGTGGCGCGTTATACCAACACGTTGATGTGGCGCGATGGTAGCGCGTTTATATGCGCTTAATGTGGCGCGAAGGTAGTTTCGCACGATAGTGGCTCGCTGTGGCTCCCTGCTATGGTAGCGCGTTGTTGGTTCGCACTTTGTCTTTGCGATGTTGGTGCGCGCTATGGTAGCGCGTTGGTGGTCCGCGGTATTTGTGCGAGATGTTGTTCCGCGCTAAGTTAGCACGTTCTTTTGTTGCGTGCTATATCTGCGCGTTGCTGTGGTCGGACCTGTTAAGTTCCCATTAAAATAAATGATGATTAGTATCTTTGCTAATTTAATTTTATTGATTAATAAATTTTACGGGTATTACTCCCCCAGTATTAATTTAAAAAAAATAATAACCAAAATTAATCATGTTTAAGGATAAAAAAAATAATCGAAAATAATTGTGAACAAAGAAAAATTGTCCACTACTTTTAACTAAACACGATCTTATGATTAGAAGCAATCACGCAACTAAAACAATCAACTAATTACAATTATTCAGCCACTGGGTATGAACGATTAAATAACAAATGCACTTATTTGATCACTTTCACTACCCTAACTATTCCCAATCATCTGAATATTTACTATTCATCAGGAGTGCAAAAAAATGCAAGGAATAAATAAAATTAATCAAAATAATCTTTTAATTGCCTTAATCAATATGAAATGCAATCAAACGGTAGAAAAAAATAAGTTATTTATGTAAATTTTAAGGGTTTCTTGTTAGCTAGGGTCTTATACCAAGGACATAACAAAGAGTTACTAATGAAAATTTGGCAGGACAACTCTACAACCCTTACCTATTTTTGGGAACCAGTCTCAAAAAAAAAAGGTTTAGACTTACGCTCAAAGCTTAAATGAGATGCTGTATTATCTCATTTAAACTTCTCTTTCCGATACTCACTAAGCAGATTACGAAAAGTGGTAGTTCTACACGACGGCACGCAACTGTCAATACACTCCAAAAAATATCGGGAAGGTATCAAACGACGCGCCCGAAATCTGCTTCAATAATCCGAAAGCGGAAAATAATTTTTTTTCCAGTAAAAAGTTATTGTCAAAAAAAAACCCAAATGGCCCAGGTCAGATCCCAAATAGGGGGCGTGATCCAAGGCATTCATGTGCAGAACACCTAAGCCGGTCCAACACCGCTACGCGGACCACAGTATTTCTGCTCAGGACACACTTCTGCACTTGTCGGTACACCCTAACCTGTGATTACAACAACCACATGAAAATGATAGAAACTTTGCAACTTTAATTGCAAAATTTCTCTGGACGGACATAAAATATCGAATCTTCCCCCCCCCCCCCCCTGACACTCCCGGATGCACACTAGCAGCCATGCGCGGCCGTATTGAATCACCCGAAAAATAAAAAGGGAAGTCAACAGCGAGCTTTTAACTTACCTGCCTGTCCTGGTGTATAGGTGTTTAACGATGTCCGGTATTTTTTCGCGTATTTTGTGTTAGCCCTTATGTTTTTCGGGCTTTAACACGTATTTAATATAATTTATCACTTTTATTTCTTTGATAGCCTTTTTTACTTAAAACTCAAAGTACTAAAATTACGCTTTTATTTGAGGCATAAATGAAAATGATTTTAGTGCTCTTACTTTTAATACTATTTCGCTCAGTGGCTATTTTTATTAAAGGTAATTTTTCCCCCTATGGAACAAAATAAAATGCAAGAATATTTATACTGATTAATGACTTCATAGGAGAGTTTATAGTTAAGAAAAATCATCACTTATCAACATAAGTCAGAGTATAGCCCTATTCTAATTGAGCATAAAGGGTGGTAGTTTTGGGTAAAGTGCAGTAGGTATTAAAACTACTTAAATTTTGATCAAGTCCGAACCCTGAAGGCACGCTTTCGTTGGCGCGCAAAAACAGGGAACTCCTCATTCTATCTCGCCGTTGACAGTAATATTGCATATTGTAACTAAAATACTGCTTCTTTAAAGCTAATTTAAGGCCAGTTTAACCAATATGGACTGCCATTTGCTGTTAAAATATATTCTGGCAATATACTTTGTTTTTACTCCCGTTTGGTCGAAACTGTGATGTCAGCCGGGTTAAAGTCAGAGATCAGAACAGGATTCCATGTGTCTTCCACCCTTGTCAATCTGGCATTTTGGGGGCGTATCTTTCACTTTGGTGGTTTTGACAATTTGTTGGGTTTTGTTTTTGAGATAGTGTATTAAAAAAAATTGCATTGAATTTTATGGCACGTTTATTCCGTACATACTTTGTACTCGTGCACTTTTACTAACTTAAATACTGTAAATTTAATCATACAAAGGAAAACCCTTTTGGATGCTGATTGCCCATTTCCCTTAATTTTACACTTATTGGTTACCCGAAAGTTAAAACTGGGCACACCAAGAACACACCAAACACTTGTTTGTCTGGAAATTAAAAGTTCCGTTATTGGTGCCTTTTCCACTCCATGGAAATATTTGTTGCTGCCACTTCAGCAAAAATCACGCAATTTCCCGTAGCTAAATGTCAAACCGGAAGGTGAATCAAAACTGTCACCTAACCAACCGCAGTGAGTCCTGACCGATTGAACCAAATAAAAATGACTTTCAATTGAAAGTAAACCACCCTACAAGAAACGGTGATTTCTTTACTAACACACTCACACTTTTTATTGACAGTGATGATAATTTATGTGTCAATGTTGATACTTTCATACTAGTATGTTTGTTTCCTAGCAAACGGGTGCCCGTTGTTGCCAACACCCACAAAGAACCAAGGGAATGAACACGAATTGAACAGGCCGAAGCTACGTGGGAACGTACCGTACTCACACGTACACGGTTGTTGACATCATTTTTTGCTATTCGCTTTAAGAACATGATGCAACTCCCTGATAGTTAGAATGACAGCACTGACTCTCAGATGTTGTGACAAATGACTGTCAGTGTGCTTGTAGGGCATAACACAGGATAAAAATTATTCCCAAAAATCAACAAGCATATACTTTGAAATGAATAAATAATCAACAACAAGACAACGACAAAAACACAGGAATTAATCGTAACAACAACAACGACATTAACGTAAAAAGCAAGGCGAGCAACACACATGTGGAATAAACACATAAAGATGACCAAAAAAGCATAACAGGCATAATTTTAAGAAGACTGGCTGCAGAGATTTTCTTTTATATCACTTTACTAACAAAAAAAAAAAGTTTTGGCAACCTAACGGCTGAATACGAAGTGGCAAAAGCTTTAAGTTTATGCCGGTAACTCATATTCCTTTTTTTTTGATATACTAATACAATTAAAAATTATTTTCTAAATTTGTTGTTATCATATTGTTGTTATGGTATTTTAGGAGGAAGTGGACGAAATCTTTAATAAATGGGAAAAGATTTTATAGAGAAAAAGTAAGGAAGTCTAAGTTCGGGTGGAACCGAACATTATATACGTAGTAGTGAACTATTATGTCATCCCAATTTACGCAGGTCTATTTTAATACTTTCAGTTCGTATTTGAGTTTAAAAAGACAGACGGACAGACAGATAGACCTATCGAGAGACGGACATGGCTACATCGACTCAGCTCATCCTCCTGATCATTTCAGTATACCTACAAACATGTCATGCTCATGAAAGGTAAGGTAAAGATTATAGTTATGGTGATTGTTGTTGGAGCAAAGCTCGAATTTTTATGATTGTTTGTTAATTGATATTAGAGGAAAAATTACAACGTTATGCACAGTGATGGTATGGGATGACATGTTTCGAAGTGCCCAGCTTCTCATCAGACCCCTTCTCGGACACTGAGATACGAACCCAAGTGTCTGCACCAAAGTAGAAAGATATACAACTTCGCTTTTGCAGTGGGTATTAACTACTTGCCAGGATATTTTTCTTTTCATCCTGACCGATTTGATATACACTAATAAATATATATCGCGATTCGTTTATGCCGAATGAAGTAATAAACCCTGCGTGCGTAGCAAAAATAGATAAAAACAAGTAAGGACGGCGCTGTCTTCGGCTGTGACGAAGGCTTTCTACCTTTCATGAATACGTGCAAACATACATACGCATTGTTTAAAGTTCTCTAAAACTTTGTCAGCACTAAATTTTTTTTAGTTTTAATCTTCCAAAATGAGGGATAAATGGCCATAATCCTCTTATCTGAACGATCGGTTGTATGGGATATATACTATATAGAGCTCCGATCTTGGTGATTTTTTTACGAAATCTTTTAAAACCCTAAGAAAGTATCTCACCAAGTTTCAAGTTTTTATCTTTTTAAATGAGGGAGAAATGGCCATAATCCTCTTATCTGAACGATCGGTTGTATGGGATATATACTATATATGTATAGCTCCGATCTTGGTGATTTTTTACCAAATCTTTTACCATCTATAAGCAAATATCTCACCAAGTTTCAAGTTTTAATCTTTTAAAATGAGGGAGAAATGGCCATAATCCTCTTATCTGAACGATCGGTTGTATGGGATATATCCTATATATGTATAGCTCCGATCTTGGTGATTTTTTACCAAATATTTTACCATCTATAGGCAAATATCTCACCAAGTTTTAATATTTCAAAATGAGGGATAAATGGCCATAATCCTCTTATCTGAACTATCGGTTGTATGGGATATATACTATATATAGCTCCGATCTTGCTGACTTTTTTACGAAATCTTTACTATCCATAAGAAAAAATCTCACCAAGTTTCAAGTTTTAATCTTTAAAAATGAGGGAGAAATGGTCATAATCCTCTTATTTGAACGATCGGTTGTATGGGATATATACTATATATAGCCCAGATCTTAGCGATTTTTTTACCAAATTTTTTATTATCTGTAAGCAAATATCTCACAAAGTTTCAAGTTTTAATCTTCCAAAATGAGGGATAAATGGCCATAATCCTCTTATATGAACGATCGGTTGTATGGGATATATACTATATATAGCCCAGATCTTAGCGATTTTTTTACGAAATTTTTTATTATCCATAAGAAAATATCTCACCAAGTTTCAAGTTTTAATCTTTAAAAATGAGGGAGAAATGGTCATAATCCTCTTATTTGAACGATCGGTTGTAGGGGAGATATATGCTATAGTGACCCGATTATACCGGATCCGACAAATGTCTAATATAATACAAAAATACATCCATGTGCCAAATTTTATCAAGATATCTCAAAAATTGAGGGACTAGCTTGCGTTCAAACAGACGGACGGAGGGACATGGCTGTATCTGTTGTCTTGAGTGGAATTGACAACAATAATTCGGAATTAAACACGATTTAATTAGATAAATTAGTTATACTTTATATTGAGTAGAAAAAAATGTATGTGTTGTAGCTTGTAGCTTTATACAAAAAAGGAAAGAACAACTGAATAAAAGGAATTACAATAGTAGTAGTACATAGCAAAGGAATGAATGTAAAATCGAAACATTACTGAGTGAACATTATGATATGAAAATGATTAGTATTGACCAAAGTAATTTGAATGCGCTGCGGAACGTAACTTCCGATTGTATTCGTTCCAACACTCCTCCTCATTCAAATGAAACCAAGTTGCATTTTCTTCTTAATGTTTTGATTCGATTAGTTGTCAATGGTTTAGTCAACATATCCGCCACCATCTCCTCCGTAGGACAATATGTGCATTTGACGGTTCCTTTGTCAACGTGATCTTTGACGTGGAAAAAACGTAGATCTATATGTTTTGATCGATTGGTGAATCGCTCTTCTTTAGCTAGTTTTAAGCAGCTCTGGTTATCTTCAAATATAATTGTTGGATCATTTAATGGTAAATTAAAATCTTCTAAGATGCGCCGAATCCATTGCGCCTCCTTGCATGCCTCGGATAAATCAATAAACTCCGCTTCAGTGGATGAAAGAGACACACATGTTTGTTTCTTGCAACTCCAGCTAATAACGCCACCAAACAGTTGAAAAATATACCCACTGTTTGATTTTCTATCGAGTCTGCTTTCTCCCCAATTCGCGTCAGCATAACCAATAAGTTGATTTTGTTCATTTGCCATACCGAGCAATAGTGATAGGTTCACAGTGCCCTTTAAGTATTTTAGTACACGTTTGAGTTCATTCCAGTCTTCTTGATTCGGTTTGTTGACCTTCTGTGCCAAAATTGTTACAGCAGCTGATATGTCTGGACGTGTGTTCACAGACACGTATAGTAAACAACCGATCAATCGCTTATATTCATCATTGTTGATGAGTAATTCTGATTCGCTACCCTTTCCGTATGAAATGTTGATTGGTATTTCCGATATTTTTGCATTTTCCAGCCCAAAGTCCTTTACTAGGTTTGTTATATATGATGATTGGTTGATTGAGTAAATTCCGTCTCGATTTCTGCTCACTTTTAGTCCCAGGTAATTTGATATTGCGCCAAGATTCTGGATTTCAAATTTGGATGAAATTGTACGTTCGCATAGAATTAGCAGATCATCGTATTTGCTTGCAACAAGTACAACATTGTAAATTTGTATAAGCATAGATCGTTTTGACTCTGAATGAAACTAGCGTCAATTAAAACTTGATGAATTGTCATGTTCCAAACTCTTGCTGACTGCTTTAAACCATATATACTCCTCCTCAAGAGACAAACATGACTTTCCTTACCTATGGTTGCAAATCCCGGTGGTTGCTTCATGTATATTATTTCGTCCAGCTTCCCGTTAAGAAACGCTGTTTTCGCATCTAAATGGATAATCTTTAAATTCTCTTTTGATGCAATGACAAGTAAAGTTCGAAATGTAGCTTGTTTTACGACCGGAGCGAACACTTGATCGTAGTCTGTGCCGAATTTTTGGGAAAATCTCTGAGCTACAAGTCTGGCCTTAAATTGTTGAGAATCTTTACCGGTTTTTATTTTGTACACCCACTTACAACCTATAGCATGACGATCCGCGGGCAGTTCAACAAGATCCCATGTGTGATTTTCCGTTAATGACTTTATTTCGTTCTGCATTGCTGCTATCCATTCCTCTCTGTGATTGGAAGTGATAGCTTCGTTGTAATGCTTCGGTTCCGGTGATTTTCTTTGATGAACGATGTCAATTTCTTCAATTAATTTAAATGGTCGGATACCTTTAGTTGTCCTTTGTGACCTGCGCAATGTCTCCGTCATATTTTGTTCTTTAATAGCTTTATTCTCCTCTTTTGCATTAACATCTGATGTGCTTTTATTTTCTTCTGTTGCGTTAGCATTTGACGCATTTCCATTTTCGATTTCATCGGTGTCTTTGTGCTCGATAATTATTTCAGTCTCCTTCTTAACTTGATGGGTTTTCCAATCGCTGTCTTTATGTATGAACCTTACGTTTGGATTGACGATAACCTTTCCTATTGACGGTACATAGCATCTGTATGCTTTACGTTTGGATTGACGATAACCTTTCCTGTTGACGGTACATAGCATCTGTATGCTTTTGACGACATATCATAGCCGACTAAAATTGCTTTAATTGCCTTTTGATCAAGCTTTTGTCTTCTTTCATCTGGTATAGACGCGTAACATTCGGACCCGAAACGTTTCAAATGATCAATGCTTGGTTTGGTTCCGAACCAGTTTTCAAATGGTGTTTTGTCAATTTCTTTTGCAGGTAGACGATTTTGTACGTAATTAGCCATTGTGACGGCTTCTGCCCAAAATTTATTTTCCATTTTTGCGTCCAAAATCATGCACCGTGCCATCTCAATTAGCGTCCGATTTTTCCGTTCGGCAATCCCGTTTTGTTGTGGGCTGTATGGAGCACTTCTTTGTGCTTGAATGCCATGCTGCTGTAAATATACGTAAAATTTGTGGTTTAGGTACTCACCACCGTTATCGGTTCGAATGCACTTGGGTATCTTGTTAAACATGTTCTGACACATTTTTATGTAGTCTTTGAATCTCTCAAGAACTTCGGATTTATTTGTCAAAAGGTAAATAGCTGTATATTTCGATTAGTAATCAATCAATGTTAATATGTATCTTTTTCCTGACGGTGATATGGTTTGCATAGGTCCACATACATCCGAATGTACCAAGTCCAAGATTGCTTTAGATCTGTTTTCCGATTTTTGTGGAAATTTGATTCGACTCATTTTTCCTTGTAGGCAAATTTCGCAATTTGATTGGTTGTTGCATTCGTTACCGCATGTTTTAAATTCTACTCCATCAACCAATTCCCCTGATGCCAAAGATTTGACCACTCGAATGTCCCTGTGACCAAGTATGCTATGCCACTCATGAACGCAGCTGCCCGAATTATTATTTACCATGTGTATCTGATTTGCTGTTCGCAGTTTGTATAAATTGCCATCCATATTTGCTATAGCAATTTGTATTTGACCTTTTCTAATTTCGCATTTACGGTCACTGAAGTTTACTGTGTACCCTTTTTCGGTCAACCGCTTTACCGAGATTAAATTACCTTTAATGCTAGGAATGCACAAAACATCTGTAATATACACTGTATTTGTGTTACCTTCTTCGTTGACAAATTTAACGCAAATCGTACCTTTTCCATTCGCTGTAACCTCTTGACCGTTTGCAACTAATACTTTTTCTTTGTGATCCGCATTAAAATTAGTAAATAGATTTTCATTTCCAACGATATGGCACGTAGCCCCAGAGTCTACTATCCAACCGTCAACGGATGATGTTGAAAATAGATATTGATCATTTTTACCGCCTTTTGCCAAGTTTGCTTTTTGGTTACCTTTTTGTTCTTGGTTCTGTAGCCACTTTTTATATTTAACACACTTTTTCTTCCAGTGCCCTTTACCTTTGCAAAAATAACATGTGATTTCTTCTTTATTTCTCGCCGACTTAACTTTCAGTGCCGTTGAGTCTATGTTACCTCTTTCCCGTTCTTCTCGTCGCCTGTATTGTTCTATTAATTTTGAAGTGATCAAACTCACTGTTAAATCTTTTTCTTCGCGTACTTCAAGAGCTGTAATTAATGGGTCATAACTTGATGGTAAAGACCCTAGCAATGTTGCACTCATGAACACTTCTGGTTTTAAATCGGTACCTAAAGCAGTCAACTTTTGGTAAAGTTCGTTCATAGTATTGACATGCGTTTCTACATTACCGCCTTCATTCAGTCGCTGTTTCATGATGGTACGTAAGATGTTGACACGATTGCTAGTGGTGTCCTTTTCGTAAATTTCTTTTAACTTCATCCAAGCATCTTTTGCCGTTTCGCAATTTCGAATGTGTTGAATTTGATCGTCTTCAAGGTTAAGTGCTATAGTCGTATGCGCCTTTTCATCCTTTGCCACCCAAGATTCTGTTTTTGGATCCGGAGGATTGTCGCTTATCGTACACCAAACGCACTTTTCTTTCAGAAGCCTTTCGATTTTGTACCTCCAGTTGAAAAAATTACTGCTGTTGAGTTTTTCGATGGTATACTTTGATTCAGATGTCATTGTATATGCCTTATGTAAATTTTTCCACACGTGCCTTTATTTCTTTAGTTGTTTACAATTTACCTTAATATCCAAAAATATTGCTGCCACACGACGTGGGATGGCCCATAACCTGTTGTCTTGAGTGGAATTGACAACAATAATTCGGAATTAAACACGATTTAATTAGATAAATTATACTTTATATTGAGTAGAAAAAAATGTATGTGTTGTAGCTTGTAGCTTTATACAAAAAAGGAAAGAACAACTGAATAAAAGGAATTACAATAGTAGTAGTACATAGCAAAGGAATGAATGTAAAATCGAAACATTACTGAGTGAACATTATGATATGAAAATGATTAGTATTGACCAAAGTAATTTGAATGCGCTGCGGAACGTAACTTCCGATTGTATTCGTTCCAACAGTATCAACTCAGTTCAATTTGGTATACTTAATGGTGGGTCTATCTCTTATATTTCTAAACGTTACAAACGTTAATATACCATTTCATGTTCATCAAAGGTATAAAAATGGGTGTCCTTTATAGGCGCCAAAGTACTTAACCGATCTTTATGAAATTTTCACAATATATAATTGGGTTCACTGGATACAGCATAGACAGTATATAGTTTTGGAAAAGTGGGCGGAGCCACGCCCCCCACCTTTTTTGGTCTAAATTAATGATATTTGGATATATGTGGCACTTAGTCAATATCTACATATATAGTCAATATCCACATATTTTGTGTTATTTTTTGCTCCTGGACTTTCACGATAGGTTCAGGAGTTCGCTGGGCACGACACAGTCTGTATATAGCTTTTGGAAAAGCCCCCAAGTTAAATAAAGCTGCAGTTCGGTATAGTTAGGAGTTTATTTGGTTCATGTTAAGGACATTTTATGTATAGATGTGTTCTATGTATCAAAACGTCAAAAGAACGTCTACCGGGTTTGCTAGTATATTATAAAACGGCAAAAGCAAACAAGGAATTTCAGCATTCTTTTGTAAAACTGAGAGACTAGTTTGCGTTCAAAAAGACAGACGGACAGACAGACAGACGGACGGAGAGACGGACATGGCTAAATCGACTCCGCTCATCGTGCTGATCATTTGAGTGAACTTTTCTTTTCTTGTTCTCATACTTACATACATTTAATTAAATTAAACATTAAATTGAACCAAATGAACTCCTAAATAAGTTTAACAAAAATGACGACAAAAAGTATGAATGAGTTATGTTCAGCGTCCAGCGTCCAGCGTCCAGCGTCCAGCGTCCAAAATCCGTTTCAAGTAAAATCGCGCCTGCTCGTTTTCGCGAAATATCTCGCTTTAATCCTTATGATGTTCAGTGGTAGGATGAATGTGACCATAAAAAGTTCTCAAAAAGGGTTTTTTTGATTTTATTGGTATATACTGTTTCTATAACTGCCGTTTATATATAAGTATGGCAATTAAAAAAAAATGTAAAACTATGACTAAATTAAATAATTTATTCATATATTAGACATTCATCACATTGCCCTGTATATATTATGCAACTGCAATAAAACTATATGCTTCCTTAAGGATTTTTCACACTGGGCTCGAATCCGTATTCAAAAATGTGCCACCAAACATAGTTTTAGAGAAAAGTAGATGTGAAATCCTGAAATAGGTATAATTTGAACTATCGTACCGTGCTTAGGGTCCATAATCGCATTTTGATTTTTAGCACATTTAAAGAACAAGGACCGCCGTGGTGTGAAGGTAGTGTTGCCGGCCTACCACACCGAAGGTCCATGGTTCGAGCCCTGGTACAGGTAACATCAAAAGTGATTTGAAAAAAGTTTTTCAAAACGGGGTCGCCCCTCGGCAGTGGTTTGGCAAACTCTCCGAGTGTATTTCTGCCATGACAGGCTTCTCAGCAAAAATTCGTCTCCTTTGTAGATGCCGTTCGGAGTCGGCAAAAAACTGTAGGTCCCACCAATTTGTAGGGAAAATTCAAATCGGCACACCACAAATTGGAAGAGAAGCTTGGCGCAAAAATCTCTTAGGAGGTTTATGATGATATACCTGTTGTATATCGCGCCATAGAGATAGAGAAAGAACAAGGCTCAGCCAATAATATTAGGCATACAAAAATAAGATTACACGTCACAATTAATTGATACAATTTTTCAAAAGTGGCCGAAGTCGAAAAATTCGCGTTTTTGCTCATTTTTGAATAATTGTATAAATTAACATAATTAATTTGTTTATTGGCCGTTAATAAATATATATATTATTTATGAGCTCTAGGCCTATATTATATAAAACATAAATTAACTGTAAAGTGCGATAAATTTTTTTTAAGTCAGATAATATTGGCTGAACATTTTTCTTTATAATAGCCAAAAATGAAGTTATTACCATTTACCTCAAATATAATATTTTAATATTTTTATTAATTTCTTTAGAAAATTAAATATGTACGCAAAAAGTTTCATATGCATTTCATGGAAATGATATTTATTGGTGTTTTGCATCGAATTGAAGATAAGATTGGTGCCTTATGTATCTTGCTTCAACATCATGGATAAATTTGTAAACAGATGCTTTTCAATGAGAAAACTAGGCCCTGATTTCGAGCACTTGAAGAACTTTGCAATAGTTTTATTGCTGTAAAAGTGAGCGAAACGCTAAAAATTCGTGTGTTGCTGACACGCAGTGTATAAATGAGTTGGCCACAAGTGGTGTGGGCGTTTGGTCAGAGCAAGCAGGTGAACCGGATCCACAGAGAATTAAAAAAAAATTATTGGAACCGCTACAAAGTAAATATGATAGAAAATGAAACTTACCGGCCAAATTTGAAAAAAGCAGTTAGAGAATTATCTTCTAATCATATTCAATTCGATGCAAAACACCAACAAATATCATTTTCATAAAAAGTATAATAAAATTTTTGCATACATTAATTTTTTACAGAAATGAATGAAAATATTAAAATAATTTTGAATGAGCTGATGTGGTAGCAAGTGTTTGAGCTAAATATTATTTTTCAGGTAAGTGATAATAACTTAATTTTTCGCTATTATAAAGAGCAATGTTCAGCCAATATCATCTGACTTAAAAAGAATATTTAGCACTTCAAGTTAATTTATAAAATTATTAAAAAATTTGCAAAAACACGAATTTTTCGATTTCGCGCCCTTTGAAAAATTGTATCAATTAATTGTGACGTGTTATTTTATTTTTGTATGCCTAATATTATTGGCTAAACCTTGTTCTTTAAATGTGCTAAAAATCAAAATGCGATTATGGACCCTAAGCACGGGACGATAGTTCAAATTATACCTATTTCAGGATTTCACATCTACTTTTCTCTAAAACTATATATGGTGGCACATTTTTGAGTACGAATTCGAGCTCAGTGTGAAAAATCCTTAAGGAAGCATATAGTTTTATTGCAGTTGTATAATATATACAGGGCAATGTGATTAATATCTAAAATATGAATAAATTATTTAATTTAGCCATAGTTTTACATTTTTTTTTTAAATTGCAATATTAATAGATAAACGTTAGTCATAGAAACAGTATATACCAATGAAATCAAAAAACCCTTTTTGAGAACTTTTTATGGTCACATTCATCCTTTCACTGAACATCATAAGGATCAAAGCGAGATATTTCGCGAAAACGAGCAGGCGCGATTTTACTTCAAACGAATGTTGGACGTTGGACGCTGGCCATAACTCATTCACACTTTTTGCCGTCATTTTTGTTAAACTTATTTAGGCCAGGAGAACGCTGTGCTGAGGGCTTTTCCAAAAGCTATATACAGACTGTGTCGTGCCCAGCGAACTCCTGAACCTATCGCGAAAGTCCAGGAGCAAAAAATTACACAAAATATGTGGATATTGACTATACGAGGTGTGTTCAAAACGTATCGCGAGTTTTGAATTTTTGCTGGTTACGTATATTCGAATTTCGAATTTTTTGTGGCGTTATGTTGGTACTCATGTCTCTCACTTATGCCGACAAGCTCGGCCATTTTGAATGTTCAGTTAATTGTTGACAGCTGCTTTGCTTGCACGTGTTTTGGATCGTCTTCGATTTTTACCTATTCAAAAAAATGGATCAACGAACCTGTATCAAATTTTGTGTGAAAAACGAAATTAAGTGCGCGGATGCATTCCGAATAATGACTGTGGCATACGGAGAAGCTACCTTGGACCGAAGCAAGGTTTATCGGTGGTACAAAATGTTCTCAGAAGGCCGAGAAGATGTGCAAAGAAGAACAAAAATTGGCTTTTGCACCACGATAACGCCCCTGCTCACGCATCGTTGCTTGTGCGCGACTTTTTGGCCAAAAACAACACACTAATGATGCCGCAGCCACCGTATTCCCCAGATCTGGCCCCCTGTGACTTTTTCTTGTTCCCTAAACTGAAGAGGCCCATGAAAGGACGACGTTACGCTTCTCTTGACGAGATAAAGACGTTCGATGCCGAAGGAGCTGTACAAGATAAAAAAAAAGGATTTTTTGAAGTGCTTCGAAGATTGGAAAAACCGTTGGCACAAGTGTATAATATCTCATGGGGATTACTTTGAAGGGGACAAAATAGATATTCATGAATAAATAAATAATTTTTGAAAAAACACAAAATTCGCGATACTTTTTGAACACACCTCGTATATGTAGATATTGACTAAGTGCCACATATATTCAAATATTATTAATTTAGACCAAAAAAGCCGGGGGCGCGGCTCCGCCCACTTTTCCAAAACTATAGACGGTCTATGCTGTACCCAGTGAACCCAATTATGTATTGTGAAAATTTCATAAACATCGGTTGAGTACTTTGGCGCCTATAAAGGACACACATTTTTTTAATCTATTTTTGTTACGCACGTAAGGTATATTACTTAATTCGGCATAAACGAATCGAAATATATATTTAATAATGTATATCAAAACGTTCAGGATCAAAAGTAAAATATCCGGGCAAGTAGTTAATACCCAACTGCAAAAGCAATGTTGTATATTGGGACGAATTCGATGATTCCTTAATTATCAATCCTGGGTTCGATGACCATAATGTCAAATAAACACACGCACAGATACTGTAACTAATAGCTAGTTTTATTTACTAGCAATAAATGCAATACAAATTTAAGAGTTTGGTAACTTCACAGTAGTTCACTGTTCAACGCTTGAAAATAAACTGTACAACCTGCCTTGCTTGGTCACTGCCTTATATAGTCCGACAGGGTGCTACCCCACGCACCAAGAAGTTTCTTGGTTGTTCGCTTTTCGTGTTCTGGAAGGGTCGGTGTTATTTGTTGGCATTTCCTCTTTGCATCGTATTCGTGAATACTCGCGCCATCTCTCTCCCTCTTCCTAGTTATACGCTTGCATGCATAAGCGTAGCCATCGTTATCTCGGTTGTGTTTAACTAGTGGTGGGAGTGTTATTGAGTTAGGGATGGTACATGCTTGAGAATAATCGCCACAATATCTTTTTTGATTTTCATACATTTCATGAACATGAAATGTTTGTACGTATGAGAAGAAAGGAGATAGTCCCATCAGAAAGTATACTGAAATCATCAGGATGATGAGCTGAGTCGATGCAGCCATGTCCGTCTCTCGATACGTCTATCTGTCTGTCCGTCTGTCTATTTGAACGCAAATACGAACTGAAAGTATTAAAATAGACCTTCGTAAATTGGGATGCAATAACAGATCACTACCACCCGAAATTAGACATCCTTACTTGTTTTTATATATTTACAAGCTCCCCGTTCTCCAGCGATGCTCAGACATAAAAGATCTTATCGATACTTGACTTAGAGGACAGATAGTTGAGTGTATGTGTGATACATATAAACTAGTATACAACACTGAAAAATTGGGGTGTACTGAACCCTTATATAATTGTTTATGTTCTGAATATTGGTGCAGCCGATGATTTCGACAAAGTAGATGAATGCGATGAACCATTGTTTTTGGTGATTATTCTCACATGGATACTTTAATTAATTTTTCAAAACGGGTTTTTTTTTAATTTTGCAACCACCTGTTCAAAAAATTAATTTTATATCACTGTATAGAAAATTTTATTTCCGATATATCATCGGAAGAAGCTTTTTTTTCATTTTTATCTAATTACTGGGAAAATAAAAGTTTGGTTACAATAATCCAAAATAAGAAAATTTTTTTAACCGTTGCACAGTGGCGCCTCTGCCGTTAAAGCATGGCAAAAATCAAAAAACATCATGAAAGCGTTCGCTAAATCTAATACATGTTTCTAATAGAAAATTATAGTTTACCAGGTAGAGCCGCTCAAAGTTGACCAACTTTCAACATTGGGAAAAATTTGAAATTTTTCTTCTTTTTCGTTGTATTTAAAATGGTTTTGTGAGTAAATAAGGCGGCCGGTTGTCGTTTTCTTGTATATCAATTAAAGATAATTTAATTTAGGATTGAAATTAAAAGTTGGCGGATATACCTGTTTTTGGAAATGACTATTTTCCGTCAAATTAACAGTAGTTATTTGTGAAATATTCAGTTTCCTAAATTCATAAAGTCTGCCTCCGTCCAGCTGCAACTTCACTTTTTACATCAAATAAAGTTAAACAACCTTGGGCATAAATACGCGCCTGATCAGGTATATATAATTCAGAACGGCCATAAGGTCGTTTTTGTTATTGGAACTTGTTAACAACATACATTTTTTTAGTTACGAATAGTATACCTGAAATTCATTTTAATAATTTGAGTAGGTATATAAAGCTATCCATCATACAATGCACATTATCATTCGTCTTTTGGAGATTAAGGAACTTAGTATTCTGTTTACTTAAATAAAGTGAATAGTATTTTTAAATATAGTTCACAGTCTAATATTTAGTCAGATATACTCGAAGCCAATTCTAATATGTATCTAGAAAACTCGAAACTATTTGCGGTGTTTAAATCTACAAAGTCAAGACGGGACTTCGTTGAGGCTATTATGAGAGAATTAGCGAGTGAAACAAGCATTAAAGAAAAGGAAGGCCTGGAAGAATAAATTGGTTTACAATACATTATGATAGAAAGAAAATGGAAGGACGTCTATCGTAACAATTCAAAATTTCTAAGTAAGCATGAAAAGTGGCTAGTTGACAAAACTTTTTTGGACGAAGAAACGCCTAGCACGTCAACCAATCCAACTAGAGGGAGACCAACAAAACCCATAGAAGGGTGTTCTACCTACACAAGGAAAAGGAAGCTGTCTGATACCACAAAAGCTATGGCCACGACTCATCTTTCAGAAGCACTGGCTATTAAATATAAAAAGACGAAGAAAACGTGAAGTCTCATATAACAGAAGCAGTTGCGGTAGCAAGTCCAGTGCGACTGATGACGATCAAAAACAGCATTCCCACACCACCAAATGCGCTACCTAGGAAATGCATTCCCGAAGAAGCTTTTGCGCTGTTTATAGATCTCGGTTTAGCGAAAAAAAATTTATTATATTGCGTAAGTCATTATTGCAACGTAATGCCGATATTTTACCTGGATACAAAAAAATTACTCAAGCCAAGAAAGAAGCAGTTCCTCTAAGCCCCAAAATGACCGAAGTATCAGCTGAAATTGAGCTAGAAAACCTAATGGATCATACGTCTACACGACTCCTTCAAAGTTTTACTGAGGAAAAGTTGAAATCACTGCCAAAGCAGCTAGCATTGATAACTAAGTGGGGCTGTGATGGGTCATCAGGACAAAACGCATATAAACAAAGAATAAATGTAGACGATGAAACAATTACAGATAGTAATATGTTTATGGTTTCTGTTGTTCCATTACGACTAAAAGATGAAGCTTCAGAATATTGGAAAAATCCACGTCCGTCATCAACTATATTGTGCCGCCCGATATTATTTAAATATGAAAAGGAGTCTTCGGAACTCATAAAAGCTACAGTGAGTGATATAAAAAATCAAATTGCCAAATTAGGCCCAACAATAATTGAAATTGAAGAGGGGAATGTCATTACAATAAAGCATGATTTTCTTCTAACAATTGTTGGTTGAAAACGTTTTGAACTTAATAACAAATACGACATCTACAATGAAATGTCCAATTTGTAAGAAGAGCCAAAAGGACTTTGAAAATCTTGATAACTGACGAACTAACTGACGAACTAAATTATGAGTATGGAATATCTCCTTTGCATGCTAGGATAAGATTTATGGAATTTGTTTTGAAGCTGGCTTATACGAGTACACTAGCACAACAAGGAGAAGTTTTCGACGACAATACAACATGTAAGGAGAAACAAAACAGGAGAAAAAAAATTATTCAGGATGCATTCTATAAAGAGATTGGCCTTAGAGTTGACTGTCCAAAGTAAGGATACGGAAATACAAATGATGGTAACTCCTCAAGAAGATTTTTTGAAAACGATGAAGTGACTGCTCGCATAACAGGAGTTGATAGAGATATTGTGAAAAGATTCGGAGTAATTTTAAATATTTTAAACTGCCATGAACCAGTTAATGGACCCAAATTTGGAGAATATGCATCTAAAACTACAGAGTTGCTGCATCAAAAGTATCCTGAGAAGAAACTTACACCATCTGTACATACAATTTTAGCACATGGAAAAGATTTAAACGAGTACCAGTGCTTACCATTAGGAGAATTGTCTGAAGAAGCTCAAGAATCTAAGAACAAGGACTACAAAAGATATAGATGTATGAACACCTGCAAAGTATCACGAGTTAGACAAAACGAAGACCTTTTCAACATATTAGCTATGTGTTCTGATCCAGTCATATTACCTATGAGGTATGTAAGAACACAAGAAGATCTTACAGATGCGTATATCTCAGATATATGTTCCAGTGACGATGACTATGTTTAGATAAAATAAGTTTCTCACTTCTTATCACAACAATGACAAAGATATTTACTAATCAATTTTGTTACTTTATTGACAAATAAGATATCTATGTGCAAGTTAGTTTTTTATTTCAAATAAAAGAATTAATTAATTTGGTAATTTATAAATACATACTTTTCGTTATTGCATTTCTCTAAAGTTTATCAAATTTATTTTAAAGCTTAGGCATTTCGCCTTCAAACGAGTATTAAAATTTTATAGAAATCAATACGTCTATCGAGTTTGGTACAAATTGGTAAAGCGGTTACTAAGATCAAACTTTTTAGCTTAAATGGGCAGTGCCACTCCCCTTTTCCAAAATTCGTTGGCTGTTTAATCTTTAGCTCAAATAAAATTTCATTAAACCACTTTCAATAACTTTTCTCTCTATGGCGCGATATACAACAGGTATATCATCATAAACCTCCTAAGAGATTTTTGCGCCAAGCTTCTCTTCCAATTTGTGGTGTGCCGATTTGAATTTTCCCTACAAATTGGTGGGACCTACAGTTTTTTGCCGACTCCGAACGGCATCTACAAAGGAGACGAATTTTTGCTGAGAAGCCTGTCATGGCAGAAATACACTCGGAGAGTTTGCCAAACCACTGCCGAGGGGCGACCCCGTTTTGAAAAACTTTTTTCAATTCACTTTTGATATTACCTGTACCAGGGCTCGAACCATGGACCTTCGGTGTGGTAGGCCGGCAACACTACCTTCACACCACAGCGGCCGCCAATAACTTTTAGTTATTAATAAAATACATATTTGGCTTGTAAATTAAAAAAAAAACATGTAAAATTTTACGATGATTTTTTTTAATTTAAAACAAACAATACGTCTATTGATTTTGGTAGTTATTGACTACGTGAATACTTAGATACAACTTTTTGTCATAAGTAGGCAGTGCCACGCTACCTTATCGAAATCATTAGTTTATCTTATTTAATGCTTAAATACGTCATTATAAGACAAATCTCATTTAATTTTTTTTATTTTTTACTAAAAAAATTTTGTTTTTGCATTTTTCTGAAAATTCTACTTTGACGAATTTTTTAGAAGCACCCTGTATCTGTGACATTCTGAGCTTTCACACAATAAAACTTCAAATAATTAGCTTTCATTTGCATTTTAAATTTTTAAAATATCTTCATTGGTTCAAAAGTTATGATTTTTGCAAAGAAAAAACTCAAAAGGCGCCACTGTGCGTGGAAGATCAGTGATTTTCTCCTGATACCGTAAGTTTGCTGGGAAATATACAAAAAATTTCTCAATCAGAAATTTGCTAGCAAAGTTTAACCAAGAAAAGTTCTTTGTAAAAATTGCAACAATTTGGCTTCGAAGTTGGGGACCCAATTATGCCAAAGTCTGCCCGATTTCCACGCATATTTAAGATACTTTGGAAAAATTAAACCTATCAAAAATTGTTCGCCTCTTTAAGGAATGTACCCGAAGTGTTAATTGATGAGAAAATGGGATATTGTTCAAGAGTATACCGCTTCTATGTATGGCATAGAGTATTGCACCGGAGTGAGTGACGCGTGATATGACTTTTTTTTTGCAAAGTTACTTTGCCAAAGAAGTAATTGAATAACTATTAAGAAAAATTAAAGGTTTTGACTTAAATACCATGTTGGATATCACTGAAACAAAAAATATTGAGAACCATTTTGGTGAACTCTTTATGGGTAAACGCAACTGACCCAACGTGCGTAAAGCTCCAGCCTGAAAGCTGCGGTTGGATATTGGACTACTTTCTTAAACCAATAGGATTCTTCATTGGTGAAGACATTGTAGAAGGTACAAACGAAGAAACTCGGGAAGAGTATTCTGAATTTGCCAACGAATCGGAAACTGAGTAAGATTAAATATAAGACCAACGACCGTAATTCACCACATTTATCTACTTTATCCAAATCATCGGTTACACTAATATTCAGCACATTAACAGTTATATAGGGGTTCAATACACCAATTTTTCAGTATTCAAGCTGCAGTAATTCAAGTTATGTCCCAGCATCGCCGGGCAAAGGGGAGCTTGTAAATATATAAGAGTGATCTACTCGACTAAGAAAGTTCTTGCATTATTTGGAAATTTTAAAATTTATCCAAGCATTTATTTTTCTAATTTTTTGACTTCAAATCTCGGCAACCCTACATCATTGGATTCGCAGTAAAATTCTCTATACACCGATATGAAATTTATTTACTTACAACGTGGGTGCAAAATTCATAAAAAATGCACTTTTAAAAAATTTATTAAAAATATCCTTGACAGGATTTTTCCAGGCAACCCACTCCCAAAATGTTTTATAACATGCGAAATTGCATATAAGGTGTATTTCATTCACTTACCCGATGGGTGAAGGTCGTTCCTTTGTCGGGTGTAGAAGTCCACGCAAGTGGGTAAAGTTTCTGATCGCCATTCACCTGGGAATGACCAGATCGATTCTTCTGCATGCGGTTCAATCAGCTCACTACGACCGGACGCTTGGGTCCACGTACACCCGGATAGCCACTGAACACCCGTTCGGTAGTGAACTAAACGTGAGAAGGCGACAACCTTGCAAGGCCACTCCGAATTGATTGGTTTAAGGGCTTCCCAGGGGACTTCATCAGCAGCGTCTCTTCACTGTGCAAATGTGTCATAAGAAATCCTTCCCCGCAAAGCGGGTTGTGCGCTGGGCTTGGGACCCGCTACGTATCGTTTTAAGGCTTATGAATTGAAGGCATGCACCTGGAACGTCCGATACCTTAATGGGGATGGTGCCGCTGCCCGGCTGGTTTATGTCCTCGTTAACGTAAAAGTTGGCATCACCACCTTACAAAGCCATTACACCTTGTGTTATTTACTGGAGTGGCCATGCAATATATAGGCTGATTGACTTTGCCGGTGTCCGAACTGGGTTTATGCACAAGAATATAAATTAGATTATTTGGCTGTTTTAGATGTACGCACGATTTGAGGTCTTAACATCGACTCCGACCACTATCTTGCCGCATCCACGATTCGCGCTCGCCTCTGAGCGGTTAAAAACGCGCGTGTAAAGGTACAAGGAAAGCTGGACGTCGGAAAACTGCAATCGCAACAGACAGCCAAAGATTTCGCAACTCGACACTCACACATGCTCTCTGAGAGCACAATTGATCCTATTGGAGTATGCGAGTAGTGGGAGCATATCGCTGGAGCGCTCCGTGCCGCTACCGATTTAGAAATTGGATGCCGTCGGACGCAAAAAAACATCTGGTACGACAAAGAATGCATCGCTGCAACGGAAAGAAACGATGCTGCCTATAAGGCTACGTTGAGGTCAAATAAAACGCGAGGAGTATGCGATCGCTACCGACAGTTGAAGAAGGAAGTAAAAAAAAAGAGAGGCAGAAAATCGTGAGTGCGAAGAACTTGAGCAAGTAGTCAGCAAGAACAACGCTCGAAAATTCTACCAAAAGATCCGGCAAATGACGGAAGGACTTAAGACCGGAGCGAACGCGTGCAAGGATGAAAATGGCGACCTAGTGAGCAATGTACAGAGAGTGCTCCTAAATGGAGAAACCGAACAACTACATAGAGAAGAACCCGACCCCCCAATCGAAGATGATGGAATAAGTGTTCCACCGACTATAATGATTTACGAGTAACAATATCGCGATTAAAAAACAACAAAGCCGCAGACGCTGACGGATTGCCGGCTGAGCTATTCAAGCACGGCGACGACGAGCTGGTAAAGTGCATGCACCAGCTGCTATGCAGAATATGGTCGGAAGAATGCATGTCTGGCGATTGGAATCTAAATGTCCTCTACCCAATCCATAAAGAAGGAGATCCTACAATCTGCTCCAATTATCGTAGGATCAGCCTGCTTAATATCGCGTATAAGGTCTTATCAAGCGTGCTGTGCCAAAGACTGAAGCCCACCGTTGACCAACTGATTGCACCTTATCAGTGCGGCTTCAGACCTGGTAAATCTACCATCGACCAGATTTTCACAAACCCGTGAGAAAAGAATCGACACACATCATCCCTTTGTTGATTTTAAAGTCGCTTTGGATAGCACGAAAAGGAGCTGCCTATATGCCGCTTGGTCTGAATTTGGTTTCCCCGCAAAACTTATACGGCTATGCAAAATGACCTTGAGCAACACCGCCAGCGCGGTCAGAATTGGGAAGTGCCTCTCCGAGCCGTTCGAAACTAAACGAGGTTTCAGACAGGGTGACCCCCTATCTTGCGATTTCTTTAATTTAATGCTTGAGAAAATAATACAAGCTGCAGAACTTAACCCCGCTGGAACAATATTTTATAAAAGCGTCTAACTTTTGGCATATGCTGACGATATTTAGCCTTAACAACCACGCCGTATCTTCTGCTTACTTCAAATAAGAAAAAGAAGCAGAGAAAATGGGACTGGTGGTGAACGAGGGCAAAACGAAGTACCTTCTGTCATCATGCAAAGAGTCAGCGCATTCGCGCCTTGGCCACCAAGCCACTGTTGGAAGCAATAATTTCGAAATAGTAAAGGACTTCGTTTACCGGGGAACCAGCCTTAACACCAACAATAATGTTAGCCTAGAAATCCGACGAAGAATTACTCTTGCAAAGAAATGTTACTTCGGACTGGGTAGGCAATTGAAAAGTAAAATGCTCTCTCGGCGAACGAAAATAACACTCTACAAGTCACTCATCGCACCCGTCCTGCTATATGGTACAGAAGCGTGGACACTAACAACATCTGATGAGGCGGCTGTGGGAGTATTCGAGAGAAAGGTTCTTCGAACGATTTGTGGACCTCTAAGCCTAGGCGACGGCGAGTACCGAAGAAGATTTAATGGTGAGCTGTATGAACTTTACGCAGACGCCGACATAGTTCAGCGAATTAAAACACAGGGGCTTCGCTGGCTAGGCCACGTAGTGCGAATGGGTGAAGATTCTCCAGCCCAGAAAGTATTCTTATCGGCACCCGCCGGTGGAAGCAGAGGAAGAGGTAGACCACCACTCCGATGGAAGGGCCAAGTGGAGACCGATTTGCGATCCCGCGGTGTCCCCAATTGGCGCCAGTTGGCGCAACGAAGAAAAGACTGGCGAGCAATGTTGGACGGTCAAAATCGTCCGGGCGGTTAGATGACCATTTAAAGAAGAAGAAGTTGTTATTGGTTTGCACCGGTGTTTTATTATTATCATTGTTTTTTTGGCTTTCACACCGGCTTTTTCTATTTTTTATATTTATATATATTCGGCGAATGAAAAACAATAAGTGATCATCTCAAATAGTGCTAATTAATAAACGAAACCTAAAGTAAAGATTGTGGTAATTATCTCCAAATAAGTTTGTGAAAAATAGCCTTTCTAACACTCCGCCAATATCTCATATGCGTTGGTACTAAGGTAAGTGTCCCTAATTTCGTGGTAGTACGTTATTTCGTGGTATTTCGATTATTCTTTCAAACAAGGAATTGGGGGAGTTTTTTTTTAAACTGAAAATTTCATAATAAAGATTGGTTTTTACGGTGTAATTGATATTTTACTATTTTTTTTAATATTAAACCTAATATTAAATGTCAAGTATAAAGTTGGAAGCTCGGAAAATTAGGCTGTTGTAAGGAGGCCTCTTAAGAAAAGTGTTAAGGAGTTCAGTGTATTTTGTTAAGCCTGTAAAAATTCTATAGTTAAATTTTTTTTTATGATGATAATTTTTTGGTATAAAGTGAACATTTCTTAAACGTTCCTATTACTGCAAAACTCATTCCAATCATTTTTTTAACTTTGTTTTTAATATTTCTAACCCACGAAATTAGGGACACACTTTTGTTGTGATATACCTAATTTCGTGTATACCAATATAATACTTTATGTTTTTCATATTTTCTTTAACATTTCATAAGAAACCCTATTTTTCTAAGTATTTTAATTATTATATAAGCCCCCTAGGAAAATTTTGGTGTAATTTCGTGGCACACTTTTATTAATCTATTCGTCAATACTTTAATCAAAAATTTCTGCGAAGCACAACATTGTAACGAAATAATTGCATTATAGAACTTTTGTTTATACAATAATTTTTCATTTAATTTAAAAAAATGTATCAAGATTTCAACTTCTTTACTATTGTTTTGAATGAATATTGATAGTAGCAAAAAAAAATTTTAATATACACCTCAAATTACCGCTTAAAGCCATACCACGAATTTACGTACACCAAATTTGCGCATGCCCCTAATTTCGTGGTATCCTGCGCATTTACATTTCAGCAGTGAAACGGAAAGTAACAAGTTACATCAATGAATTAATTTTTTTATTGTTAACAAAAACAAAAAAAAACATTTTTAGTAATAATACATAAAGATAATTTTTAGGAAAGTAACAAGTCACATCAATTGAATAAATTTTTTTTTTATTGTTTATTTTTGTTTTAAAGCTTTTTAATTTAATGATACTTCCTTTCAATAATGTCTAAAGTTCTAAGAACTCTTAGATTTAATGAAATAATACAAAAAAATAGAAAAAAAACAAAAAAAAATCAAAAAGAAAACAACAACAAAATATAAAAATAAAAAGTTTTTGGAAAGTACGTACATTAAACTCATTTTTTTACTTATTTATTTTGGTCTTAAAACTCTTTCTTTTCATAAATAAAATAACAATAAAAAAAAAATAGTTTTAAATTTTAAATTTCTGAATATGAATTTCAGTAAATCAATTTGTGTATCTTTAGGAATTCGCGTTTAAAATCAATTATAACTATTTTTTCCATAAAATTAGAGTTTAACTAAATACTACGAAATAAGGGACGCTTTACCACGGAATTAGGTACATCAGAAAATTTTTGCCACGAAAATAGGTACACTTGAGTTAAAACATTTGTGAGTTTTGTTTGAAAGTAGGTGGAAGGTAGAAAGTCAGAAAAATTCTTACTACCACGAAATTAGGGACACTTACCGTATTGCGGTATATGAATATTGTCAAATATTTAAGAAACTTTTAAGAAAAAATGTAAACCTTACTAAGTAAAACACTTATCAATATATTTAAACCCAATTAAATCAGTGTATAAAAAAAAAACAATCTGGAAACAGTGGGTTATGAGGCATTGCAAAATTCTTCAAATAGAATCTTTCTTAAAATTATAGGGCCCCTGAATTAAAACAACAATTTAACAATTATCTTGTTGGGGCTGGTAAGGAACCGATATTATCTGCTGGATAACATTGTGAACGAAGGTGCGGTGTACTTATCCACAACATCAGACGCAGTTCCTGTCAGCCATTGGCGCAATTAAACGGAGAAAACAAGATTTTTTGACAAAGAGCAGAGTAAGTACGAAGCGATTATCATCAAATTAACTAATCGTCCTTCTTCGCCATTGTAGAAACCAGCCCCTGCCCATACATTATAATAATACATAAAATTATAATCCCCGAATTTCTGTTTGTTGGCTCCCGCCAAAAACAACATTTTCCCGCCAAATTACTTTAATACTTCGGTATACCCAAATCCCTTAAGGCGAAATTTCGCACACACACAGAGTTATATTCTACATAATTGAGTTCTTTGCGGTATAATTTTTATACATCCATACCCATCCCACAACACAAAAAATATAGTTATTTCTGGCCTCAAAGCAAGGAAACCACCTGAAAAAATAAGTGCAATCCCAATTACATACATAGAATATTTGCCGGTATTATTGCGTACACTCAGTAACCGAAAGTAATACATTATCCCCGACACTCTTGTGCCCTTAAGTACAGACACTTATACCCACACGCAAAAATATAAATAAAGTGAACAAAGCTTATACAAAAGAGTTTACGGCGAATATCCCCTGAACAGTGGTACAAGACTGCTAAATCCCCCATAAAATTTTTTGTAAATAAAAACAGCAGTCTCCGAAAAATTCCCAAAATGACCACCATTAAATTAAGTAAATCCTTTTTTAGAATGACTACCGTAACCGAGGCAGCCCTAAAATTAAAAGATAGAAATATCAATGTATTCTGGTCAAGAGTACAGAGCGCCTACGACGTGGTAGTAGAATCAGACGACCAGGACCTCTTCAAGGACTTTAAGTCCGCCGCTTTCGGTAAATACCGAGCCTGCCTCATTGCATATGAGGATACAAAAGCTCAAATAGGCGATCAACTCCAACTCTAAGCATTGAGTAACCCCGCGCCTCAAGTACATAACCAACCCCCTCAAGAGTCCTCCCATATGAACCTGAAAGTCCCCCATGTGATACAGAAATATTTTATGGACATGTTCACGGCGGTCTATATCACTCGATACGAGATAGTGGAAAGGGTTGATCAACGGCGACCAGCCAAACCCCGATATAATCCACCCTCCACAAACTTCTCAAAGCCTCACCCCAGTCAGATCAATCCCCAGTTCAGGCAGGCTCAACCCCAAAACCACAGCAACAACTCTCTTACGCATACAAGTTCTCACGCCACAGAACATCAAAGGTTTTATTCCTGCAAATTATGCAAACAATCAACCCATACTCTACAAAGCTGTTTGCGGTATAAAAGTTCGGCAATCCCACAGCGAAAAAATTTCGTGAGAGAAAATAATATTTGCGAGAATTGTTTAGCTCAAACCCATGTTCCAAAAGACTGCCAAAGCACGAGAACGTGCATGCACTGCCAAGGCCGGTATAACACCATCCTTCACGACACAGCCGTCCCAGTTCCAGTATCCACAGGACACGATCCCAGGTAGCCACAATAGAAGCCAGCAAACCCAGGCTTCAGGACGTCAGCCAGGCGGCACCCCAGGAAGGAGAACCCTCTACGCCCAACAGTTCCCAAGTAGTGGTACCAACCTCCAATAAGCTGTGGGCGTTGACCCTAGTCTCGAATGGAAATAAAGTGAAGATAAAGGCCCAGGCAATAGTGCTACCCCGCCTCACTAGGCAGCTCCCAACAATCAGGTTGAATGACAGCCAAAGGCGTAAATGGTCCTATCTCAAATTATCGGACCAGAACTCCCAGAACCCATCCCAAATCGAGCTGGTATTGGGTAGTGGTCTTATCCCATAAATTATGATAAATGACATCGAAAAGATCTCTAGCCTAAAATACAATTTTTGTATTGAGCATAAGTGACCAAATTCCCAAATAGGTTGGAGCAGATCCCTCCCAAGCGTGGGAAAGTACAAATATTCAGCTAAATGAACAGCTGAGCTGGGAAATCGAGGAGATACCCAGAACTCGAGTGAAAACCCCCGAAGATCAAATGCGCGAAGAGTTCTACCAAAGCACAACCACTCGAATGGACGATGGTCATTATATGGTCCGCTTGCCATTTAAATCATCATTCCCGAAAGATATCGACCTAGGCCAATCCCGTACTGCAGCCCTGCGACAGTTCCATGGAATGGTAGATATATACTGTTCATTCTATCTCCCTCACCATGCGGTCGTAAGACCCGACAAAAAGACAACAAAAGTCAGACTTGTATTCAATGCTTCCAAGAAGTCAGGTTCCCGTCAATCTCTTAACGATGCGTTATGTACCGGACCAACCCGATCTCGGACTTATTTTGCTAAAATGGCGGACATATAAATATGTGTTTAATGGCGATGTAGAGAAAATGTACCGCCAAACTCTCTTACACCCCGATGACCGAGACTACCAACGGACAATATTCCGAACTCCCGAACACTGTCCAATAAAGGACTTCAAGTTGAAAACGGTCACCTTTGGATGAATTGCGCTCCCTTCCTGGCTATTCGCACGCTACATGCGCAGCCCCAATATTAAAGTCCGAGACGTATGTTGACGACATCTTATCCGGCAGCCATGATCTTCCATCAGCCGAGCAATCCCTAAAAGAGACTATTGATGCTCTAAACTCAGCCGGCTTTCCTTTAAAAGAGATCACGACAAACCATCCGGACATACTCAAAGAAATTACCAAGGTGGACTTACTCGAAACCGATTTCCTCGAATTCGAAAAAAGTAGTATCGCTAAAACCCTAGAAATTCAATGGAATGCGCTCTCGGACACCTTCTCATACACTGTGGACTCAGACCCAGTCTCAACAGCAGCCACCAAGCGGCAGATACTTTCTTCTATCGCAAAGCTTTTCGACCCCGCAGGGTGGCTGACGCCAGTCATGATGCAAGCAAAAATTCTGATGCAGGAATTGTGGTTAGACGGGACCGATTGGGATGATTCTCAAGAAATCTGCAGTCAATCTCAGATATGCAGATACCCCGATGGATTAACTTCGCCCCTGACCACCTGCTCGAGCTCCACGGTTTTTGCGACGCCTCTGCGAACTACTGTCGGCACTCAAGTTTTCGCTAACTTCCTAGTGTCCAAAAGCAAAGTGGCTCCTCTCAAAACTATAAGTCTGGCACGCCTGGAACTATGCGGAGCTCTCTTACTAGCCAAACTGGTCGCAGTAGTGCAACCCCATCTCGGCCTCACTAGAAGAAAGTTGACCATGTGGTCGGATCCCGAAATCGTGTTAGCATGTTAGCAATCATGGAAGACCTATGTTTCCAATCGAACCGCCCAGATCATAGACCTAGTAGGTAATGTGGCTTGGTGACACGTGCGAAGTAAAGATAACGCCGCAAATCTGGGAACCCGGGGTTGTACGCCAGTCGAGCTCGAAAAATCTTCCCTTTGGTGGAATGGTCTAGAGTGCCTTTCCAAACCCCCAGAAGATTGGCCTCGACCAACAGTCCGTAACGTCACCCCCCCAGAGTCACGTAGAGTAGAAGCCCTGCATGCTACGCAAGAGACTGAGGATCTCTTAGATCGGTTCTCTTTCTACCCTCATGCTTTACGTGTGCTGGCTTACGTTCTCAAATTTGTACGTCTGCTAAAAGACGCTGTGAACGGTATTAATGACGCAAATTACCCCTCTCTAACTCATGCCGATCTCAAAAGATCGAATACCGTCTGATCATAGTGGCCCAAACTCGATACTTTGCTCTTGAAATATCATGCCTAGAGGACTCGAAACCCATTGGAAAATGGAGCTCGCTACTCGTACTCAATCCCTTCCTAGACAAGAGCGGAGTCCTCCGAGTGAATGGTCGACTAGCCCATGCAACCCTAACTTACAATGATCGTCATCCCATCATCCTACCCGAAAAGTCTCGGCTCTGTACTGTATACATACGATTCTTTCATGAAATTCTCTTACATGCGGAAGCTCGTCTAATGCAACAAATCTTAAGGCAAGAATTTTTCATTGCCCGTCTGAAACCACTTATCTTCTTCCTTAAAGGGTCATCTAACCGCCTGGGCAATTTTGACCGTCCAACATATCTCGCCAGTCGTTTCTTCGTTGCGCCAACTAGCGCCAATTGGAAACACCGCGGGATCGCAAATCGGTCTTCACTTGGTCCTTCAATCGGAGTGGTGGTCGCCCTCTTCCTCTACTTCCACCAGCGGGTGCCGATAAGAATACCTTCTGGGTTGGAGCATCTTCGCTCATTCTCACTACGTGGCCTAGCCAGCGAAGGCGCTGTGTTTTAATTTTCTGAACTATGTCGGCGTCTGCGTAAAGTTCATACAGGTCATCATTAAATCTTCTTCGGTACTCGCGGTCGCCAACGCGTAGAGGTCCACCAATCGTTCGAAGAACCTTTCTCTCGAATACTCCCATAGCCGCCTCATCAGATGTTGTTAGTGTCCAGGCTTCTGCACCATATAGCAGGACGGGTGCGATGAGTGACTTGTAGAGTCTTATTTTCGTTCGTCGAGAGGGGACTTTACTTTTCAAAATTGTTGCTGCCAACAGTGGATTGGTTGCCAAGGCGCAAATGCGCTGACTCTTTGCATGATGACAGAAGGTACTTCGTTTTGCCCTCGTTCACCACCAATCCCATTTTCTCCGCTTCTTTTTCTAATTTTTAGTAAGCAGAAGTTACGGCGCGGTTGTTAAGGCCAATGATATCAATATCGTCAGCATATGCCAACAGTTGCACGCTTTTATAAAATATTGTTACAGCGCGGTTAAGTTCTGCAGCTGCAGTCTGCAACCTTGTTTAGTTTCGAACGGCTCGGAGAGGTTCTTCCCAATTCTGACCGAGCTGGCAGCTCCTTTTCGTCCTGTCGAAAGTGGGGGTTTTCCAAGATTTGGCGTACTGTAAAAACCTGGTCTATGGTAGATTTACCAGGTCTGAAGCCACACTGAAAAGGTAAAATCAGTCTGTTCATATCAGGCTTCAGTCTTTGGCACAGCACGCTTGATAAGACCTTATACGCGATATTAAGCAGGCTGATCCTACGATAATTGGAGCAGATTGCAGGATCGCCCTTCTTGTGGATTGGGTAGAGAACACTTAGATTCCAATCTTCAGGCATGCATTCATCCAACCATATTCTGTATAGAAGCTGATGCTCCAGCTGTTATATTGTTTTCAATCGGGATATTGCTATTCGCACTTCATTATAGTCGGGTTGTGGAACGTCAATTCCATCATCTTTGATTGTGGGCTCGGGTTCGGCATCTTCTCTGGTTTCTTGCTCAGTTTCTCCATTTAAAAGCGTAGAGAAGTGATCGCTCCATATTCTGAGTGCTCTCTGAACATCGGCCACCAGGTCGACGTTCTCATTCTCACAGGAGTTTGCCCCGGGTTTAAAACCTTCTGTCATTCGCCGGATTTTTAGATAGAATTTACGGGCATTATTCCCGTTGGCCAGCATCTCAAGCTCCTTTACCTCACGCTTTTCTGCCTCTCTTTTTTCGCCCGGAAAAGCCGCCTCGCTTCCCTCTTCAACTCGAGGTAGTGTTCACACACACTCCTCGTTGCATTCGATCTCAGCGTTGCCTTGTAGGCTTCGCCCTTTCTTTTCGTTGCAGCGCGGCACTCTTCATCATCATACCAGTTGTTTCTTCGCGTTCGCCGGAGTCCAATTACTTCCTCGGCTGCGATACGGAGTGCTCCTCAGATATGATCCCACTGCTCATGCACTCCACTAGGTTGAACTGTGCTCTCGGAGAGCAGGTGTGAGAGGCGATCTGTGAAATAATTGGCGGTCTGTTGCGATTGCAGCTTTTCGACGTCCAGCTTTCCCTGCGTTTTTTGTTGCGCCTGTTTTGTCGTACAGAGGCGGGTACGAATCTTGGCTGCTACTAGGTAGTGATCATATATTCCCGTGCAATGATGGGTTCAAAAAGTGAAAAATTTTTATTCTTGTCCTTGAGCTCGTTTCATGAATACTAGAAATTGTACAAGCCGTAAATCAACAAAAATTTTTGGTATAAAAAAGCAATAACAAAACCGAGAGCACATAGAAAGGCAGTTCTGCTGATGTCAAAAAATCCATCATGATCACAATACTAACTGTCAAATGGCGGAAGTGCTTCATGTATATGGTAAAGAAGAATAGAACTAGGAGTTTAGATGACATCAAAACCAGCGTATTGTTAGCTTAATGGTTAGCAATGCGTGCCAAAATTTCTCTGATGAAGAAGCTTAGCAGCTTCCGAAATGGATATATAAGAAAAGTTATGGCGGTTGTCTCTAAACATTTTTCCTACTCTATTCCATTAAAAAACTTTTCATAATAAATTAAAAATGATTATTAAAAAATAATTTTCATAAAAATTCAAAAAGTGAAAAATTATTATTCTTGGCCTTTAACTCATTTCATGAATACCTAAAAATGTACAGGCCGTAAATCAACAAAAATTGTTGGTATAAAAAGCAATAACAAAACCGAGATCACACGGTAAGGCAGTTCTGCTGATAAAACAGATCTGTCAAAAAATCCATTATGATCACACTACTAACTGTCAAATGGCGGAAGTGGTTCATGCATATGGTAAAGAAGAATAGAACTAGAAGTCTAGATGCCATCAAAACTAGCGTATTGTTAGCTTAATGGTTAGCAATGCGTGGCAAAATTTCTCTGATGAAGAAGCTTAGCAGCTTCCATAATGGATTTATAAGAAAAGCTATGGCGGTTGTCATTTTTCCTACTCTATACAATTAAAAACTTTTAATAATTAAACATGATTATTAAAAAATAAAAACCATAATAATCTTCATAAAAATTCAAAAAGTGAAAAATTATTATTGTTGTTGTTGTGGTAACGACAAAAACACTCACCGAAGGTTTTGGGGAGTGTTGTCGAATTAACAGTCCTTGGCCGGATTTAAACCCGACTGCCCGACTATCGTGGTAGCGGTTTATGACCAGTGAAACCTTCTAGGTCATGTCACCCCTCCTTCCGCAAGGAAGGATAAGGTGGGTAATGAGAGGTGAGAGTCATCATATCCGTAGATCAACCATCGAGGTTCACGGCATTACCTTTGTGCATATTAGACGCCTCTTACGACCGGTATGCCTACCTCGGCCATATTCTAAACCCCTAACCCTGCGGTTTGCCACCTCAAAGTTAAAAAGGTTGGCCACATCCCTCACATCCCTCCCTTGTGGCAAACCTCTACAATTACGATTACGATGTCTACAAAAAATCAAATACAACAAAAAAATCAATTTCTAATAAAGATCATCACTTCTCAACTCTAAACAAAGTATATATGAAAAATTATTATTCTTGGCCTTGAGCTCGTTTCATGAAAAATTGTTGGTATCAGAAAAGCTATGGCGGTTGTCTCTAAACATTTTTCCTACTCTATTCAATTAAAAACTTTTAATAATTAGTTGAAAATGATTATTAAAAAATAAAAACCATAATAATTTACATAAAAATTCAAAAAGTGAAAAATTATTATTCTTGGCCTTGAGTTCGTTTCATGAATACATTATATATACGAGTATATATTTTCTCATGAATTATACATAATTTTAATATGTATTACATTATATTATAATACATTATCCTATATTTCCTTACAATAACACATGAATTCACCGTAAGAGTTACATATTACTTTTGGAACGATTTGGGACGTGTGGCAACCTCACGTAGATCACCCCACACCAATGCGCCGCACAGCTGACAGCTGGACGGCCATCATATTTCTATTAACATTGTTATTGGTTTGCACCGGTGTTTTATTATTATCATTGTTTTATTTTTTGCTTTCACACCGACTTTTTTTATTTTTTATATTTATATATATTCGGCGAATGAAAAACAATAAGTGATCATCTAAAATAGTGCTTATTAATAAACTAATACTAAAGTAAACATTGTGGTAATTATCTCCAAATGAGTTTGTGAAAACTAGCCTTTCTAACATTCCGCCAATATCTCATTTGCGTTGGTACTATTGCTTCATATGAATATTGTCAAATATTTAAGAAACTTTTAAGGAAAAATTTAACGGCCGCCGTGGTGTGAAGGTAGTGTTGCCGGCCTACCACACCGAAGGTCCATGGTTCGAGCCCTGGTACAGGTAACATCAAAAGTGATTTGAAAAAAGTTTTCCAAAAAAAAACGGGGTCGCCCCTCGGCAGTGGTTTGGCAAACTCTCCGAGTGTATTTCTGCCATGACAGGCTTCTCAGCAAAAATTCGTCTCCTTTGTAGATGCCGTTCGGAGTCGGCAAAGAACTGTAGGTCCCACCAATTTGTAGGGAAAATTCAAATCGGCACACCACAAATTGGAAGAGAAGCTTGGCGCAAAAATCTCTTAGGAGGTTTATGATGATATACTTGTTGTATATCGCGCCATAGAGAGAGAGAAATAAAACTCTTATCAATATATTTAAACCCAATTAAATCAGTGTATAAAAAAAAAAACAATCTGGAAACAGTGGGGTTTGAGGCATTGCAAAATTCTTCAAATAGAATCTCGTTTAAAATTATAAGACCCCTGAAATAAAACAACCATTTAACAATTATCTTATTGGAGCTGGTAAGAAACCGATATTATCTGCTGGATAACATTTTAAACGATTGTGCAGTGTACCTATCCACAAGATCAGAGGCAGCTCCTGTCAGCCATTGGTGCAATTAAACGGAGAAAACAAGATTGTTTGACAAAGACCAGAGTAAGTACCACAACGATTGTCATTAAATTAACTATCAGTAGTAATAGTAATAATGAAGAAAATAAAAGTCACAATGAGAACCCTGTAATATATGAAGCGCTTAATAAATATGAAGTAAAAAGACTAGTCCAGCTCGTTTTCGATCCTCCGAAATTATATCTCAAAAAAGGAAAGAAAATTTGTGGCGAAATATATACAAGCAACGTAATTGTTGTGGCGAAGATTGACTTAGGACAATTCTTTACTAGGCTTATGAAAGAAGCCGGCAATTTAGGACTTGTAAAAATACAGTTGTTCTTAGGAGGCAAATTGTTTAATTATACTCGAGTAGATGAATTTAAAGAAATATTTACTAAAGTTCCGGAAAAACTTAACCATTGCATTAACTCCAGACGTTAGGCATGTGACAAATATTGAAAAAAATTAAAGAAATTCTTCATAAATATCACGATGATGTTGTTCATGGTGGCCACCCAGGAATCAACGGTATGACTAATAAAATAAAACAGAAATACTGGAAAAACACGAAAAATCACATAAGAAATTATAGCAAGAAATGCATTCATTGCAATAAAAATAAAACAAATTTAAATTTGAAAGAACCGATGATTATAACCGAAACTCCCACAAAAGCGTTCGATGTGGTGCAGATTGACACAATTGGACCATTTACAAAATCATTAAATGGAAATAATTATGATGTTACTATATTATGTGATTTAACCAAATATCTGATAGCAATCCCAATTCAAGACAAGCATGCAATAATAGTAGCTAAAGCCATATTTGAAAATTTTTTCTAATTTATGGAAATATGAAAACAATCATAACAGATATGGGAACTGAGTATAAAAATAGCGTTTTTGAAGAATTGTGTAAACTACTAAAAATTTAACACAAAACTTCGACACCTTACCACCATCAAACGTTATGTACTGCTGAACGCAGCCGTAGAACATTCAATGACTATGTCAGATCATGCATATCCATTGACAAAGACGATTTGGATTAATATCTCAAATATTTTTAGTATTGTTATAATACAACACCATCCACAGTATATGGTTACTGTCCATTTGAACTAGTTTTTGGAAGAACACCCCTGACTTACGAATTCTTACAGGAAAATATAGTTAGCCCAGTTTATAACCATGAGGCTTAGATAAGGAAAATAAATATAGATTACAAATAGCACAGCAAAGAGCTAACAGGTTAGTACAGCAGTCTGAGGAAAAACAAAAAATGTATTATGCTAAAAATATGCAATTTTAGGAGCTAAATATAGGAGATTAGTGTTGGTTGAAGATGAAGTAGGTCACAAGTTAGATGATACATATAAAGAGCCCTATAAGGTAGAAAAAATTTATAATAATAAATAGCTATACGTTAAGCAGTAAAAATAAGAAAACCGTAGTAAATAAAAATATGCTAAAATTAATAGAATAAGAACACTTAATTTGTTCGAAACAAATACCAGTATGTCGAAAAAAATAATTTAAAACCTTTACTGTGTACAAAGGAAAACCACAAAAAAAAAAATATCTGTAACGTAAATAAGTAAACTCAAATTTAAGTACATTCCACTAACAAAACTTTGAATTCATTTAAGTAATAAAAGAATGCGGCATGAATGAATAAACAAATAAATGATATCAACAAAATTAATTTCCCATATGTAAACATTTAAAATAAAGAGCTACTTGAGAATCTTAAAATCATGTCATTCACACAAATATATTTTGTTTATTTGTCAAAATGCATTGAATTTATTTGGTCACTAATATAAACAAATTGCGACTAAATAAATTACTGACGCTGAGTATTTCAATCGAACTGCACTTTCTGTTATGCTAAGCACTACACATAAATATGTATGTGTGTATGTGCATAATGAATGCATATGCATATGCACATATGTCTAGCACGTAAGTTAGCACCAAGAATATTAATTCTAGTCAGCCGAATAATGCTAACCACCAATATTGCAAACATTTCAATAAAGCCTTTAACTAAAAACATCCGGCATGCGCAGACAAAGAAATGAACGCAAATCAACATCCGGCCCAAAGTAATTGGGACGCAAGAAAACAATAATTAATTATGCTAACATAAGTTATTTTTAAGTTATAAATTGCAGGGTAAATATTTTCAAAGGTTAGTCGATAAGCAGCGATTCATCAATAAAGGTCATAAGACCAGAAAAAAATATTTTTTTAAGGGCTGATAACACTCTTCTACAGCCAATAACCACCCCCTGATTCCGCAAATCTAGGTTATTTTTGATTCTATGGTACCGTTTTTAAGATATTAACGATTTACCATTATTTCAAAAAAAAAAAAAAAAAAAAAAGATGGCTCCACTTAATCATGTATATCTCGAGAACCAATTGAGCACTTCCAAAACGGTTTGAAAAATGTTAAAGCTAATAAAATGTTGCATACAAAACTTTTCGCTAGGCCCCGTAGGTTGGAAGATAGTGAACAATCAATACGGATGTTTACCTTTTTTTTTGTCAAAATATAAAAAAAGTGTTTACTTTGCGAGGAAGGATGTCGAAAACTTTTTATTTTTTCTCTGTAAGCTCTGTTTTATTATAAATAGAAAAATAAGCTTTCATCCAATAAAATCGATGAACTAATACAAAAGTGATAAGCTATTCAAATTTTTATAATTTTTTTTCTTTGTTAGAAAAGCTCAATAATGGACCGATCGATGGTGAAGTGGAATTGTGTGTGTGTGAAATAGTTACATCTATAGGGATAGGGATAAGGATAGGAATCGGGATAGGGATAGTGATAGAGATAATGATAGGGACAAGAAAAGCCAATATTTGTAGATCCATTCAGGTAAACATCTGGGCAGGACAAGGTCTGCCGGTCCCTCTAGTTTTAAATGAAATAGCCCGTCGCATAGATTCCGACAATGGTAGCCAGTTTGTCTCAGCAGTAACGCAGAAACTAAGTTTTTGTTTGCGAACTACACAGACATTTACACCACTTTATCATCAAGAGGGTAACCCTGTGGAGAGGAAAAATAGAGATCTCAAAAGCCAACTCGCTATATATACACAATAAGAAAGACCAAGTGTTGAGCCAAAGTATCAGCACAGAAGAAGAGGGCGACCGAAAGTAAAACGCCCGAACGAAAATGGCGGAGCGACAAAATGTGAAACTGAATCACAGTTTGAGGCAACAGTCACACCATGAGAATCTCGTCGAATCTACAAGAGTCTTACGCCCACGAAAATGATATATTCCAAGGAAATGCTGGCAACATCATCGGGACGATTTCTGCGTCAGACGGGGAGGCTGTAGCGGACTTGTTAGATACGAGGTGTGTTCAAAAAGTATCGCGAATTTTGTGTTTATTTATTCATGAATATCTATTTTGTCCCCTTCAAAGTAATCCCCATGAGATATTATACACTTGTGCCAACGGTTTTTCCAATCTTCGAAGCACTTCAAAAAATCATTTTTTTGTATCTTGTTCAGCTCCTCCTTCGATGCCGTCTTTATCTCGTCAAGAGAAGCGTAACGTCCTCCTTTCATGGGCCTCTTCAGTTTAGGGAACAAGAAAAAGTCACAGGGGGCCAGATCTGGGGAATACGGTGGCTGCGGCATCATTAGCGTGTTGTTTTTGGCCAAAAAGTCGCGCACAAGCAACGATGAGTGGGCAGGGGTGTTATCGTGGTGCAAAAGCCAATTTTTGTTCTTCCACAAATCCGGGCGTTTCTGGCGGAGTGCTTCACGCAAATTGCGCATTACTTGCAGGTAATATTCCTTATTGACCGTTCCTCCCTGTGGCAAGAACTCATGATTCACCACGCCCCTGCAATCGAAGAAAACTGTCAGCAAAACTTTCACATTCGACCGAACTTGGCGCGCTTTTTCGGTCTTGGTTCGTGCGGCAGCTTCCATTGAGATGGTTGAGCTTTGGTTTCCACGTCATAACCATAAACCCACGATTCGTCACCAGTTATGACCCTCTGGAGCAAATTTGGGTCGTCGCGGACAGAGTTTAACATCTCATTAGCAATGTTCATGCGATGCTGTTTTTGGTCACAATTGAGCAATTTTGGTACGAATTTCGCGTACAAATCGAAGACGATCCAAAACACGTGCAAGCAAAGCAGCTGTCAACAATTAATTGAACATTCAAAATGGCCGAGCTTGTCGGCATAAGTGAGAGACATGAGTACCAACATAACGCCACAAAAAATTCGAAATTCGAATATACGTAACCAGCGAAAATTCAAAATTCGCGATACTTTTTGAACACACCTCGTACACTAACCAATGCTTATATTGAATGTATGTAGGATAGCCAGATATAAATTAATAACGCTTCACTCGATTTCTTAGTTATACACGTTTATTCAAGTTTATTAAGATATATTTAAGTTACACGTTAAATAGTGTACATACAAGTATTGTAGAACATTATTTAAGTAGGATAGTATTAAAAGTAACTAACATGGACGTTCATCGTCTTAAGTACACTTATTTGGCTAAGTTTACGATTTAGTTTAATAATTATGCACTTGTGATTATTTAACACGTTTAACAAGTATTTTAATACATTTGGTATTAAAATTAGTATATAAATTCACGGTTTAATTATTATACTTTTCATGAGCATGAAATGGTATTATAACTTTGGTCCGATGTTTGTAAGTATGAGAGGAAGAAGAGATAGACCCACCAATAAGCATACCGAAATGATCAGGGCGCTGAGCTGGGTCGACTTAGCCATGCCCGTCCGTCCGTCTGTCAGTTTTTGAGATATCTTGATGAAATTTGGAACTGAGCCGCCATTTTGTATGAGATTAATCATTCGTCGGAATCAGCAAGATCGGAGCAATACAACGCATAGCTCCCATACAATCGATAGTTTCGATAAATGGGTTTTGGGCGATAAATTTTGCAATTAAAAAGCTAGGAACGTAAAGTTTTGCAGGTTTGGTACTTGTTATGTATGTAATGTGTGTAGTGAAAATCAGCCAAATCGGACCTACGTAACATATAGCTCCTATACAATCGATTGTTCCGATAAATGGGGTTTGGGCTATGTATCTTTAAATTATCAGTTTTGCAGAGTTTTAACTAATTGTGAGTAAGGATCGGACACTTAAAACCGTGATGCGTATTCATGAAAGGTATAAAGTCTTTGGCGCAGTCGAAGACAGCCCTTTGCTTACTTGTTTAATTATTATTTCACAACGAAAAAATTTTCTTGGGCGCGCTCGGTGTAGCCTTCGGTTTTCAACTAACTTCAAACTGTCGTCCGTTTCAAAGTCTATGCGTCGCCTTCGTCAAGTTCGTTTTGGACAAACCTACACGGTTGCACTAACAAGGTCAAACTGTCGGTGTTGCATTCAGTTAGTATTGTTGTCCCCTTCTGGTTACCCTTCCCACATTCGGCCCTCCTGACAAGTAATTCGGCTCAAATGATGGCTCGGGTTGAAATACCGGCTCCTACCTTTTCATATATTCAGCTTCCGAAATTGTTTGAGCGGGCCTTCGTGGTCCCCTACTTTTTGTACCTCATAACTGCCGTGAGACAGAATTTTGCTGATTTTGTATGGTCCTAGAAACTTCGGCTTCAATTCAGGCCCGCTCCGAACTGTGTTCGCTTAATGGCTACTAACTCGGTACTTGGCTTCTTCCTTCTGGTTTTTATTGAAGGATCGACGGTTTTCTTCTTGTAACTTAATAATATTTTCTTGTGCCTCCTTACGTATACTTTCCCTCTCTACGTCTAAATACTTTATAGCTGCCTCCTTCAACAACTCACTTAATTTAGGGTCGCTTTTTACGCGCATCTCAATACCGGTTAATAACCTGAATGGGGAGAATTTGGTACTTCTTGGTGGTATACTATTGATTGCCTGCTGAACTTCTTGCATATGCTTATACCAGTGACCAGAACTTTTGGCGCATAATTTCGACACCATTGGGATCATGATTTTGTGGATGCGTTCCATCTGACCGTTCCCTCAAGCAACACCGGTAGCTATGGTTAGATGTTCTATTTTTTCTTTTTCGCAATATTCCCGACAAAAATGCTGACCCGCGGTATAAAATAAGGCGCCTCGGGTTTCCAAATACCGAAGCTTGCGATTTCAATTTGTCTATGAGTGGGTCAGCTGCAGTAGTTTTTGTGGGGTATAACCAGACATATTTTGAAAACAAAGCTATATGACTTAACATGGTTGACATGATAGGTACCTAATGGCCTATCTTCCTTGTCCATTGGCGTGAGTAAGCCTTCTTTCTTCCCAGCTTTACTCTCACTCAGCTCCGAACTATATTGGTGACCTTTGCAGTTATTTGTGGGATATAAAACGACTTTTCTACTGCATCCTTTGGTTCGTTAATCGAAAAATGTGCCTGCTTATGAGATAGCTTAAATATCTCATCCTACATAGACGATGGAACGACTACAACCTCCTTGATGGGATCTTTGTATAGGACTCCATGCAAGATAGAAGTCCTCATAATTATTATTTTCTTAAACTGCGCATACTTCCCTAACCCAGTGGTCACTTTGCTGAGCTTCTTTCAATCGGTGTATCACTAAGTCTTCGTCTACGTGCCGCATCTTTGACCCACTCCTATGCTCTATCTCATAGTCATAATCCTGCAGAAACATAGAATATGTTGCTTCTTCAACGTCATGGTAAAGACGTTGCAATCCGTGATAATTTTTAAATTTATCCCGATCAAGTAAATTCGCCACTTCTTGAATGCTTCTACGATTGCTAAGACTTCGTGCTAGTAAGACTGGTACTTTTCTTCCGCCGGCTTACACTTGCGGCTCATATACTGTACCGGGTGAAATAGCTGATCGTCTACATCTTTCCGCATAAGCACAGCACCATAACCTGACATACAAGCATCTGCATCAACCTCCGTAATCGCTTTGGGGTTGTACATTTTTAGCACCGGAGCTTTCATCAAAGCCGACGACGTGCTCGTCCCCTAACTGAAATTTAACTTCTTTTCTCAGCAGATCGGTAAGCGGTTTAGCTAACACGGCATACCCTTCTATAAATCTACGAAAATATGACGTTCATCCCAAAACCCGCTTCAAAGCCTTTTTATCACGTGGTAATGGAAAACTCGTGACGGCCCTCATTTTGGTCTCTGAAGGTTTTATTGTATTATCTTCTACAATATAAATTAAGAAGTCCACTTTCCGTACCAGAACTGTACACTTACTTCATTTAATTTTTAAGTTGTTCTCTGACGCCCTACTAAGTACGCGGTCCAGCTATTGGATACCATCACTTACATCTTTGGAGGGAATAATTAGGTCATCCATGTAAGCTATCACGGTACCGTCATGTATCAAATCTCTTAGAACAGCAAAAACATATCTCGAAAAAACTGCTGGCGAATTTGATATTCCAAACGGAACATACTGAAATACGAACTGATCATTGTGCGCTACGAAAGCCGTGTACTGCCTGGAATTATCGTCGACTGGCACGTGAGAAAACCCGTTTGTCAAGTCCAGTGTGGAAAAAATATTTGCACCTTGCAACCTTTCTATTACGTCATCAATGGCATGGGGAAATTGTCTCGAACGATTTTGGCGTAATGTAATTGGCGCCTGTAATCGCAACACAATCTCTTGCTACCATTCTTTTTAGCTACACGCACTATGGGAGATGCATACTCAGACGTACTACGCTGAATAATTCCCTCTTCCAACCACTTGGCTACCTGTTCATCTACAACCTGTTTGTCTGCAAGCGACATACGTCTCGGTCTTTCGTAAACGGGAATGTCTTCCGAGAGTAACATTTTCATTGAAATTGGGGACTATCTGATCTTCATTGGTTTATAGGTTTTAATGAACCCCTCAACTATTTTTATTTCACAAATTTCCAAATCCGACACGTCTACCTCTGATACTATGCACCCCTCTTATCCTTCTGGTAAACACAAATTCCTTCAAAAGATCTAATTCGCCTTTTTGTTTTCCAAACTTTACTATCTCCTTGCGATTTGAGCAAGGGGTTTCTTCCCGCCCCTCACTTGTACTTTTGCTACTTTCATTTTAAACACCACCAGATCTTCGGAGAGGTTCCAATCAACATTCTTGAGAATGATATTGCCGATTATTGCTGAATAATGCATATCCCTTTCACCCACAGCATGAAAGGTAATACAGGGTGGCTGATGAATTTTGCTACATTAAGAAACTCAAATAATTTTTTTTTCAGTGTATGGAATTAATTTTTCTTTTATTCATGTTAAAGCTCATTAAATTTTATTAAATATAGCTTAATTAGTTTTAAAAATAATGGAATTTAAATGCCCCCCCTGCTCGTCGATGCATGTGCGGCATCTTACCTGCTTGGAGAGTTGAGATAGGAATAGCCGCAATTGTTTCTCGAATGGATTGCCTTAGTTCATTCAAATTTGTTGGTTTTGCTTTAAAGACTTCCTGTTTGCAATAACCCCACAAGAAAGAGTCAGGTGCAGTAAGGTCAGGCGACCTGGGTGGCCAACGGAATGTGGAGTTTCTGGATATACGCTTATTGGGAAATTTTCGTCGCAATTCTGTCATAACAGGTTGGGCTATATGAGGAGCTGCACCATCTTGCTGAAACCACACAGAGTTGAAGGAAATTCTCATTCGGCGTAATTCTGGATAGAAAAACTCTCTCAACATGCTCAAGTAACGGTCTCCAGCAACCGTAACGGTGTGACCGTTTTCTTCGAAGAAGTAGGGCCCGACAATGCAGCGTGATGAAACTGCACACCACACTGTGACACGAAGTGGATGCAATTCCGTCTCATGGAGTATCTGTGGATTGGAAGCACTCCATATTCGACAATTTTATTTGTTTATGTTGCCGTTTAAATCGAAATGGGCCTCGTCAGACATGAAAAGACAGTTCAACATGTTTCCATCCTCTTCCACCATTTGAAGCATCTTCTGGCAAAATTCCAAGCGAATCGGCAAGTCTGCAGCGTTCAGTTTGTTGGCCATTTGAATTTTATATGGGAATAAGTCCAAATCTTTGTGCATAATTGACTGTAATGACTGTCTGCTTACACCCATTTGAGCAGATAAGCTTCTTGTCTAAACACGTGGATTGTTTTGTATGGCAGCAGCTACAGCAACGATTGTTTCCTCCGTTCGAACTGAAGGGTTTCGATGGTAAGGTCTTCTGTTGACTGTCCCATGCTCGGCAAAATTGTTTACAAGTCTTATTATGGTCCATCTGCTCGGAGGATTGCCGCCAAACGTGCGCCTATACTCTCTTTGAACCGAAACTACGGACTCCAGTGCGTGATAGCGGCGGACAATCCAAATTCTTGTTTCAGTGTCCCAGTTATCCATTTTTGTTAAATGTAAAAGTCAATCTGCAAAATAAAAAAAAAAATTAACCAGATTCATTAAATAGAAAAAAAGCTAATAAGGTTAACGGTATTAACGTCAATTGAGTTTATCATCGCAAATCGAAATAATATCAATTGAGGTTATTTTTCTTTTCTAAAGAAAATAATGTCAATGGATTTTATTTCTCTTTAAAATAGTTCCTTTGCAGATTGCTGTTTTCCGCGTGTCTATTGTTTTCCAAATTCTCATTGTGTAGTATCCCACCAAACCATCGGAGTCATAAATTTTCAAGAAAGGGGTACTAAATGGGAGTATTTACGCTCTTTATGAGCTGATTTATGAGTCCAAAATAAGGGTATATCCCTTCTTGGGATGGTCGTCTGATATGAGTCTAATTTCATATATTATATGAACTTGAATAGGAGCCATATATGACACCATACATTGCTCATATAAGAGCTCTTATCTGATACTCATGGGATTTCGAAAAGACGACTTTAGGAAGGCTTGTGGGCAGAGCGACACTATCGTGCCGAGAGAGTAAAATCGTGTGTACGTATACAAAAGCGGACAACATGATTTGAGCGAGCAATGCACGAGTGATACAGTGGCCAAACATTGCTGTATTTGTAAAATGTATTTAATTTTTTATTTTAAATAGCGCTGAAAAGCAAGAAATGCTATAAGGTATGAAATGTGTTAAGAAAATAATTCCAACGCTATACGTTTCGGCTTCGTACAGGGTGGCGCAAAAGTCATCCTCCTATCAGAAAATGCTATAAATTTTGCGATTGGCCCCTAAAGTCAGTTCTGTTTTGACATTTGTGTAGTAAACACATACGAAATACACGTTAATAAACTATGTTACGCTACACTGCTCCAGAACGCGGAATATTGCTGACTATTTATTTGACCAATAATCGGTCGGGGCCAAACGGTTACTGTGAATGGTGAGCGCTACAGAGCAATGATCAACGAGTTCTTTTTGCCGCAACTTGATGAATTGGGATTGGAAAACATGTGGTTCCAACAAGACGGTGCAACAGCACACACTGCACGTGCCACAACCGATATGCTGAACATCGGAAGCTTACTTTTGCGCCAACTTGGATTAAATACAACATACTCGTATATTCAGATTTGTACTAAGTGCATAATATTATTTGGTTCATGCTAGGACGTTGGCGAATGTAGTCGTACTGAGCTTCAAACTCACAGAAATATTGCTGAAAATGACCCATGTAAGCCACAAACGGGATTAGCACTGACTACCACAGAAGTGAAATTTAATTTGGAGGTACCGAAAAGCTCGTATTTGCCAGTTTGCTCTTTGAAAAATGATCTCAGTTCCTATGATATTCGATTGTTTGTTCACAAATCAGCAGCTAATGAAATAAACTCAATTCCTGGATTGCAAAAGAAGATTTGTAGTCCCCCTGACGGCTACAGTTTTCCTACATCGGGCCCTAGAAGTTTGGAGTTTCAACACTCTTGGCTCCAAAAACATCAATAGCTTGCGTATTCGGCAATAGAAGATGGTGCATATTGAAAATACTGTGTCTTATTTTGTGCTACATTGAAAGGAGTCGGTAATCAAACTCTGGGCCAGTTAGTTACCACCCCATTAAAAAAGTGGAAAAAAACACTGGAAACTTTCGAAAAGCACAGTTCATTAGAATACCACAACAAATGTCTGTTGCAATGGTCTTTGAGAATGGGAATCGAAGAAGAAAATGCCTCAGCCTTTGATTTGGAACTGTCGAAACCAAAATTAGACTTTCTGAATGAAAGCAAACTACGCATGCTTACAATTCTTGAAGCAGTTATCCTGTGTGGCCGACAAAGACTTGCTCTCAGAAGTTCCAATGATACGGGAAGAATTTCTGAAGACGAACCGTTGACGGATGATGGAAACTTTAAACCTCTCTTAAGATATCGAGCCAAAACTTATGAGCAGGTGAAAAAGCACCTGAGTGGTTCACCAAAGAATGCCATGTACATAAGCAACCGTGTCCAGAATAATCAACATTTGTCACCACCTCACCATTAGTTACAACATCGATCGAGTAAACAAATCGGATGGCTTTTCTTTTTTCGGAGATGACACGCCAGACATTGCAAAAGTAGAACAAAGTTCAATTTCCATTCGCTACTTGAATAAATGCGGCGGAAAGAAAGTTCATCATTCAGGAAGATTTTTAGTTTTTTATTCCTATCGCCGATTTCACTGGAAAGGGAATAGGAACTGCTTACTTCGATTTCCTAACATCTTTCGGACTGGATTGCACGTATTGCTTCGGTCAAGGATATGACTGTGCGAGAGCGGTTATCGGAGAGTTCCAAGGGGCTCAAGCTGTTGTCAGAAAAATTTACCCCCTCGCTCTCTACTCCCATTGTACTGCTCATAGCTTCAATTTGGCGGTAAGCTCTGCGTGCAATATAACGGGAATCAAAACTTGTCTGGAAGTTCTAGAGAATATCCATGCCTTCTTCATTTATCCGAAACGCCAAAATGCCCTTTAGGATGCGATAAATGAAAATGAACATCTATCGGAAACTCGAGTGAATAAATTGAAAAAATGTTGTAAAACCAGATGGGTAGAACAGCATGAGTCCGTCGCAACATTTCCCTTTTCAACCAGCAGTAATTTGCGCTCTTGAAGTGATTTACACCAACTGGAAATACCCAACGACTTCGTCTGGAGCTTTCCAACTGCTTTTAGCTATAAAAACCGCAAATTTCCAGATATCCATGCATATTTTGAGCTCAGTGCATTCTCTCACATTGTCTCTGAGTCGAGTACTTCAAGGAAAAAATCAAGATCTGGCTGATGTTGCGAAACAAATTTTGATGGAAAGAAGAAAAAACGCTAAGGGGGAGTTCAGACAAATTTTCAAACGCGTGAGCGAAATTAGCGAGCAATACGAAATTAAATTGCGAAACCAAGGATTGCGTCGAAACAGACCCAACGTTCCAACGTACAAACAAAATGAAAATGTTCGAAGAAGAGTCCTGCGCTCAACTATTCCAATCATACTGTTCAATTTTGCACGACTATTCCCGTGACATCTGGGTGAACGAAGTACAACTTTGGCGGAGCTCGTTGCCGGAAAGGAAATAAAAAACTCACTTGAAGTACTCGATATTTGTAATGAAGATGCGGTTTCAAATGTTAACAAAATGCTTCGCGTTATGGCAGTTTTGTTTGTGACAACAGCGACGAATGAACGAACCTTCTCAACTTTGCGATGACTAAAAACGCATTTGAGATCAACAATGTCTGAAGATTGTCTAAACGGCTAAGCCTCACTCAATGTACATCGCGATGTCAAAATCGATCCGCAAATAATTTTGAAAGAGTTTTTTTCAGCACCTCCAAGAGTTGATTTATTAAATAATTGTAACTAAATATGACTTTTGACAATAAAATTTCCATACTCCGAAAATAAATTTCTTATCTTTTTTCATTGATTACGTAACTTGAGTTTAAAGCCCGGGCCCCCTCCCCCCCTCGGATACTTTCTGCACACGGGCCTGTAAACATGTAAAAAATGTAATAGGTGGATGTATATTGGAACGATTTTTCGTCATCCCTTGTCAATTTTTGTTTTGTTATAAACCGGTTTCGGCGATCCGCCATCTTCAGTGTATGTTTTCGTGTCGGAAAAAAAGAAAATCAAATAAACTCAATGTAATAGTTCTTTGATTTGGTTATTGTTAAACATCTTTCTTATTTGCGGCCCAACAGAAATGCCTTCCTTTATCTTGGCTTCTGAAATCTCTGGAAAGATGGTTTTTAAATGACGGAAGACTTCGCCTTCTTTATCCAAAACCTTAACAAAGTTTTCGATAAGGCCGAGCTTGATGTGGAGCGGAGGTTAAATAATTTTGTCTTTCTTTATAAGAGGGGAGTATATTATGTTATCCACACCAACTTTAAACTCAATTTGGTCTGGCCAATCCTTTATGATAAAGTGGTCTTGACGAGCTCCGCTATCCCATTTGCGGAGAAAGCAACAGTATTTTGTGTGCCCACTTTGTATACCGCATAGCATTCCAACGACTTTAAGATCGCCACATATTTTCCAATCATGCTCTTTATATTTGATAAGTTTAAGTATTTATCTCGTAGGTTTCCTTCGTATTTACTGCATGCGCGATCGGGATGGACGGCTTTTGGTTGCCAATATGTAATAACTCGGCATTTAAATTTAGTTTATTGCCGTCTATGAACAATCACCACTCTTTGGAATCATATGGTTTACCAAACTGTTTGAATAAGCCAGTAATGTCTTTGCAGTGACAAACACTATCATCCTTCGTATAGAACTTGGAAAATGGTTCGTGACGAGTTCGGATGAAAGGAATTTAAATCGTTGCATACGAGAGGCGTGTATCTTGGCCTTTACCTTGGACAATTTCAAATATCTTATCCAATCATTGAGTTGTATTTGTGACGAAGCGTTTCTTTCTTTGTCCATGTGAAGTTCGGTACAACTTGATGCCGTGTAATCAGATGCTGCTGTTGACAATGAAACTGGACCCGGAACTAAAGTTGAATGTGGCAATGGCAATGTAGTTAGATGAGCAACTTCCGTTGAATTTGGTACTGGCAATGACGCTGTAGATGGCATGCGTTCCTTTTCTTGACTTTCAAACCCCTAATACTTCTGTAGAACAAATATAGCAGTCCGTCGAATGACAAGTTGGTTCCCTCCACTTCATTGGTGTACTAAATTTGATATGTTGCCTAAGTAGATAGTTTCAGAAATTAGTTAGATATGCATTAAAAAGTAGCAAATTCCTAAATTTTACTACGCACCTTTTTGTTCCGGATTCCGAATGAATCAATTCGATTTGACATGTGCTGCACACAGTATTCGGTGTCCATGATTTTACAGTGTTTTAGAATGAATGCCAAAATACTTATAGTATGTAACTTTCCCAAGGATTTGAAAACACACGTCGCATCCTTTTAACAATATATTGACCGCAGATGAAACAGAACATATCTGGCTCATTTTTACACTCAACTTCCGCGCCCTTTTATTCATATTATTTTTTTAAGTAAAGGACGGGCTATAAAATGCACTTTTAGACTGAACAGTGTCAGGTGAGCCTTATAGATATAAAGGAAGAATTCGCATTTACTCCTGTTTATACTCAGATCAAGTAAAAATCGAAGCCTAACTAGACAAAAAGGTTCCTAAGTTATACAAAGAAAACCCTACCTGTTTTAAAAAATTTGCTGGGTTTGAAATTTTAAAGTTTACCTACTTGAGAAAACGGCATTAATAGTTTTTTGTATCTATTAACCCTTCGAAAATCTACCTACGTACTAATATATGAATACTAATACATATGTCAGTGTAGGGTACTTCAGTATTATATGTCTATATTAATTTGAATGCTTATAACTTTTGCATTAGTCCATCGATTTTATTGGATGAAAGATAATTTTTTTTGTAATAAGACAGAGCTTACAGCAAAAAACGTTCGATATCCCTCCTCGCAAAAAGGTAAAAATTCGTATTGATTGTTCATTATCTTCGAACCTGCAGGGCCTAGCGTTTATGCATTATTTATAGCAAATTTAGCTTTAAAAGTTTTCAAACCGTTTTGGAATTGTTCAATTTGTTCTTGAGATATACATGATCAAGTGGAGCCATCTTTTTTTTTTTTTTTAAACGGTAAACCGTAAATATCCCAAAAACAGTACTATAGAATCAAAAAATAACCTTGATTTTGCGGAATCAGGGGTGGTTTTGCATACGAATTACATATTCGCGTCTCTGGTGGAGGAAAAAAGTTCGAATTTGTAGACCAGTGTAATCAATCAGCCAATAAGTTGTAAGAATTAGAGTAAATATGTATAATAAGTAATACATAGGAATATTTTGTATAAATACCGAAATAATTTAATAAAGAAATCAATTCGCTTTCGACCAGCGAAGCAGTACACAGTGAAATCAATTTGATTTCATTTCAAAAGTTACTTTGCCAGAGAAGTACGTGAATAACTATTAAGAAAAATTAAAAGTTTTGACTTTACCGCCATGCTGGATATCACTGAAACAAAAACTTTTAAGAACCATTTTGGTGAACTCTTAATGGTTAAACGCAACTTACCCAACATGCGTAAAACTCCAGCCTGACAGCTGCGGTTGGGCATTGGACGACTTTCTTAAACCAACAGGATTCATTAGTGAGCAATCACCCTTAACAGTTGAATACATTGTAGAAGGTACAAACGAAGAAACGCGTGAAGAATCCGAAACTGAGTAAAATTAAAAATAAATATACGGCTTTGCTATTTGTTAGAATAAGACCAGTGACCGTAATTCACCACATTCATCTACTTTGTCGAAATCATCGGCTACACCAATATTCATAACATTAACAGTTATATAGGGGTTCAATACAACAATTTTTCATATGTATCACATATGCACTCAAATATCTGTCCTCTAAATCACGTATAGATATAGATCTCTTATGTCCGAGCACCGCCGGACAACGGGTAGCTTGTAAATATATAAAAATGATATACTCGACTAAGACGGTTCTTGGATTATTTGGATATTGTAAATTCATACAAAAATTAACTATTCAAAAATTAATTAAAAATATCCTTGACAGGATTTTTCCAGGCAACCCACTCACAAAATGTTTTATAACATGCGAAATTGCGTATAAGGTGTATTTCATTCACTTACCCGATGGGTGAAGGTCGTCCCTTTGTCGCATCTTAGACTATACCGTTTCGAGTACAAACGAAATAGCAGTTCGACGCATCGGCGCCACTCAATGACCGAGAGAATGAAAATATTTCACCTTAAGGAGAGTTTACACATATACATATGCTTATCGAAAATGAATTAGGCGTTTATTTTAAAGTTTCTCAACATGAGCTTGACGCCGGTGCTACGCACACAAGATATATCAACTTTAGTCGCCTAACAATGCACTATGGTTCAAAATCGCAATATTCAGGAATTAAACCCAATTATCGATATTTGATTTTCCCAAAAAAAAATAATTAGCTTTTATTACACATTACTGTAGTAAATAAAAAATAAAAAAAATAATGTCAGCTGGCTATCACTTGTTTGTCAGAAAGCTTTCAAAGTCTTGGTTTAATTTTTGTATTCGTAAAAAATATTTTACTCAAATTATATAAAAATCTCAAGGGGTGATAAAAAGCTAACGAATTTGAATAAAGCGTGTTTATAAAATGGAAAATAATAACAAAGGTATGTAAAATCAAGAACAACACACTTTTTTCTGAAACAATAATCGTTAATATATTTTTGAGTTTAAATAAGCCGTTTTGTGTTTTGATTTTTGTGAGTTTTTTTGTGTTAAATAGAATATAAATAAGTTGGATCAAATAGGATCAATACAAATTATATGTGTAGTTGCAGCTAATAGTGTCCTCTTTAGCCCTCTTTGTTTTATCTGCGGGAATTTGCAAGCGAGGCTACAATTTCACTTTTTTTCAAAGCAAAGTGTAGTCAAAAATGGCGAAATTTTCAAAGTTTGGATTGATAATCAAAAAGATTTTGTTGCGGTTTTCGATTGGGTTGTTGGAAGAATGAAAAAGAAAAGGAAGAAATTGAATCAATAAAAAACAAGGTTACAAATTTTTGTAGAAACGCCAATAGAAGGTGGCAGAAACACGGTCGAAGTTTTGTAATTTAAAAAAAGCCGATCGCGAGTGGTTAGAGTGCGAGGCAGATCTTCTCGAAATCGTTACTGTAAAGCTGCGAGGCCGACCAAAACTCCAATATGATATAGTTTGCGAAAGGCAGAAACGAAAAATAGCGTCTACAGTGTCATTAGAACAAGGACACAACTCAAAGTTATTGCTTCATGCTGCTTCAATTTCGGCGAAACACTCAAAAGAAACAGATCTTCATTATGTTCTCAATGCAGTGAACAAATCCCCTTGTAGGCTAAGTAAGATAAAAAAATTAATTGATTCAAAGGTTGTGCATCCAAAACCTTCTGTCTCCTGAGGATGCTATGGCTTTTCTCTTGGAGAATAATTTCACAAAACAACAATATAACAACATTCGGCAACTTAGCAAGTTTCGTAATTGCGATATTTATCCCCACTATAATAAGTTGTTGGAATATAAGTCACAATGCCGACCGAATGGAATACAAATAACAGAAACGACAGCAGTTGTTCCATTACAAAATTTACTTGACCACACCTTCACAAATTTTGTTACTCCAAGAAGACGTTCTGCTCCAGTTTAAAGAAGATAATACACTAACTTTAATTTTAAGCTATGGGTTTGATGGCTCAAGTGGACATAGGCAATTCAAGCAAAAATTTTTTGAAAATACTCCAGAGTCATTTGACCAATCGTTGTTTGTGACGTCAATGATTCCCTTAAAATTAGTAACGCAGTCTAGAAAGATTATTTGGTGGAATTCTACTCCACAATCTATAAAATTTTGCAGACCACTTAAAATTTAATCTGTCAAAAAAACAAAAGAGCATATTTTAAATGAAAAAAAAGAGATTAGATCTCGAAATATCTAATTTCAAATCTTTAAAATACAATACGTCAAATGATACAAGCTTTGATATAAACTATAGTCTTAACATGACTCTTATCGATGGAAAAGTTTCACACGTTTTAACTGATACGAAATCTACCCAATATGCGGTGCTGGACCAAAAATGTTTATATCAGTTAAGGACTTGAAATCTCCATGTTTTGAACCTAGATCGGATAGTTTGCAGTACAGTATAAGTCCATTGCATGCATGGATTCGTTGCTTTGAATTTATCCTTCATCTTTCTTACAAGCTTGATCTAAAAATATGGCAAGTAAGAAGCAAAGAACATAAAGAGCAAATAGAAAAAAAGAAGCGGGAAATTCAAAAACATTTCTGGGACGTGGGCGTGGCCTCGCCCTTTTATAGTGGATTATTCCACAAAACTTTTTATGCCATAACTGCGGTAAAAATTGATTTATCGAAACGATATTTTTGGAAATTGTTGAATGTGTAAGGTTAATGTTTGTTGTAAAAATTAGTGAAATCGGTTAACGGCCACGCCCATTTTCTTAACATAGTTCTGAAAAATTTGTTTGTAAAATGTAAAACGCGATATTTCTATAACCAGGCAAGCTGTATCAATAATATCCTGCAAACATAATAAGCTTTTTAAGCAAAGCTCGATCGCAAAAAAATTTTGTGGATTTTGGGGAAGTAGTCGTGACGCCGTCCACTTTTCAGCATACAAATTCTGCTATTTCCAAAGGCGATTGCTTGTAGTTTCAACTACATATTTCAATAAAAATTGGTCAGCTGCTTCCCAATAGTATGTAGTATACTCCTGCCAAAAATTAGATAAATCGGATTACACACAAATATATCCGGGCAAGTTCTTAATACCCCACTGCAATAGGGAAGTTATATACCATTTTTGATTTTCATACCTTTAATGAACATGAAATATTCGTAAGTATGAGAAGAAGAGATAAGTAAACTGAAATAATAAGGACGATGAGCTGAGTCGATTTAGCCATGTCGGTCTCACCGTCCGTCTGTCTATTGGAACGCACATTTTTCAAACATAAAATGTGCATGTGTTGGTATTTTGAAAAAATGTGGGTGTGTTGGTAGGGAAGCTATTTATATACAAATAAATAAATCGCAGCCGCCGTGGTGTGGTGGTAGTGTTGCTCGTCTACCACACCGAAGGTCCAAGGTTCGAGTCCTAGGAAAGGTAACATCAAAAGTGGTTTGCAAAAGTTTATTATAAAGTTTATATAAAAAAATGTTTTTATTGAAAACAATCAGCTGGCTTTATAATACGAACTGAAAGGTATTAAAATAGACCCGCGTAAATTAGGATGACATAATAGATGACTACTGGGTATATAATGCTCGGTTCCACCCGAACTTAAACTTCCTTACTTGTTTTTATTTGATATCATTCAGTGTTGTTAGTTCAGCATATTTTCCCTTCTAGATTTTTTGAAACCCATTTAGCGGGGGAAAATTATAACTTGAGCACATGATGGGTTCAAAAAGTATCGCGAATTTTGTGTTTTTTCAAAAATTATTTATTTATTCATGAATATCTATTTTGTCCCCTTCAAAGTAATCCCCATGAGATATTATACACTTGTGCCAACGGTTTTTCCAATCTTCGAAGCACTTCAAAAAATCATTTTTTTGTATCTTGTTCAGCTCCTCCTTCGATGCCGTCTTTATCTCGTCAAGAGAAGCGTAACGTCGTCCTTTCATGGGCCTCTTCAGTTTAGGGAACAAGAAAAAGTCACAGGGGGCCAGATCTGGGGAATACGGTAGCTGCGGCATCATTAGTGTGTTGTTTTTGGCCAAAAAGTCGCGCACAAGCAACGATGCGTGAGCAGGGGCGTTATCGTGGTGCAAAAGCCAATTTTTGTTCTTCTTTGCACATCTTCTCGGCCTTCTGAGAACATTTTGTACCACCGATAAACGTTGCTTCGGTCCAAGGTAGCTTCTCCGTATGCCACAGTCAACATTCGGAATGCATCCGCGCACTTAATTTCGTTTTTCACACAAAATTTGATACAGGTTCTTTGATCCATTTTTTTGAATAGGTAAAAATCGAAGACGATCCAAAACACGTGCAAGCAAAGCAGTTGTCAACAATTAACTGAACATTCAAAATGACCGAGCTTGTCGGTATAAGTGAGAGACATGAGTACCAAAATAACGCCACAAAAAATTCGAAATTCGAATATACGTAACCAGCGAAAATTCAAAATTCGCGATACGTTTTGAACACACCTCGTATATGACCTGAACTTATTATTTTACATATGTTACCATAAGTCCTATATTGTTCAGAAAAAAGTAGATTTCTTTCAAAAATTCCTAAAAGTATGTATATTTTGTTTTGGTAGATTTTTTCAAAATAATTTACTTAAGCGCTATGGCTTGTTGAAAATATTTACTCAGTTAGGAGTGTGCACATATATAGTACATATGGCTTTTGAAAATAAATGAGACTTAAATTTTGAAGTTCTGCGTATTTCTCAATGTAAGCTCGACATCTATTACCATTCTGGATTTTTTTTTGTTTGGTATACAGGCAGTGTGTTAATTTACCAGATCTGGCTTTTTTGAAATCCATTTTGTGGAAGGAAATTACATATGTGTTCAACATTTAACGGCTTTCTGACTTTTTTTCCTAAACTACAACTTAGATATATTAAAAAAGCCATTTCATATTGATTTTTAAAGGATTTTCTCATTTCAAATTTAATCTACATCTGTTAAGGGCTCGGGTTCGTGCTTACCTCGAGTCCAATATTATTCAGAAAAAAGGAGATTTCTTAAAAAAATTCATTAAACTATGTACGTGTTGGAGGTTTGGTAAATTTGAATAATTTTTTGGAGGTTTTTTTGCAAAAACTTGGATTTTTTCACTCCAATATCGAGGTCACAAACAGAAAAAAATCTTAGAATTTATTAAAATCAAAAAAGTGAAGATAAGAAGTATTCATGAATTTAAGAAAAAGTTCAGTTTAATAAAAAAAAATCAGTTGACCGGAACCTGTGCTTGAACCTTGGAACTCACGCGTCCCACCCGAGACGCTTATCACTTGCGCTGTACAACGCAAGAGTTAAATATGCAGAAAACTTTAATTGATTATTACAAATAAATAAAGCATTATTTGTTAAATATAATACTACCATGCATCGCTCCTGACCCTTACGAACATATTCATACACATTTTATAGCAACAGTGTGGGGAAGTCAGTAACTTGTGAGAATGATTTCTGGTTCAGAACTAGAGATAAAGTTGCTAATAAGAACTAGTGAGATAGTAACTAGATTTTCACTAGTTCGAAACCGACAGTCGTGTAATCATAAAAATGTATTAAAAATTAAATTCGTATTTGGAAAAATCTTTTGTTCTTGCAACGTTCTTTAAAGAAAGGTTAAAAATTGAAATCATAAATAAAAAAAAAATTTTAAAAAATTAAAAAAAAGTTATCAGTTGGTAAGATTCGATCCGACGCGTCCCGCATCAGAGTCGAGTTCTCTACCCACTCAGCTACGTCCCACATATCAATAGTGTGAGAAAAGGTTACATATGTGTACATTATGATAGAATGGTTTAAAATTTAGGCTCAAATTATTAGCCGTGCATAAACGAACCGCAATGGTGTGCCGGTAGTGTTGCTGGACTACCACAGCGAAGGTCCAAGGTTAGAGTCCTGGGAAATGTAACATCAAAAGTGGTTTGAAAAAGTTTTTCAAAACTCTAGGGTCGCGATCGTAGGCAGTCATTTAGCAAAAACTAAACTTTTCATAACTAACATTTCAAAATTATATTTTTTCCCGTATTTTTATAATTTCTTTTTCAATGTTTCTTCAAAACCAACACTGAAAAAATTGAGAAGCATATTATAGATCAAGCAGAAAGACAAAAGAATTAGTTTTGTGAAAAATATCTTCAAAAGGCATGAAAAAAAAATTTCCAACATTCTGTTTCATAAGCACTACAAAAATTGTATAAATCAATTTTTTTTTTAATTTTAAGTGTTGCACAGGTCTCTAGCAATAATTTGGCTTTAACAGATTGAAAAAATATCAATTAGTCGAGGAGTTATAGCCAAAAAACCATACAAACAATATGCTGAAAATCGCCATTTGACTGCAAAGTTCGAAGGTCGATTAAAATAAAATTCTAACTAACATAAACAAACGCAGCGATACAGGTCTTCTAATTTAGCCTCTATTTTCCCCCCTCACCTCAGAATCGACCTAACTTTTGCTAACCTGAATTTGGCGGCCGCCGTGGTGTGAAGGTAGTGTTGCCGGCCTACCACACCGAAGGTCCATGGTTCGAGCCCTGGTACAGGTAACATCAAAAGTGATTTGAAAAAAGTTTTTCAAAACGGGGTCGCCCCTCGGCAGTGGTTTGGCAAACTCTCCGAGTGTATTTCTGCCATGACAGGCTTCTCAGCAAAAATTCGTCTCCTTTGTAGATGCCGTTCGGAGTCGGCAAAAAACTGTAGGTCCCACCAATTTGTAGGGAAAAATTCAAATCGGCACACCACAAATTGGAAGAGAAGCTTGGCGCAAAAATCTCTTAGGAGGTTTATGATGATATACCTGTTGTATATCGCGCCATAGAGAGAGAGAGTTATAATATATTAAGGTTTATGTAAGCTTGTATATATTTTAAGCATTTACTGTGCTACTTTAGCAAGCTTTTTGTAGGCCAATTCCTTAGCTTTTGCTGTTCTATACCTAGTAGTGTTACGCACATAAGGTATATTAACTTTAGTCACCTAACGGTGGTATGTAACGGCATAGACGGATCGAGATAGATAATGACTTATATATTAGAACCCTTGTTTACAATCGGTTATCCGACTAATCGATTAGTCGAATAGAAACTATTGAGCTGTTACTTGAAAATAGAATAGCAAATTTTCGATTTCGACTTATCGGCTAATCGAATACTGCCGGTTGATAAATCAAATTTTTAAAATAAAGATAAAATATTCAACATTTTCTTTAGTTGCAACGCATGTTTATGAAGGTGACGGAACGCAGTTCCATGCGAATAAAGCATTCGTTGTCAATAAATATACAACTAGTCAAATGTAAACCACTAGTCGACTACTCGATTAGTGATAACACCACGCTACACACATTCTGTCCTATGAACCAAATATACTTTTTCGAAAAGGGGAGAAAAACGTGTATCGGCGATTTTCATGTACACGTCAGAATTTTTTTATGTATAACACTGCGTTACAAAAACGAGCTTTAGCTCTGTCCTATGAACCAAATACACTTTTTCGGAAAGGGGAGAAATTTGTATAGTTATATGTACATAAAAAAAAAATTCTGACGTGTACATGAAAATTGCCGTAACCCGTGTATTTTTATTTTTTCTCCCCTTTCCGAACAAGTAAATTTGGTTCATAGGACAGAGCTAAAGCTTGTTTTTGTAACGCAGTGCGATTAGTCGATTATCAAGAGCTCTATTATATTAATCAAAATGTTCAACTGTTGACACGATAACTTGAGTAAACTTTGAGATATCTTAATGAAATTTGGTATGCTGGTTCCTTGGCACTCATCTCCGAGTACTATTTCAAATGGGCGAAATCGGATGATAGCCACGCACATTTTCGAAAATACAAAAAAAGTGATTATTCAGTACATAATACACCTATAAGGATAAAGTTTTTTGTGTGCATTAACTTTAAAGCACAAAATAAATTTTTTAAGAATTTTTTGATTAAGTCAAATTTATAAATAATATTAATCATAAATCAAGAACCGTTCAAGATATTGAAACGAAATTATATTTATTATATTAATAGAATGCTCCAGAAAAAAATTAGGGAATCGGTTAAAGGATCATAGATATACCTAATAGGAAGTAAGTTTGCGTACAAAAGCTTTACATCATTTATATTTCACTTTCAAAGTGTCTGTAAACGAGGAAAGTCTAAAAATATAAATTTTTGAAAATGGGCCTGGCCCCGCCCCCCTTTTATAGTGGATTATTCCATAAAACTTTGTATGCCATAACTGCTGCAAAAATTGATTTATCGAAACGATATTTGACGAAATTGTTGAATATATGAAATTAAATGTTTGTTGTAAAAATGGGCAAAATCCGTCAGTAGTTTTTTAACATAGTTTTAAAAATTTTTTTTATAAAATGTAAAACGCGATATTTCTTTAACCATACAAACTATATCAATAAGATCTTGCACGCACAATCAACTTTTTAAGCACAACTCGACCGCAAAACAATTTTGTGGATTTTGGGGAAGTAGTCGTGGCGCCGCCCACTTTTTAGCATAAAAATTCTGCTATTTTCAAAGGTGATTGCCTGTAGTTTCAATTAGGTATTTCAATCCAAATTGGTCAGCTGCTTCTCACTAGTATGTAGTATACTCCTTGCAAAAATTAGGCAAATCGGATTACAAGTAAAATATCCGTGCAAGTTGTTAATACCCCAATGCAATAGGGAAGTTATATACCTTTTTTTATTTTAATACCTTTAAGGGGTTATACATGTTGAGGTGCGGGGAAATGGGGAAAATTTTGATTTTCTGTAGAGGTACGTATGTAGCCATATTTTTATTGAATACTTGTTATGCGTCTTGCGTAGTACAATGTCTAGTTTGTAAAATCAGCTCAAGAACATAAAAAAAATACTAATAATTGTCAAAGTTTTGACAATTTACACAAAACGCTTTTTTTTTGTTCAAAGATACTTGCCGTGACTACGATTCCAGTCCATCAGCTCAATTGATAACATAAAAGCAAACAAATTTCGTTAGTATGGGGACTTGTTTCATTCATTGAAATGAGAAAAAAATGTTCCTGCAAACGGGGACGATTTTCTCAAAAAGGTTACTTTTTTCATCTGATGAAATGTATTGAAAAATTCATAACATCGATCTGAAAGTTTCAACGAAAAAATGAAATCGTTCAAGGACACGGCAAATAAATTACGGACAATTTGAAAACAAAAAAAGACATAAAAAAAGACAAAAACATCAATTCGAGATAGTCACGTTTAAAGTTTCAAGTATATACCACGACTTCGTAAGGGAGCAAAACCCAGAACGCTATAACTTCGATTCTACTGCTTAAATCTCTATAAAAATGTGAGATAACATTCTTAAGAACTTACACTCTAAGATGAAAGTATTCATGAAATGAGCTCAAAGCCAAGAATAATAGTTTTTCACTTTTGTGAATTTTTATGAAAATTATTATTGTTTTTATTTTTTTAATAATCATTTTTAATTAATTATAAAAAGTTTTTAATTGAATAGAGTAGGAAAAATGTTTAGAGACAACCGCCATAGCTTTTCTTATAAATCCATTTCAGAAGCTGCTAAGCTTTTTCATCAAAGAAATTTTGGCACGCATTGCTAACAATACGCTGGTTTTAATGTCATCTAAACTCCTAGTTCTATTCTTCTTTACAATATGCATCAACCACTTCAGCCATTTGACAGTTAGTAGTGTGATCATGACGGATTTTTTGACAGATCTGTTTTATCAGCAGAGCTGCCTTACCGCGTGCTCACGGTTTTTATACCTAGTAGTGCTACGCACACTAGGAATATTAACTTTACTCGTCTGTCCGTCCGTCCGTCTGTAAACACAATAACTTGAGTAAATTTTGAGATATTGTAATGAAATTTGGTATGCAGGTTCCTAGGCACTCATCTCGGAGCACTATTTAAAATCTGATGATAGCCACGCCCATTTTCAATATATAGAATATTTCCGGAAATACAAAAAAGTGATTAATCAGTACATAATACACTTATAAGAATAAAATTTGGTGTATGCATTAACTTTAAGGCATAAAATCAATTTTTCATGAAATTTTTGAAAATGGGCCTGGCACCGCCCACTTTTGATTAGGAAACAATTTAGAAATAATATCAATCATAAACCAAAACCCGTTCAATATATCGAAACGAAATTTAGCACGCATATTTATATTAATTGAAGGATATATGTATATCATTTTATTTCACTTTCAAAGTGTCAGTGAACGAAAAAAGTCGAAAAATATAAATTTTTGCAAATGGATTAGATAGTGGATTATTCCACAAAAAATTGTATGCCATAACTTCGGAAAATATTGATTTATCGAAACTAGTTATATTAACTGAAAATGTTGAATATATAAAGGTAAATGTTTTTTGTAAAAATGGGCGAAATCGGTCAACGGCCACGCCCAAGTTTTTAACATAGTTCTGAAAAACTTGCTTGTAAAAAGTAAAACGCGATATTTCTATTACTAAGCAAGCTACAAGGTGGCGCAAAAGTATGCTTCCGATGCTCAGCATATCGGTTGTGGCACGTGCAGTGTGTGCTGTAGCACCGTCTTGTTGGAACCACATGTTTTCCAATCCCAATTCATCAAGTTGCGGCAAAAAGAACTCGTTGATCATTGCTCTGTAGCGCTCACCATTCACAGTAACCGTTTGGCCCCGACCGATTATTGGTCAAATAAATAGTCAGCAATATTCCGCGTTCTGGAGCAGTGTAGCGTAACATTGTTTATTAACGTGTATTTCGCATGTGTTTACTACACAAATGTCAAAACAGAACTGACTTTAGGGGCCAATCGCAAAATTTATAGCATTTTCTGATAGGAGGATTACTTTTGCGATGAGATAACAATAAGGTCTTGCACACATAATAAAACTTTCAAGCGAAACCACACCGAAAAAAAAATTTGTGGATTTTGTTGAAGTAGGCGTGGCGCCGATCACTTTTCAGCATAAAAATTCTGCTGTTTTCAAAGGCGATTGTTTGTTGTTTCAACAAGATATTTCAATCAAAATTATTCAGCTGCTTCCCAATAGTATGTAGTATACTCCCGCCGAAAATTAGGCAAATCGGATAACACACAAGTAAAATATCCCGGCAAGTTTTTAATACCCCACTGCAATAGGGAAGTTATATATTTTTTTGATTTTCATACCTTTAGTGAACATGAAATGTTTTTAAGTATGAGAAGAAGAGAGGAGGTGGGCCCATAAATAAGTAAACTGAAATAATAAGGACGATGAGCTGAGTCAATTTAGCCATGTCCGTATCCCTGCCAGTCTGTCTGTCTGTCAGTGCATGTATTGGTATTTTGAACAAATGTGGTTAGCAGTTGTTGGTAGGGAAGCTATTTATATACAAATTAGTAGTGCGATTATTTCCGAATAATATTCCGGATAGTATTTATTCGAATAATTTATCCGTTTTTTCGAATAGTATTATTCGAGTAGTATTATTCAAATTGTGGTATTCGAATGGTTGTATTGAAAGGCGAGAGATGTTGGACGCGAAATACACTGTCGTCATCGCTTGTACCTATGAGTATGTGTGTATGTATGTTGGCGAATACCTATTATTCGAATAGTTGTCATTTATTCGAATAAAAGTATAAATTATTCGAATTATTTATAGCCTTCGAATAAATGACTTTTTGGTTCGATTAATTTTTATTCGAATAGTCCCATGCCTAATACAAATAAACTAATGGTGGCCGCCATGGTGTGGCGGTGGTGTTGCCGGCCTACCACACCGAGTCCTGGGACAGGTAACATCAAAATTGGTTTGAAACAGTTTTTCAAAACTGGGTCGCCCCTCCGCAGTGGTTTGGCAAACTCTCCGAGTGCATCTGCCATGGAAGGCTTCTATTCAAAAATTCATCTACTTTGTAGATGCCGTTCGAAGTCGGAAAAATTCTGTAGGTCTTATCAATTTGTAGGGAAAAGTTCAAAACGATACATCACAATTTGAAAGGGAAGGTCTGCGCAAAAATTTCTTAGGAGGTTTATGCTGATATACCTGTTGTATATCGAGCCATATATTTATAATTTTTCTAAACCAATATTTTTTGTTGATTTTCAGCCTGTGTATTTAAAGTATTCATGAAACGAGATCAAGGCCAAGAATATTCAGGATTTAGATGACATCAAAACCAGCGTATTTATAGCTTAATGGTTAGCAATGTGTACCAAAATTTCTCTGATGAAGAAGCCTAGCAGCTGCCGAAAGGGATCTATTAGAAAAGCGATGGTGGTGGTCTCTAAAATTTTGCCTATTCTATTCAATTAAACAACTTTTAATAATTAATTAAATTATGATTATCAAAAAAATAAAAACAAAATAATTTTCATAAAAATTAGAAAGTGAAAAATTATTATTCTTGGCCTTGAGCTGGTTTCTTGAATACCATTTTTTTAATTAATTTACCCTTCAAAACTCATAACAGAAGTGTTTTTCTTAAAAACAATCAGCTGGCTTTATAATAAGAACTGAAAGGTTTTAAAATAGACCTGCCTAAATTGAGATGCCATAATATATCACTACTACGTATATAATATTCGGTTCCACCCGAGCTTAGACTTCCTTACTTGTTTATTTTAAGATGGAAAAATATGCGGCATTTGTAAAAAAAGTGACGTGAGCCGATTTGTCGAGTAATCGTTGTTTAATGTTTCTGCAGTGAACAATTTCATTCAAGTTGACTGCGTGGAATGACTTTCCAATAGCTTAATGTCTTCGACGAACCGTGTTGAAGGCTTCTTCAGAAAGCCCTTTGATACTTGACGTACCCACCGAAAATTTATATTGTTGGTGTCTTCATGTTCAGTTAAATTCTGTTTTTGAATGATATATCCTGCTATATATGTGACGGGTGGCAACCCTTCGCGCGCAATAGTCTATGGAATGACAGAAGAGCCAGTACGACAGTGAGAAACCAGTCGTAAAGCTGTTAAGTCGTGCCATCGCAATTTAATCACTAAACCACATTTTGTAATATGTAAAACTCCACTATTTAATCTACATTGAATTCCATCTATTTAATTATGAAATACTTAAAATCTTTGAATAAAACTCATCAAAGTTTTTACATGGGGGCTCAACCGTCGAACGAATAATTAATTATTAAATGAGTCAGAGCAAGAATGTTCGGGAATGGTAGGGACCAGAAATACTCAAAAAGCAGCAAATAATCAATTGGAAGTCGAAAAAAATCAGTTGGAAGTCGAGGATAGTAAAAAGAAGTCGAAAGAAGCAAAAGAAGTTCAAGGGAAAGCGCGACAAGGCGAGTCAAAGTCGAAGCAAGTAGCAGAAATACCGTTAGAAGGGGAAAAAAAAGAAGATAATCAAGAAGAAGTACACAAAAATCAAGGGGAAGTTGAAAAGAGCGATTCGAAGTCGAAAAATCGGTTGGAAAAGGAAGAGAAAGAGGTCAAAAACACGGCACCAGAAAACGAAAAAGCAGAAGAAATTCAGCTGAAGTCATCAGAAACTCTGGAAAATATGGACGAAAAAAAACAGAAGGTATTGCCAATTCGAGTGAGTTGCTTGAACTGCTCAAAATTCTCGAGTCCAATAAAAGTGTATCAGTCGAACACTTTGCCAAAAATATACCCGACTACGACGGCGTAACAGTTCCAATAAGAACTTGGCTGGATAATTTCGCCGAAAATGCTGACGCGTACGAATTGACAGGGAAACAGAAATACGTAAATGCCCGAAACAAAATGAAAGGAACAGCAAAACTATTCCTAGAAACAGTCAGCGTGTCAAACTACGAATCCTTATGTAACGCACTAATCGATGAGTTCGATGTGAAGCTCAGTAGCGCAGCAGTTCATCAAAAACTTAGGCAGAGACAAAAGAAAAACGAAGAGAATTTTCACGAGTACGTACTGCAAATGAGGAAGCTGGCAGCATTAGGCTCAGTTGAAGACGAAGCTGTTATACGATACATCGTGGATGGTCTTAAGGTACGTGACGATTTGAAATACCCATTGTACAGCGCTAAAACTTTTAAAGAGTTAAGAGATCGTTTCGATGTTATAGAGCGAATGAGTAGCAACCAAAAAGGCATCACACAACAAAAGCATAACTACACGAAGCCAGCGCCAAAGGGCAGAGACGGCGGCAGCGAAACTCGTGGAATACAAAAGCAGCACTGTTTTAACTGCGGGTCAACTTCACACGTACGTTCGGAGTGCGAAGCAGAGACAAAATGTTTTAAGTGCAATGGTAGTGGGCACATTGCAAAAAATTGCGAACGAGCGAACGAGCTTAGTAGAGAACGACAAAAGAAACAAAAGAATGCAAATCAATAACAAATACTTTTCGTGCTTGATTGACACTGGCGCAGACGTGTCACTAATGCAGCAAAGAGTGTATGAAAACAATTTTAAGAATCATTCACTAAAAACAAGTTGCGCAAAATTATCCGGCTTAGGCAATATGCCAATTACTGCTAAAGGTGATTTCGAAGCAGAAGTTGTTGTTGATAAAATAAAAGCTCTGCATACATTTCTTTTAGTATCTGATAGCAAAATGAACTGCGAAGTGATTTTAGGCTACGACTTCATTCGGCAATTCCTATTAGAATTCAATTCGAATGATTATTTTTTTTCTAATAAGACCGATAAAAAGCAGGAAGAATCGTTTAATTGGGTATACAATGTGACAGAATCAGCGCATGAGATTGATGTAGCGCCACAATATGAGAAAGTTGTAACGAAATTAATAAATGAATATAACCGGTAGCTAACACTGTGGAACACCCTATTCAGATGAAAATTGTACCGAAGGGAAATTTACTTAACTTCAATGAAAGTCCAACGCGATTATCAGCAGCAGAGCGTGCCGTTGTAAAGAACCAGGTAGATGAATGGTTGGCGCAGGGTGTCGTACGTGAATCAACTGCAAACATAGCAAGCAAAGTCGTATTAGCAAAAAAGAAGGACGGCAGCTATCGTGTTTGTATTGATTATAGAAAATTAAATTCTGGTGTCTTAAAAGATCGTTTTCCCGTACCAGTCATTGAAGAGGTTTTAGAAAAATTACAGGTTGCAAGATTCTTTTCAGTCATGGACCTGAAAAATGGGTTTTTTCACGTCCCGATAGAAGAGAGCAGCCGAAAGTACACGGCTTTTATTACGAAAGAAGGCTTGTATGAATTTACAAAAGCTCCGTTTGGCTTATGTAACTCGCCCGCAGTATTTGTGCGATACATTATGTTAATTTTTCAACAGCTTATAAACGAAGGCATAATGGAATTATATGTCGACGACATAATAGTTTTTGGTCAGACAAGCGATGAATGCCTTAAAAATGTGCAAAAAGTATTACACAAAGCTGAATCGTATGGCTTGCAAATAAAGTGGTCTAAGTGCAAATTTTTAAAAGAAAAATCACATTCTTAGGGCACAAAATTCAGAATGGCAACATATGGCCTGCAAACGATAAAGTTAAAGCCGTAAAAAATTTTCCTATGCCGAAGAACGTAAGAGGTGTTCAAGCTTTTTTAGGCTTAACTGGTTATTTTAGAAAATTTATTCAAAATTATGCCATTAAAGCTAGGCCGCTAACACAGTTGTTGAAAAAAGATGCAATATTTTAGATAGGGCCAGAAGAGCAGCAGGCAGTACTCCAATTAAAGGCAGCGCTCACCCAAGAGCCCGTTTTAAAAATGTTTAAGCAAAATGAGAAACCCCAATTACATGTAGATGCATCTAAGTATGGCTTTGGTGCAACTTTGTTTCAGCTGCATGAGGGTATTTTACTGGAGCCGAAAGACTTCAGCACAAGAAGAGAAACTTCATAGCTACTTTCTGGAAGTGAAGGCCGCTTACTTAGCGACGAAACGTCTCCGCCATTACTTGATGGGTATTCAGTTTGATTTAATAACAGATTGTTCAGCATATAAGCAGACAGCTTCCAAAAAAGAAATGCCGCGGGAAGTAGTGCAATGGCTCATGCATTTGCAAGATTTTAACTTTAGAATCGAGCATCGCTCGGCAGAGAGGATGAAGCACGTAGACAGTTTAAGCCGCAATCCGCTTATGGTAATCGAGTCACAGCTAAAATCGCAGATTAGTAGAGCGCAATATGACGACGAATATTTAAAAGCAATTACAGTGGTCCTCAAAAGTAAGCCTTACGCTGACTTCGTTTTAAAAAATGGAATTCTATTTAAGCAAATCAATGGCCAAGAGTTGTTAGTAGTCCCGCGAAGTATGGAAAAAGATATTATTAGAAAGATGCACAATTTTGGTCACATCGGCACACAAAAAACTATTCACGCTATTCAACAAGATTTTTTTATACCGCATCTCGAAAAAAAGGTAACGCAGCATATTGCTAATTGCGTCGAATGTATTGTGCATAACAGAAAGATGGGAAAACAAGAGGAGTTCTTACATTGTATCGACAAAGGAGACTCGCCACTTTCCACCCTGCACATTGACCATTTGGGTATTTTAGATGCTACGGCGAAGAACTATAAGTATATTTTTGCTGTGGTTGACGGTTTTTCAAAATTTGTTTGGTTGTTTACGACCAAAACAACAGATGCGAAAGAGGTGGTAAAGCACCTACAAACGTAGGTTACAACATTTGGAAATCCGCAACGCATCGTGAGCGATAAGGGTGCAGCATTTGTATCAAACCTCTTTAAAGAATTTTGCAATGAGAATAAAATTGAGCACATTACAATAACCACGGGCGTGCCTAGGGGCAATGGGCAAATAGAGCGTGTTAACAGAGTAATCATTTCCATTTTGTCGAAGCTGTCAGCTAACGATCCAGCTAAATGGTATAATTATACGTCGATGGTACTAAAGGCAATAAATACGCACGTGCACTCGTCGACAAAATTTACTCCATATGAAATTATGTTTGGTGTCAAAATGAGAAGTGAAATGTCTACCGATATAGTAAAATTGCTAGAAGAAGAAGTAGTGGTTGCATTTCAAGATGATCGTAGTACAGTCAGAGGAAGCCCGGATCAATATCAAAAACGCTCAAGAAGCCTATAAAAGAAATTTCGACAAAAAACGTAAAAGTAGTCACGGATATCAAAGATCAGATCTCGTGGCAATAAAAGTAACCCAGTTTCCCAAATGCAAACTAGCAAAGAAGTTCATCGGACCTTATAGCGTAGTCGAAGATAAAGGCAATGGACGGTATGTTGTTGAAAAAGCAGCTGACTTCATTGGGCCACATCGTACTTCCACCAGTGCCGATAATATGAAGCTTCGGGCACATTACGCAGTCGACGACGAGATTTCATCTGGGACAGATGACGAACAGGATGACCGAATGTGACGGGTGGCAACCCTTCGCGCGCAATAGTCTATGGAATGACAGAAGAGCCAGTAACGACAGTGAGAAACCAGTCGTAAAGCTGTTAAGTCGTGCCATCGAAATTTAATCACTAAACCACATTTTGTAATATGTAAAACTCCACTATTTAATCTACATTGAATTCTATCTATTTAATTATTAAATACTTAAAATCTTTGAATAAAACTCATCAAAGTTTTTACATATATTCACCAGCAGCATCCTGCATGATGTCCGACTCTCTATTTGAAATTTCCATGTTTGGGCCGTTCAAAGCATCAACAGCATCTTCGCATTCTAGCTCAAAATCTTCGAATTCTACCGCAGGCTCTTTGGATACGCCTTGGTCACTCAACACCCATGGGTTTGATGAATTCAGCCACTCAGTGGAATCATGTTCGAAGTTGCCTGTATTTTGCAGGATTTCGCATTTCTAGCTGAAAATGAAATATATACGGATATTATCTTACGAATACATAGTAAGTATAGTATTTCTAGCTGAAAATAAAATATATACGGATATTATCTTACGAATACACAGTTAGTATACAAATAAAAAGTTTATGTAAAAGAATGAAATTCACCTAAAATATACTTCCACAGTCTGAATTTAAACTCTTTAGGACTGGGTGTTCATATAATCCCTCCTTACTTCATATATTTCCAAAAAAGTGTTCCAGGACATCTTGGTTCAGCCGACGTGTAGCGATGCACTCATTTCACAAAATATTCATACAACAAGATTAAACTCTGATTGGTTACTATTACAGCTTTTTGGAACTGCTGTATACTCTTTTTCTCAGGAATTATCACTTTTGACATGAAAGCATTCATATCCCCCAAAACCTTATTCTTCTTCTCCAGCTGAAATCCAAATAGTTCCTTAAAATAATAAAATAAAGCAATGTATTAAGAAATATTATATATTTATTGATTATTTTGGAAACAGTTACCTTTCCGGGATAGCTAAACTTATCAACCGAGGAGTTAAGGACATCAAACCAGTCATTTACCAGCTGAATTAATCGCTGATAGATATTGTTTCCAAGTGTATAGCAATAAAGAGTTGATTTTGCAGTCGTGTTGGACATCAACTGTGCCACTAATTTTACTTTTTGCCTGCCTAAAAGTGTTTAAAATTATGTATAATTAGTAATTTAAATATGTATACATAATCCTTTTACTGATAAATGCTCCTCTGTCATTTTAACGTCTAATGCCACTGTAATTATTCCCTCTTGAATGCTAACTTTTCTGTACCACCGCTGTAATGTGGATACATGACGGAGTGGAAACCCTTTTTCATATAAAGGTCTATATGCCCTGGGCCCGGCGGCGAATGCATATGGCATTCGATATATCTCGCCACGACCATTTTACTGTTTTGTCTAAAAAGTAAAATATGTTTATGAAAATTTTTATTGAAATCTTTTAAATAAAAATTGAGCATCATTTACAGATGTCATAACAGCCGAACTCAATATTTTTGTTCTCCTCCAGCAACTGCGTGCTATTAGAAGTATTCTTCTTCTTCTTTAAATGGTCATCTAACCGCCTGGGCGATTTTGACTGTCCAACATAGCTCGCCAGTCGTTTCTTCGTTGCGCCAACTGGCGCCAATTGGAAACACCGCGGGATCGCAAATCGGTCTCCACTTGGTCCTTCCATCGGAGTGGTGGTCTCCCTCTTCCTCTGCTTCCACCGGCGGGTGCCGATAAGAATATCTTCTGGGCTGGAGCATCTTCGCTCATTCGCACTACGTGGCCTAGCCAGCCTAGCTAGTCTCAAATGAGAAACTTACTCCGTTTTTGTAAAACTATCAGCGTACGTTTTACGTTTTCCCATTTCTGATGTGGTCATTCCGCTTTTTTCCACTTTTGAGCTTATTTCGTTATAAATGAACAAACACGGATACGTATACATACATTTCTAATAATTCCGCCCCAAGATTCATTTACCTAATTTCAAAACTGGAGTCTAAGGCCACTTCACACATTGCCATATATTTGCTATAAATGAACAAACATTGGAAAACAGGAGTCTAAAGACTACATATACTTACATATTCAACACTTTAAATTTTAGTTTTGGAATCACACTCGGCATCAATCGAAGTGATCGACGCAAACCAAATTGTTGGCTCCAAGCGTTATACCGTAAGCTCTCCCCCAAACTTCTACCCTGTGGCACTTTGAAAAATGGACCACCGCCTTTGATTTTTAGTTCCTCACACAAAATACTTGTATGCGAATAAATGGACTGTAAAGAATTGAAATGCCGATCGTAGTCTTTGCGTAAATATTATTAACTTTATTTCCAAAACCTAGAAAAGAATGTTCTGCACACTGCACTTTGTTAGCGACTGACTTTTATTAATCATACAAAATTCTTAAATGCATTTGGATATGAGGTGACATTAGTACCGTAACATGAGGTGGTACATAATTACACAATAATAATTAAAATAAATGTAGTTTGCATATACGTATGTAATCTCCACTTAGTTAATAACCTGTTTTCCCAATTCAATTGCAACGCAGGCATACGTACATAAATATGTGTGATATGTACGGTACATAGATCTGCCCTATGTATAACTTTTATGTGCTGTGTTTACCCACAAATCGTTCGCACAATTATGTTGGGATGCTGCTGCAGAGGCTGGCCTAGAATTATAGGGTGCGTCAATTGGTTACTGAACATCCTCACCCCTGCTGGAGGACTCCAGTCCTCCTGAGCTAGGCAGCACTGCTACCTTAGTAATTGGTCGAATGTACTCGTTTTTTGCGGTTTTCACTGTAACCACGCTTATCTTTCCGTCAGCGCTGGGGTTTGGTGTGATAATTTTAGCAAATACCCATTGTGATTGAGGTAAATTAGGTTCTCGGAGAATAAGAATATCGTTGAGCTTTACATTGGGCTCCTCTGTTCTCCATTTCTGTCGTTGCTGTAGACTCGTCAAATATTCGGAGTGCCATCTGTTCCAAAACCCCTTTGCCATGTATTTTACTTTATCCCACTGCTTTAATGGGTTCATATTAATAGCAACATCAGCAGTTACCTCCGTTATGGCCGTAACTCTAAGTAAACCAGCGTTGTCCAGAAAAGGCATGAGAGAGGAGAGCTTACTTTTGTTTGCCACTGACTTATTTTCTTTCAAGGTAGAGATGTCGGTAGTGAACATTTTTTCTTGAACAATTAGAAGTAAAGGGTGTTTTTTTTACAGGTTTGTTTTTCGAATAGAGATAAAACTGGCATTTTGTGGTCAAATCTGGTAACTCTAATGTCATTTATGTTCAGTTTGGTTTGCCATTTCATCATGAACAGGTTGACAAAAGAACAACGCTTGCAAATCGTGCAAATTTATTTCGAAAATAATGGTTCAGTTCGCGAAGTTTACCGTGAGCTCCGTCCATTTTATGGTCGACATAATCGTCCATCAGAGCAATTAATTCGGTTAACCATGGATCGTTTTCGCACTACGTTTACTCTATGTGATAATACGCATCCGCAGAGACGTCGAACAGTGCGCACCGAAGAAACAATTGCCGCTGTAGAGCAAAGTGTTGAAGAGGACCCGAATGAATCGATTCGCCACCGTGCACAGCAATTGGAGCTTTGTCCATCAACTTTATGGAAGATTTTGCGCAAAGATCTTGGCTTGCCGACCTTACAAGATCCAGCTTGTGCAAGAATTAAAGCCGCGAGACCATGCAATGCGTCGTGATTTTGGTGTATGGGCCGAAAATGAGATTGATTTCGATGCTGATTTTCATCGCAAAATTTTGTTCAGTGATGAGGCTCATTTTTGGTTGAATGGCTACGTCAACAAGCAAAATTGCCGCATTTGGAGTGAAGAGAATCCACATGAGACCCTTGAAACGCCATTACATCCACAAAAACTGACTGTTTGGTGTGCTCTATGGGCTGGTGGAGTCATTGGGCCATACTTCTTCCGCAATAATGCTGGAGAGGCAGCTACCGTTAATGGAGACCGGTATAGAGCCATGATAACCGACTATTTTGTTCCCGAATTGGATGGCATGAATGTGGATGAGTTGTGGTTCCAACAAGACGGCACTACATGCCACACAGCGCACGTCACAATCGATTTATTGAAGGAAACATTCGATGAGCGCATAATTTCGCGGAATGGACCTGTCAATTGGCCACCAAGGTCGTGTGATTTGACACCATTGGATTATTTTCTTTGGGGATATGTGAAGTCGCTCGTCTACACCAACAAACCAGAAACGATAGGGGAATTGGAAGCCAACATTCGTGGCGTTATTGCCGACATACGGCCCCATATGCTCGAAAAAGTGGTTGAAAATTGGACCTGTAGAATTGGCTTTATTCGAGCCAGCCGCGGCGGCCACATGCCCGAAATCATATTTAAACATTAATGGCATAAAATTATCCTTCCATAAAGCCAAATTGATGGACCTTAAAACGATTTTCTTGTGTTTTATTTCAATTCGAAGTTCTATACCCCTAAAAAAAACACCCTTTATGAAGTTGGAAGCGCCATGAATTTCAAGCGCAGACAAAAATGGATTGTATTTCTGCTTGCGTAACAAAGCGATGAAACGTAGAGTATAAGCCACCGTGCGCACCAACCGAGACCACATAGATATACGCTTTAATAACGAACCGAAAACGACGTGCTGTTCTCTGGATATAAAATATAAGTTAGTAGTAAATCAGGAGTTATGCTTACGCTCTCCCAGGTGGTATTGTGGCACATCTAATTTCGATTTAGTGGGAGGCCAGCAATCCCTAGGTTTAGCCAACCAATTGGGGCCATTCCACCAGATAGATAAGGATTTTAGTTCTAGCGGTAGAATACCCCTGGATGCGCTATCTGCTGGATGGTCTGCAGAGCGCACGTGATTCCACTGTGATCGCGCAAACGACGATAAAATTTCCGATGTTCTATTTCCCACATACACGGACCAGCGCTTTGGCACAGCTGATAACCAGTGTAAAACTATTGACGAGTCTGTCCACATAAAAACGTTGCTATCGAATTCTAGTGCTTGCATAACTTTATTCATCAATCGGCACAAAGGCAGCGCACCGCACAACTCGAGCCGGGGCACAGATACCGTTTTGAGTGGAACTACGCGACTTTTAGCAGCAATAAGATGAGTCGTTACTTTCCCTTCGAAAAATGGGCGGCGATATATTACTGCAGCAAATGCACTCTGTGATGCATCACAGAAACCATGAAGCTCACTCTTACCATGTTTAAATAGCCCTCTCCTAGGAATTTGCAATGTGTTCAAAGACGAAAGTTTACTGCTCAGACTAATCCAACGAATTGCAACACTAACGGGAACCTTCTCGAACCACTCCAGCTTTAGCAACCATAGCTCTTGAAAGAATATTTTAATTAGTATTGTAGTTGGTGTTAGGAATCCTAAGGGATCAAATATTCGCGCAACATCTGATAAAATCGACTGTTTTGTAATGGCGGTTGTATGCGACGGTGACATCCGGAACTCAAAAACATCATTGACCGGATTCCATTTCAACCCAAGCAGCTTTAATGCGTTGTTTGGCTCAAAAGATAGGGACGTCATCTCACGCATATCTTCTGGGAGGTTTTCTAGCAGCTGAACACAATTGCTGCTCCACTTCCGTAAATTCATGCCAGCCCTTTTTAAAAGTTCAATTAATTCTATATTTATTTTTAAGAGCTCGTCGACAGTCCTTTAAAATAATTTGCGAAGCCAAAGGAAATGACTCCCGTGAAATATAAGCAAGCTCCTTTAAAACTCAATGCCAAGTATGGTGCGCATGATATGCCATAGGTAACTGTGTTTAACCTGTAATGCTGCACAGGCTCATTTGGTGAGCTGCGCCATAAAATTCGTTGGTAATCTGTATGATAATCATGTACCCAAATCATGCGATACATTTTCTCAACGTCGCCAGACATTATATAACGATGCTGACGAAATCGCAAAAGAATTGAAAATACTTCACGCAATAGAGATGGCCCGGTGAGCAGAACCTTATTTAGCGAAGTTTTATCTATATTTTGGCCCGACCGAACAAACGCTACACGCAAGCGCGTTGTCGTACTATGAGATTTGATGACCTTGTAATCTCTGAATCAGGAATTATTTCCATGTGATTAACTTCCTTATATTCTGCCATGAAATTCGAATGTTGAGAGCATAACTCCGGATCACGTGAAAGTTTGCGCTCTGTGGTTTTTAGTCGCTTCATTGCAAGATCAAAAGAACTACCAAAATCAACATCCTGCGTTTTAAACGGTAGCTCAACACTGAATTTCCCTTCGTGTGTTCTAGTATAAGTAGTTATAAACGACCGCTCAGTTTTCTCCTCATCTTCAGTGTAATGAACAACGTCGTGAATTTTTTCCGATTCCCAAAATTGTGTAAGAGCCTTGTCTATATCAAAATTGTTGAAGAAAATTCCCACGCGACTTTCCGTGGTACTATGAGTTAAGTCTCCTCCTACGATCCACCCTAATGTGGTTGAAAATTCGCTTAGCTGTTCATGAGAGCCTTTAATCTTTTCGCCGATTAGAATGTCGTAGAATTTGTCGCTGCCCAATAATACGTCAATAGTCGATGGAACATAAAATTGAGGATCAGCTAAATCCGATGATAGAAAGGATGAATATTGATTTTCCTTCAGTAAATGTACCGGCATAGCTGATGCCACAGTTGGCATTATTAAAGCAGCCTTCAGGCAATTGTAACAAACACGTTTACTCCCAACAAGCTCTCGCCTTTCTTTAACGTCCATGGTCAAAAATGCACTGCATTGTGATAATTCATGCGAAGCGTTGCACTTTACGCCTCGCGATTGAACGGCAACAGTTGTTTGGTGAGCCTTCCCCCCACAACACGATTACGTGTAGTAGATGTCGCAGTAGACTCTAACGCCAAACAAGTAGTGTTTAGGAATTTTTAAAACTCATTAAAACTAGGAAAATAAATATTTGAATTGATAAACTTAGCCCCTTGTAGTCGAATCCAATTTTGTTAAAAGAATATTTATAAACCAAATGTCACGTTTTTCTGTATCTTCACCCAAGGCACGTTACCCTCTCACCAATTCATCTGCATTATCGTCTAGCTTTAGCAAGTTACTAGCTGATTGACTGTTCACAGGCGACAGATTAATGAACCTTGTAACATGCGCTTTCGCAATTACACCCAATTTATTATAGCGATCATAAAGTTTGCTCCAAGCTTCTGGATAATTTTCATTCGATTCTGGAATATGCCCGATTATGTCATATGCCGGCTCTACTAAGTAGCTCTTGAGCAGTTGGAACTTTTGGCAAGATGTATACGATGTGTTATTGCGAATAGCGCTTACATAAGAGTCGTGGGATGATTTCCACTCAGTTAATACACCAGAGAAAGGTTTTATTTTTAGCTTAGGCAAAAAACTGAGTTTAGAGGCTGATACTTGTCTTGCTAAATTGTTAAGGATGTCTGTCTGCGAAGATGAAATATTTGAGACCGCTGTATCTTGCCTTGGTGACTCGAAAACTGCCTGCAAATCAGTCTTTTCAGAAATATGCGCTCTTAAAACGCGTCTGATCCGGCTCTAATGATCAAAGTTATGTATGCGAATAAATGGACTGTAAAGAATTGAAATGCGATCGTAGCCTTTGCGTAAATATTATTAACTTAATTTACAAAACCTAGAAAACAATGTTCTGCACACTGCACTTTATTAGCGACTGACTTTTATTAATCATACAAAATTCTTAAATGCATTTGGGTATGGGGTGACATTGGTCGTCGAAAATTCCTCAGACTGAACCCTCCAAGAGGGTGCCGACTGGTAATGGATACTACAGTTGTTCTGTTCAGGTTGGTACTCTAGTGCCCTCCTATTTGGACGGTATCCAGCTAAGGTCAGGAAGCACCGCTACACGCCTCAGCTCTCTCAATAGCCCTGGCGTGTGGAAATGTCCCTTGACTATGGACGTGTGGTAAGGGGCCGGATCAAGGTGTTATGCGTCATGGCCCGTGGATCAGCATGGCTGGGGGCCCTTTCAATAGCCCAGTCTCCTACGGTGCCCTCTGGGAACATGGCCACTCCCAGTTGTATTCTTGGCCTTACCCCGGGTACTGCGGATCTCTGCTCGGGGTGGACCAACCCCTTTCTCCGCTACTCGTGGCTTTTAGCGATGGAAAAAAGTAATTTAAAAAAAGTAAAAGAGGCCGAAACTCAAAAAATGTCGGAGGGGCTAGCTCCCACTGTTTATGGCGCCCTTGCCAGGCAGGGCGCCTCTACCAGCCGCGCTGCGGCTGAATTAGAAGATGTACGTAGGCTTCAGGCGATGCCGGAGTCTACTTTAAACTTCCAATTGGTAGCAGTGAGTGAGGGTGGGGCAATTAAGGGAGTTGTGTCTGCCAGCGGAGGTGGACTCAGTAAGCGGCTCGATACTGGAGCAAATGCTGAAGCTGGCGCGCATGGCCCGAGGAATCCCTTCCCTACGCCCGCTGCGTTCTCGAAGGCCTATGATAGGCCACAGTTAAAATTCGCGCGTGCAAAGCACAGCGCTCAGGATACTGAGGAGAGCTTGGCATATGCCCGATCTGCTAGCTAAGGCGCTGCCTGGCGACGTCGGAGAACTCAAATGAGTGGGCCAAGGTTATCGTCCCGGACTTCGATGGGAGTCGTCTGGTGAGCGAAAAGGGGGCCGCGAAACGCAACAGGTCCATGGAGGTCGTGCCTGGTACCTCAAACCCCAAAAGGGTTAGAGTCAAAGGCCCCACTTTTGCAGAAGTTGCTAAACGCAGTATACTTTTGGGGGTCTACGACGATAATCCCAAAGGTGACAGGTCCTTGCGACCGAATTGGGAATGTGTGCGGGCCGAGATGGCTACCCATGCGGTCAGTGTCTTGGCCGAGCTCCCTGGTGCCATCCCCTCCTGGAAAGAATTTGGATGGTTCCAGGGTACGGTCAAGGTAGTGGCCTGTGAGGATTCGCGGTCTTCCGCGATGTACCAGTTGGCGGTAGCCAAGATGAAGGAGGTCTATCCGGGTGCGCTTATCAAGGCGGTGGATTTCGGCGATATCCCGGGTAGACCAAGGGCTTGCGCTTGGGTTCCATCCACGCCGGAAGAACCGGAAAAGGTCCTAGGGGTGCTCAGGGCCTATAACCCAGACATTCCAACGGGTAACTGGAACGTCCTCAGTCTAGTGTCGAGCACTAAGGCTACGCGTCAAGTGAAGCTGATGATCAACAGGGAGTCGCTCCCCCTCCTGGAAAGGACGAAAGGGATAGGGCACTTTGGTTTTATAGACGTGAAAATCAAGGTGTACTCCCCCTATAGAAACCTTAGGAATGCCGACTGGCAACTGTATAACAAGGAACTGGATAAGTACCTTTCAGCTTGTAGCCCCGAGACGCCGGGGGATACTAAGGAAATTGAGGAACTGGTGGCAAAGTTCACTAACGCCTGTCAATTGGCTTAAGATAAAGCCTGCCCTATTAAAAGGGCTAGGGGTAAACAAAAAACACCCTGGTGGAACCCCGAATTAGATAGATACAGGAAGCTGTGTAGACAAGCTTTTAATAATGCGAAAGCCTCGAAGGAGGATGTGAAATGGGAAGCGTACAAGGAACAGGTTAGAGAGTACAAAAGGGAACTCAGGAAATCAAAAAGAACCTCCTGAAGAGATTTCTGCAGCAGCATGGAGTCAGCCTCAGAGGGTTCGAGGCTACGGAAGATTCTATCCAAATCCCCCATAGCTCGCCGGGGTGTCTGAAAAGGCCAGCTGGGTCATGGACAGATACGGGGGAGGAAACTCTGCAACTTCTCCTTAATACCCACTTTCCAGAAGCGGAAAGCGACCATAGGTACCAACCTTATAGGGGTCATGGTGTACATGACCTAGGGCAGTACCTCAATCATAAAAGAATCGAATGGGCCATTGGGTCTTTCAAGCCATTTAAAGCACAGGGTATAGATGGGATATCGCCCGTACAACTTCAGCAATCAATGGAAATGAGCATCCCTTGGTTGATAGTGATTTATAAAGGGGTGCTTACTTTCAATTATATCCGCAACCCTTGGAGACACTCCAGGCTAATTTTTATACCTAAGGCAGGTAGAACATCTCATGTTGGCCCAAAGGACCTCAGACCTATCAGTCTGGCGTCCTTCCAACTTAAGGTACTGGAGAGGTTAATTGAGCCTCACTTTAGAGATAAGCTAGAGAGCAAAGTCGTACCATCGCAGCATGCATACATGAAAGGTATATCCACAGAAACAGCGTTACATGACATTGTCACGCATATAGAAAAATCCCCATCGAGTAAGGAGTTTACACTGATAGCCTTTCTGGATATTGAGGGGGCTTTCAACAACGTCACGCCGGAAGCGATCATGACAGCCCTGACGGCTTTGGGTATCGAGCCTTGGCTTGTGTCATTCGTGCACCAACTGCTGACGAGTAGGAGGGTGCACGCTGACCTAGCCGGGGTATTGGTCAACAGAGGCACGCCACAAGGTGGGATCCTCTCCCCTCTTCTATGGGTAGCTACAGTCAATGGATTGCTAGAAACCTTGGCGGTGGAGGGGGGGTCTAAAGTCATAGCTTACGCAGACGACCTTGCGGTGGCTGTGAGTGGTAAATATCCTCAAAAGCTGTGTGATATCATGCAAAGAAATCTAAGGCTAGTCGAAGAGATGGACTGGGAATAAAGGTCTAGGTGTTAACCCGGCCAAAACAGAGCTGGTACTGTTTACTAGGAAATACAAAATTCCGTCGCTACGGCTACCGACATTAGGCAATACCACCCTTAAATTGGGTGATTCCGCAAAATACCTGGGGGTTATTATCGACAAAAAGCTCTCATGGAAAGAGAACATCCAGGAGCGCGCTAAAGAGGCTCTTGTGGCCCTATACTCTTGTAGGGGTTCCATAGGACAAAGATGGGGGTGTCCCCCAAAGTTACACTTTGGCTCTATACTGCCGTGGTAAGACCAATTCTTCTGTGTGGGGTCCTGGTCTGGTGGACGGGCCTGGAGAAGAGCTCCAACATTATCGTAGTCCAAAGAGTACAGAGAAGTGCGCTCATATATGTTAGTGGGGCGCTACGCACAACAGCGGCAAAGGCACTAAATGCAGTCCTTAACATTCTACCGGTTGACATATGCGGTAAACTATATGCGGCGTACTCCGCACTGCGAATTAGGAACTTACCAGGATGGAGGGCCCTTGTTGAAGATCACTCGTCCATCCTTAAAAATCTCCCTGCGCATATTTCGGACTATTGTACACCGAAGTACTGTTTCGAGAAGAAATTTGATATCAGAATACCTGAAAGGGAATTCTGGGAGAAAGGTCCTCCTGAGGACAATGGGTCAATCCATTTGTACACAGATGGTTCGAAACTTGATGACAAGGTAGGCGGTGGGGTTTACGCCGCTCAGCTGGGGTTAAACTTTGGCTTCCGACTACCTGATCATTGTAGTGTTTTCCTGGCAGAAGTGGCCGCTATACAGGAAGCTGTAGTATTACTGAAGACAGTGAACATCAATAGCGGTTATGTATACATCTTGTCAGACAGCCAAGCAGCCCTCAAGGCGCTGGGGGCCTTTACATGCAATTCCAGGGCTGTAGAGAGCTGCCGCGGATCTCTCAAAGAGATGGCTAAGCAACTCTCAATTCACCTGACATGGGTGCCTGGACACTGTGGCATACCAGGAAATAAGATGGCAGACGAGCTAGCTAGAGGGGGTACATCCGCTCCGCTTTCACAGTCCTGGAAGGGTTTAGGCATGCCGCTCGCGACCAGCAATCTCTTAACGAGGAATATATTCCTCAAACAGGCAAGGGATAGATGGGATAACCTAGTTACCTGCAATCATACAAAACTGGTGTGGCCAGAGATTATCGCGAGTAGGTCCGAAGAGTTACTCAAACTCAGAAGGGAGGAACTCTCATTACTTATGGGACTTCTCACAGGGCATATAGGCTTAGGCAGACATGCGGAAAGGTTGGGCATTCCCTATAATGACTTCTGCAGAAGCTGTAGAGACGAGAAGGAGCCTGAAACAGTGAGGCATCTTCTATATGAATGTCCTGCGGTGTGGGGCATTAGGTTGAAATATCTGGGGTCGGGTATTTTTTATCATCTTGGCGAATTACCAAGAATTAAGCCAAAGGATATTCTGCGCTTCGCGAAATCCACAAAATGGTTTGAGAAGGGGGTCAGTCAGATCCATGTGGTATCACAACGGGGCCTACGGGGCCTATGTGTGCTAGTCCGTTCACTAGTAGCCACTATAACCTACCTACCTACCATGGGGTGACATTAGTACCGTAAGATGATGGTACATAATTACACAATAATAATTAAAATAAATGTAGTTTGCATATGTAATCTCCACTTTGCGTATGTAATCTCCACTTTCCAATTCAATTGCACCTCAGGCATACGTACATAAATATGTATGATATGTACGGTACATAGATCTGGCCTATGTATAACTTTTATGTGCTGTGTTTACCCACAAATCGTTCGCATAAATATGATGCTGCTGCAGAGGCTGGCCTAGAATTATAGGGTGCGTCAATTGGTTACTGAACAATACCCTTATTCATTTATTTATTTTCACAAACTTTCCACCCACAATCGCTGAAAGTATATATTTAATTTTTTTAAACAAGTCGAATGAAAGGAAAAGGTAAACAAAGTTTGACAGTTTATAGAAAATAAAAATTAAAAAAGTATAATCATCCTTAGAGTTTATATTACCTTATAGGTATGCCATGCAGGGGTTGGCAAAATTGTAAATGAGGTAGGATTGGTGAGAGGGCACGAAACAGTTGATATTTCGTTTAGGTGCTCGTTAGACAGCAACGAGCAGGCTCATACACAGTCGAATTTGTGTAATGTAAATTGCAAAGTTATAATGCAATAATCAAATAGTTATGTTTAATTTCTATGTATATACATACTTTTTTTCTTTAAAAAATGTATTTATTTTATAAGATGCATTTATATTATAAAAAATGTTACGTACATATTAGTCGCCGCTCAAACAAGCGACACCCACACGCAATGTTGCTACGCCACTTGTCCAACGACAACTTAATCAATCACAAAAGAAATAGCGAAACCTATATGTATGAGGTGACCATGAAAAATGGTTCTATGTAACGCCGGCCATTGATTTAAACACATCATAATACACGAACGCACATTACCTAGTCTAGCGCATGCACACACATATTAACATTACTCCCTGCAGCACTCACAGACTATAAATACCAGGCAATGGATAGAAAAAAATTAGAATGAACCTGAACTCAGAGGATGGCTGGACGCCGAAACCGGTTGGTTACAAAACCAAATTTGACAAGGGATAACGGAAAATCATTCCAATACCCATCAAAGTGTTAGGTGTTTTAGAAATGGACCAGCTTTTGACCTTCGAATAACTCTGTAATGGTTACATTAAGGAAAAAAATAATATATCAAATTGTATGCAAAGCTTTCAATTTCCTGAGAGAAAGAAATTCACTAAAGGATCTTTCAATGATACCACAACTTTTTCCTCCCACTTAATGCATGGCGTTACTCGGATCGTGCCCGTTGGTAGGCTTGCAGCCAGGGGCTCATCATCGGCTGCATTTTCAAGCAGCCTCCCTTAGATCAGGTAGTACCTTTGCCTTATCTTGGGGCCGCGCAACGACCTGGGGATCACTAAATCACTGAAACTGCGAAATAATTGCAGCATCTTGTAAGCTAAGGTTATGGTGATAAAAGTGAGGGTAGAATTGGTTGTAGATACTCCAACGATATCGAGGCCATTACTTCAAATAGAAGCGCTACTCGGAGCACAGTAGAATCCAACAGATGTCTTGAAAGGCTTAGAGCAGAACGTAGAGTATATATTTATTTGACCCCGGGTCACAAAGATGAGAGCAACTCTAGAAGCGGGCAACGTTATTGGGGTACAAATTCCACTAAGGGCAGCAACAAAAAAGTATAACTTACATATGATTGAACAAGCGGCTAGTTTATGTAAAGCCCCACGCCTACAACATGGGACTTGTAGGCGACAGCTAGAAATGCAAAGTGCAGGCGGATACATCACTATTATTTTACGTAGACACTGAGTGTGAGTTACATAACATGACGTCGTCAAAGTTTTTTCCTAACCTCACCTAACCTTTTAAAAAACTCACACTCTATTCACTGACGTGTTACTTTTGTTAGCCATAACAATTTGAGAATATGGCTGTAAATCTTTCACTACTGCATTGTGAATTTTATTAGAAATTAATTATTCAATAATTTCTTGAGTACAATAGCGGTTTTTGTTATTTTTGTAGAATGGCTAGTGGCCAGATGAGCCACAACATTGGCGGTTCCGGTTCGCCAATAGTCACGGAAACACGCCACTACTTCACACTTACAAAACTACACCCACAAATTGTCAACACCATACACACACACACAATTGTAGACAATACGCATTTCGTAAGACTCCGAGCAAAACGGTCAACTATCGCCTGCGCCAAAATAAAATTATAAAGTTATTAAATATTTTAAATTTGGGTTTTCAATATTTTATTGTATTTCGATAACGGTTGCGAGTGCAAAGGTGAGTTTTTAGTCCAAAGTGCAGTGAAGTGACCTAAATTATAAGTGGTCCTACTTCGCCTAAAAGACAGGCACCTATGGAAGCAGTGAAAAATAAAAAACTATAAAGAGGTACATTTGCCTAGCATTCAATAACCATAAAAGTGGAAAATAAACAAACACAATATATGCACAAACATACATAATAAAAAAAGACCACAACAATAACCAAACTACAACAAAAGGATAAGTGCAGTCCGCCTCTCCCCCTAAAGTTGAATAATTTCCAAAACTACATATATGCATATATTTGGCTTTCCTGCTAAATATTATACTATAATAAAAACATAAGTAAAATTTCCTGTTGCTAAAACAATAGCAACCAAAATCCAAAACTTTTTTTTTGTACTTATATACGTAGTACATATTTTTAATAAAATTTAAAAAATATTTATCGAAAATGGAATATTTCGGGATAAAAACCCACAAAAAGTTATACATATATGCCGTCTTTCCGGTTTGATCAAAGTTTCAATCACTACTTAAATATATGTACATGTACATTAGGGTGGGTCGATTTGTATGGACGAAAGTTAACCGATAGCGCGCCTTCGATTTTTCGAAAGGTTTTGGGCTCAGGAAAAAAAGTTCCACTACGCATACCCAAAAAAATAATTTTCGAGCCCGCGAAATTTCATTTTTTTGACTTTTTTCGACTTTGATTTTTAAGTTTTTTTCATGACCTACTAAAAAAAATTTCGTTTCATTTTAAAATTTTCATGTATACCCTGTCCGACCTAAAAATGCCCGCTAAAAACATTGGCGATACCAGTTTTTTGAAAATAAATAATTTTTTGGGTTTTGGGGAGTGTTTTGGTCAAAAAATTTACCCTTTCGCCATTTTTTTAGGGGTTTTTCCAGCATACATGCAAAAATGTTTTCGATGAAAACGAATTTGTCTCATATTTCCTGTCCCACTTAAAATTATGCGCTAAAACCCCGAAAATTAATTTTTTTTCAAAAACCGTTTTCGCCAACGTTTTTAGCGCATAATTTTAAGTGGGACAGGAAATATGAGACAAATTCGTTTTTATCGAAAACATTTTTGCATGTACTCGTATGCTGGAAAAACCCCTAAAAAAATGAAGAAAATGGCGAAATTTTTTGACCAAAACACTCCCCAAAAAACTGTTATCGCCAACGTTTTCAGCGGGCATTTTTAGGTCGGACAGGGTATACATGAAAATTTTAAAATCAAACGAAAATTTTTTTAGTAGGTCATGAAAAAAAACCTTAAAAATCAAAGTCGAAAAAGTCAAAAAAATGAAATTTCGCAGGTTCGAAAATTATGTTTTTGGGTATGCGTAGTGAAACTTGTTTTTCCTGAGCCCAAAACCTATCGAAAAATCGATGGCGCGATATCGGTTAGTAAATCGACCCAGTCTAATGTATGTACATACCTACATATAAATTTAGAATCCCATATTAAGTCCCGCACAAAAAGTATACTAACAAAATACTTATCTAAATTTCACACCGCTGCTTTTCTGCTTCTTTTTCGTGTGGTCAAGCACAAACAAAAATCAACCAAAAAAAATAGTTTCACTTGCAAATCTACTCAGCAATGCCCCCTCTGCTTGAACTCCCTTACATACATAAATCATGCAAAGGCAGGATTGTGTACCCTTTTTGCATAGGCAAAAGAGAAGCAGAACACAATTTAGCCTATTGTTTACCTGCATTGTTATTGTCCACTGCTATACATTTCAACAAACACACAAACTTGTTTTTAGCCACGCTCACAAAAAATTCGGTACATACAAACTTACTAATAAATTCGTGCAATTTTATAACTTGATCGTAGTCAAGAGGCTAACCCAAAAAACTTTTTGTGCACGAAAGCATAAACGATAGTTACAAGTAAAGAAAACCATATTTTATACCTTTAATTATTTAGCTTAATTAAACCCGACTTAGAAATAATAGTCGCTAGCAAAATAAAAGCAGTGATACGTATAAAATGGCGGTGCAAAAAAAAAACATTATGCACACATATATAGATCTTTACCTTTGTTTAAAGTATCATAACATTCACGACTCAGAAACTACAGTCGCGCGCAAAATATAGGCACCGGCAAACGTAAAAGCTCGGTAAATAAAAAATAAATAAATACAGGGTGGCGCAAAAGTCATCCTCCTATCAGAAAATGCTATAAATTTTGCGATTGGCCCCTAAAGTCAGTTCTGTTTTGACATTTGTGTAGTAAACACATGCGAAATACACGTTAATAAACAATGTTACGCTACACTGCTCCAGAACGCGGAATATTGCTGACTATTTACTTGACCAATAATCGGTCGGGGCCAAACGGTTACTGTGAATGGTGAGCGCTACAGTCCAATGATCAACGAGTTCTTTTTGCCGCAACTTGATGAATTGGGATTGGAAAACATGTGGTTCCAACAAGACGGTGCAACAGCACACACTGCACGTGCCACAACCGATATGCTGAACATCGGAAGCTTACTTTTGCGCCACCTTGAATATATAATAGGCATATTACATACATACATATTAATGCACTAGGCATAATATGTAGGTCGCTAACAATACACACCCAACAACACCATATATTCAAGGCAAATTGTTTTAGATTTGCAGCGCCAACTACTATGGCAATGAAAACAATATTTTCCAAAAGTTCATCAACTCCAACAGAAGAATATATACATAGCAAACATATTACGATGACGCAATTTGCGTGGAGGCACATGAAAACTCAAAGACTCAAGAAGTGTTGGGCAGTCAATGATGCCATTAACAATATCATAAATGAATATAATAGCGAAGATTAACCTTCTACTCTCTAACGTATGCAAGTTAATCAACTTACACCTCGAAATATATGAAGGGAAGGTCGGATAAGCAGTACTTCATAAATATTTTTTGAACACGTTCAATTCTTTTACTGTGAACATCATAATAGGGACTCCAGATTATAGAAGCATATTCAAGCCTAGATCTTACGAAAGCGTTATATAGTAGTTTTTTGATATATGGATCCTTAAACTCTGACCCATTTCTTTTAATAAATGCCAATAGTGAGTATGCTATGGGAATTATATAATTAAGGTGTTCCATAAATGTAAAAGACAAATCAAATACAACACCCAAATCACGAATTTTATTGGACCTAATTAAAGGCATATCAGCGACATAGTATGTCGAAATCAAATGATTATTTAATTTCGAATACGTAACACTGTAGCATTTATTAACATTGAGAGCGAGCCTATTTCTACAGCACCAATCATTAAAAGCATTTAATTCTGTCTGAAGTGTAAGAACATCAGATTCATTTTTTATCTTGAAAAATATTTTTAAATCATCGGCGTACATAAGGTAGCTGCAATGTTTAAAACAAGCACTTACATCATTAATGAACATAATGAAAAGTAGTGGACCAAGGATGCTTCCCTGAGGCACACCCGATGTTGCTACGTATGGTGCTGACTTTACATTGTCCACAACAAAGAAATTTACTTTATTTGATAAATAAGAACTTATCCAAAGTAAAAATGTGAAGCCAAATCCCTAATTTTCTAACTTTGCCAGTAATACTCTATGAGATACTCTGTCGAAAGCTTTGGACAGGTCCGTATATATGCAGTCAACTTGATAACTATCCGAAAATGATGAGATGCAGCAATTGGAAAATACAGGAAGATTGGAAACTGTAGAACGTCCCGGAACAAAACCATGCTGGTATGGACAAATGTAATTTTTAACTAAGGACGATGATTTAGTCATGACCGCTTTCTCAAAAAGTTTAGACATAACTGGAAGTTTGGAAATAGGACGGTAGTTTGAAACATCCGTCTTATTACCACTCTTATGAATTGGTTCAATACAAGAAATTTTCCATTCATCCAAAAAGATTCCACATTTAAGGGATAAATTAAATATATGGGTCTTTCATAAAATTTTTACAACCCAAAACATAGATTTGTCCGAAACTATTTTTTTATGATCTGGATGAAAAACAAATCAACACGTATTTTTTTATTTTACCGTATTATGCGAAATCTTCGAGTAATAATTTTTCAAAAAGATATGGCAGTTAGAACATATTTTAAAGGGTTGCTGTTTTAAAACGAGTTGTCCTACAAAAACGAAATTTACAGGTTGTCTTAACAATCGTTCACACTTTTTAAATATAAATAAATAAAAATTTTTTTTGTTGTTTTTATACAAAATAAATTAAATTTTTTTTTTAAATAAACAAAAGTCAATAACGAAAAAAAGCCATGCTGCTGGTTGTTGTTTTTTTTTAAACCAAAATAAGTGTAGGGTTTGTAGAAAATGTCATTAAAATTTCAGAGTGGGTAGCGAAAAATTTTTTTTGCAAAAACTATTTGTTTACAGCTACCTCAGCTCTAAGCATGCAATAGACCATACAAGGGCGATGGCAGGCACTATTTTTGTATAACAATTTATATGAGTTGATATTATTTTAAACATATTCGAATGCACTATTTCAACATCTATAACGAATAAAAGCTGTAAGTAAAAAACATTAATTTGTTTAACCAAAAACCGAACAAAACTCATAAATTTTATTTTTTAATACTTATCGACAAACAAGTAAGGTTAACATGCAAGAAAATAATAATAATTCAATTTAAAAAAAAATTTCAAATAGAATATTTTATAAATATATTTTGTTGTTGGTTTTACGGTCTGTTCATTTTACATATTTAGTTATTGCGGCCGCCGTGGTGTGAAGGTAGTGTTGCCGGCCTACCACATCGAAGGTCCATGGTTCGAGCCCTGGTACAGGTAACATCAAAAGTGATTTGAAAAAAAGTTTTTCAAAACGGGGTCGCCCCTCGGCAGTGGTTTGGCAAACTCTCCGAGTGTATTTCTGCCATGACAGGCTTCTCAGCAAAAATTCGTCTCCTTTGTAGATGCCGTTCGGAGTCGGCAAAAAACTGTAGGTCCCACCAATTTGTAGGGAAAAATTCAAATCGGCACACCACAAATTGGAAGAGAAGCTTGGCGCAAAAAAATCTCTTAGGAGGTTTATGATGATATACCTGTTGTATATCGCGCCATAGAGTTATTGCTTCTACAAATAGAAAAGAAGAATGTACAAAAACAAAGTCCAGCATGCATGATTTACATATAGACAAAATGTCTAAAATATTGTGTATACCGTTGGCAAGATAACAAACATAAATTAGAGGAAAACTTGAATTAAGCAGCTTGCAAAACTACACGCAGCATGGCCTATGGGTTAGGCAGCTGCGCTGGCAATCAGAGTGAGTGGGTTCTATTCTCCACTAGATCCTCTGAAATAGCAAAACTATACGAATTAGTCTGACAAGAAATCGTGGCTGTTTTCGAAATAGTACTATAACAATATCAAAAATTACAAAAATATTTTATAAATAAATAATAATTTTTAAATGTGGTGTCCTTGTTATTTACGCAAATTCACGATTTTAAATTTTTCGCAAGCAGAGTAAATTTTGGTCTTCAATTGAAAGTTCGGTTCTGGTTGTACGAAATGAAGCTTCTGGGTTCCTGGTATAGTTCGGAAATTGTTAATTAATTTTTTAATTAGCTCAAATTCTATCAGTCGAAATTTGCCTACCTCACACAAACCAAAGCTGGATAAAACCTTTTCTAATAAAATAAAATTTTTAAATTTTGTTCGACTTTTGGTTAAACAAATTAATGTTTTTTACTTACAGCTTTTATTCGTTATAGAAGTTGAAATAGTGCATTCGAATATGTTAAAAAAAATATCAACTCATATAAATGGTTATACAAAAATAGTGCCCGCCATCGGCCTTGTATGGTCTATTGCATGCTTAGAGCTGAGGTGGCTGTAAACAAATAGTTTTTGCAAAAAAACTATTTCGCTACCCACTCTGAAATTTTAATGATATGTTCTACAACCCCTACACTTATATGGTTTAAAAATAAACAACCTTAAGCATCGTTATTGACTTTTGTTTTTTTGTTTTTTAAATTTTTTATTTATTTTGTATGAAAAACAACAACAAAAAATTTTATTTATTTATATTTAAAAAGTGTGAACGATTATTAAGATCACCTGTAAATTTCGTTTTTGTAGGACAACTCGTTTTAATACAGCAACTCTTTAAAATATGTTCTAACTGCCGTATTTTTTCGTTTTCCAAAAGTTTGAAAAATTATTACTCTAAAATTTCACATAACACGGTAAAATAAAAAAATACGAGTGGATTTGTTTTTTATCCAGATGCTTATCGGTATTCGACAACGGATAGCAAGAACGAAGCAAATTGCAATTAAGATCATTACTAACAAAAATTAGATCAACTATTTTATCTAATGAATTTACAAAATTACTGATTTGCACTAATTGTAAGCTAAAAAACTATCAACTAAATACATTTCGTTAGCATAATTAACATTAGTCGGTATGAGATTAGTTTCACCTGGAAGATAACTCCAAGTGATTTTATTCAAATTAAAATCCCCTAATACACATAGCTGAGAATTCAAGTTGGTCCTCGAAACGTGCATAATATTAGGATCATGTACCTCATATAGCTTATCGGAACTATTTGGAGGTATATAGGATACACATACATGAAGAGTACCTGTTTTACCTTTCATAGAAATGATTAATTGGTCAATGACATTGTCAGTAATACTAAGAGGAACCAGTGATGACTGAAATTTCTTTTTTACAGCTATTAGGGCTTCTCCTCCACGCGACAGACCAGTGCTTATGCTATCTCTATCTTTGCGAAACACATTATATAAATTGTTGTCAAAAAATTCATTGTCATGATAGTGCCCAGTCAGCCAAGTCTCTACAAGAACTATTACGTCGTAGTCATTACTAGAGGTAGCGGCATGGACAGCAGAGGCTTTAGTTCTCATTCCTGAGATATTTTGAAAATAAATTGCCAACGAATTCTTTGGGACAATACTGTTGGAGGCGGAATTAGCACTCACACATTGTTCTGCAGATTCACAGGCTTTTGAAAAAAACGGAATGGTCTTATTTTTACATCAGAAGGCCAAATTGATGCATCTATAACCTTGTTGTAGTTGGATGCGGAAATACCAAACTTGAAGTTCACATACTTTAAAAGCTAAGGATCAGCGTCTTTTTTAACTAGCTTTTGACAACGCATTGAAGCTTTAGATACATTAGCAACATTTGAAATGTACTCAACAATTGCTTCTGGATTTACCGACGGCTTAAAAGTTGATAAGTGTAGCCATTTAAAGCGTACGCTGACATCCAAATTAGCATTTGCATTATTACCAACAACAATTGCACGCGCTTTTTCATTTTTCTTCACAACACTTTTGTTATTAATTTTTGTGAGTGCATTAGTTGAAGCAGTAGTGCGAAACGACGGAACAGACTCCGCAATATCAGCAGTATCAGCAGCAGCAGCGATGCCAGCATAGCTAACACAGTGGTTAGACAACTGAGTTACACTCATACCGATAGCGACTGGCTCATCATCGGCCGAAAGAGATTGGGTTACAGGAACAACACCACTAGAACTCGGAAATTGGAGAGTGAGAGAATCTTCTTGATCTGCATTTTGTTCATTATTCACATTCGGTTCAACGACACCAGATTTTGAGCGCGGTACACTAGTGGTTTTTGCATTGTCAGAGCTATTATGCGACTTTTAAATTCCCTTTTTCGACTTCTTTTTCTCACCAACATTATTATTGTTTAATGACTTAAAAAAGCTGCAAAGAGCACTTAGGCTTTTTTGGGTCTCTACAATTTTGGACTGCATAATTGAAGGCAGAGCAACAACACAGCTGTCACATTTGTAGGCCAGATTTTTATTTTTTTTAATACTGCTTAAGTTCGTACATTTGATGTGAATATTTGAATTACACAGAACACATATTAGGTGGCCATCATCACCACACAAACTAGAACATTTAATACAGCTTTCCATATTTACAGAAGCTTTAAGAAATTAAAAGAAAGCGCAGAGAAAATAAAACACGTCTATCCGCGACGACTTGTAGCTATGCGTTATCACAAAGCACTCATTAAATATGAATTCACAGCGAATTTTTACTAAAATTATGGAATTATACACAAAATGTAAATTGTATTATATATATATGATGGGCTACGGTAAATAATGTAATAACATAGGATTAAGATTTTTTATTGTAAAATAGCTGTCCGCCTGCGTGCGGACAGGCATAAAAGGGCGAAAATTTCGCAAAGTCAGACAGAAGTTAGGTAGGAAAGTAGCCAGCTGACGCATTTTTCAGCGGTGAAAGAAGTTCCTGAGATTTTTTAGCTCACGAACTTTACATTTTATATTCAGTGGGGGTTTTTCTAACTATACTGTTTGGAAGGCTAGTGGTGGTTTCCTACCTCCGCAACCTTGAATTACCTAATAAAACATATATCTTTATAAAACTTATTAAACAGGGATTTTTCTCTATCCCACAGGAACCCTGGACTGACCGAACTTAATCCCGGCATAAAGGAAAAGTCCGTCACAAATGGTGCCCGATCAGGAACCTAAAGCAGGACAGACAGGGTAACACGGGTAACGTTAAAAAGGTAAGGAGCAATGTAAGATATAAAGAAGCGACTGGGCGAAGATCATAGAGGAATCTGAATACAGAAAAAAAACACAGCAAGAAAATACCGAGAAGACGTACGCATTGGGAAAGGAGGGTGTATTATCTAAAACGCGAGGAGTTGGTGAAATACACTACGGAGTTCGGCCTGGAGAACACCGGAATGGTAGATGAGCTAAGGAAGCACCAGCTCAAGCCTAGTTACTGGTTTTACCGAGCTAGCCCTCAAACTTGCAAGGCCAGCCATCACGATTAGCCCGGCCACTCCGAAGGATACTGGCGGACAGGCGTTACCAGCTAGCAGCGGGGCGGCTTCGACGAACAGTACGACGTGGCACGAGAACCACGACCACCACGGAGCAGCGCAAAGACAGAAAGAAGTCGCGCAGGAACCATTATCACAGGCCAACATCATGGACCGAGTGCGCAAGTGGGGCTTCAAGTACGACGGCGGGAAGGACCCGCTAGGACCTAATGAAGGGGTGGAGGAGTTGGCCGACAGCTACGAAGTCAGCGCAACCTCTTTCGGAAGGACTTCCCCAAATTCTTTCTAAGTTCGCGTTACTTTGAAAGGCTAGATGATGAAATCCGACAGCGTATAAAACAACCAGGTGAAACGTTTAAAGGCTTCGCGCTATCATTGCAGGGTTTCATGCGACACGCCGACTACAGTAGTGAGCAGAAGTTCAACCGAAATTATCATAATTTCCGCCGAGAATACCAGCTTTATGTGAAGCGAAGCGAGTTCGACAGCTTAGAAGAATTGGTAAGTCTGGTTGAGGACTATGAGAAAAAATGCCGGAGAAGGAACTGAGACCAGCAGCGAATGCGTTCAGGCGATGCGGAGAGAGCGGACACTACACCCATGGGTGCCGCAACGAACGACAGGAATTCTTCTGGCAGTGCGGATAAGAGGGTATACTAACGAGTGACTGCTGTCGTAGACAGTAGGGAAACGGACTGAGACCCCATTGGTATCGAGGGGTGGCGTCTCAAGCAACCCAACCTCGGTCTCAATAAATACTTTTCGGCAGAGCCAAGTGCGAATCTTGGCTACAATAACCCTGAATGGAGAAGAGATGAAGGCATCAGTACACACGGGAGCACCAAGAAGTTTCGTGAACGAAGTAGAAGTGGGTGGCTGGACGCGCACAGATTCAAAGAGGTAACGACACGTGTGATAATGGGCGATGGCAGGGCAAAAACGATAATCGAAGCGGTAGAGGAAGAGGTAAAGTTGGGAGATGAAGTGCATCGAAGGGAGTTGATAGTCCTACCTGGGCTAGTTGACAAGGTGGTGATCGGGACGGCTAAGTTGGAGCTGAGTTGTGGCAACGAAACAATAACATTACAAGCGGAAGATCGAGAGCAGAAGACGGTAACATGTACAACCATGGTGGATAACGGGATGGCACAGGTATTGAGGAAGATGTGAGGCGTGAACAAAGCAAGCGTGAAGAGTACTGCAAATGTAGCGGTAAGTAGCTTCCTAAAGTGTGAATTACAGATGTTCGAAGAGAGATCCGGTTTGTCTAACGTTGCTACCCACAAGGTAGTAATGCGAGATGGTCGACCGATCAAGCAACAGTATTTTCCAAAGATGAAAGAGATCATAAATAAAGAGATCGACGAACTGATAGAGAAAGGTTGCATCGAGCCATCCCTCAGGCCACACAGCGCACGAATCGTTCTACAATCGACAACTCAACGCTCGCTCAGTACCGGATGCCTATCCCCTACCTCGAATACAGCACATCCTAGATAGATTACAAAGCGCGCAGTAATCAGCAGTCTAGACTTTAAGAGTGGTTTTTGGAAAATACCGATAGAAGAAAATAGTAAGCAATTCACAGCGTTCACAGTGCCCAGGCGAGGATTGTACCAATGGAGAGTGATGCCATGGAGAGTAAAAGGGGTACACTACGCCCCGACCACGTTTCAGAAGTGCGAGTTCGAAGGTTTTAGGTCAGGTCGTCAGTGAAGAGGGAATGCATACGGATCCTGACAAAGTTGCAGCTATAAAAGAGCTAAGCCCACCACATAACATACGAGAGTTCTGGGAGTAGTTTCGTGGTACCGGAGATTCGTACCCGATTTCTCGCGAATTGCTCATTCGCTGACGTCAATGCTGATGAAGGGAAGTAGATGGAATTGGTCCGAGGAACAACAGGCGGCATTCGAGGCATTGAAGAATGTGCTCATACCAGCGTCGATTCTAGCCTGCCCAGACTTCACAAAACGTGTTTGATTTTCAGACGGATGCTAGCGACTTTGGCAACGGCCAGTTCTTACGCAAGGGTTGGACGATGAGGATGGCCGCTCGAGCTGCCGCAGTATTCGTTCGATGGACAATGCAGGAAGGGAAAGATGAACGGGGTGGAGACGCGCTTTCAGGGCAACAACTGAAGGAAGTATTACGACATAGGAATATGTTATTGGTTGCAAATGCTACGCGTTGAATATGGCTGAAGTATCGCAGAGTCCCCAGAAGTATCTGACTACGTGCTAGAGGGAAGTAGGTTATACAGACGAATAACGAATCAGATGGATGGCGAGGACGCCGTACCTTGGAAGTTATGCGTGTCGACATCTGAGGGGTGAAGAGTGCTAACGAGATTCACGACACACTGAGCGCAGAACACATGAGTATTACTGGCTGGGATGTTCAGAGACGTACGGAAGTTAGTGCAACAATGCCACGCATGTCCAGTCTAAAAACCCAGCCAACAACAAACCGGAGGTATGATTCTCATGCAAATTTCTGACGAACCTTTCGCAGCGATTTGTGCAGATTTCGTGCGACCACTTCCTCGCTTGCAGCATGGTAATACAATGGCATTAGTTTTCGTGGACCGATTCTCGAAATGCGTGAAGATCATAGCTATACCGAAGCGACGACGGGGAATATCAGCAGGGGAATAAGGGAGAGAATTTTGGAAGTTCTAATCACGGACAACGGAGCACAGTTCGTAAGTAGGCACTTCAAGAAGTTTTTACAAAAGGTTGTCCTAAAACACCAGCTACCGGCACAATACACCCCGCAAGAGAATCTGACAGAGCGAGCAAATCGTAACATCAAGTTCACTGGAAAAGAGCATCGAGTTTGGGATGAGTTGTTGCCAGAGATTACACTAGCACTGAATACAAGCGTATGCGAGTTAACAGGCTACAGTCCGTCACAGCCGAAGAGAAGGTGACTCTAAGTGAAAGGTCAGGAGGAGGTTTAAAATATGTTACGACACAGATAGCAACGAGCATCGGCGGAACAATCGCGGCACTGCAACTTGAGAAGAAGGCAATGGGAACCGAAGATAGACGATTTAGTATTGGTGAAGGAACATCAGTTATCCAAGGCAGTGGATAATTTCGTGGCAATTTTGGCACCAAGGTACAGTGGCCCGAATCGCGTAACGAATTTCGCATCACCGATAATCGTCGAGCTAGACAAGGTCCACAATAGCAAACAGAGAACGGCGCACGTGAGCGAATTGAAACCATATAATCAAGCTGAAGTCGAGAAGATCAACGAATTAAGTCCGGCACAAGGGAAGCAAAACAAAGGCAGGCAGAGGAGGAACAGAGACACGGACACGCGCACCCTGTGAGCAAGACGAGTCGAAGGCGTCTCTCAAAGCCCCGAATGAGTGCTTCACCGAGGTTCACATCGGGGAACAAACAAGACGACCAACTGCGACAGCATTAACTCAACGCAAGCCAACACCAACGCCGCGCGCAGCAGCTCAAGTCTCTGTAGAGGAAGGTCAGATAGGATTCAACGCGTTAGCCATATGCGGCGCACTAGCGCTAGCACACCCAACTACTAGTGGTCCAGAGGTCGGACGTACGGACGTAAACCAGCAAGAGGTAGCTCGTAATCAGAACGAGTGGCACATAACAGAAGTACGCGGGAAAGCGAATACGACAACGGCATAGGCAATCAACATAACACAGAATAGCCAATCGTCACATTTCGTTTCAGAGCAAGGGCAGAGCAAGTAATGGAGAATGGCACGGAAAGTATGGAAGGGCGTAACGCATTCGAAGCAAATGCGATTCTATCGTGAAGCACAACGAACATCCGTCGCCACCCCCGTTAGCGAACATTTGTCAGAAGCCACCGTACATTCACACTTGACACACACATACACATAGAATTTGCGCCCACCACCCATTGGAGCGCCAACAAAATCGTACCAACAAAACACGCCAAAGCATATGAAGAAGTGGAATCTTTCTGCGAACGGCCAAACAACAAAGACTAGAAGAAAAGTTTGAGATGCGTGCTGCCGAGAAAAGTACAGTTCGAAGATCGACGAGAACTTTATATATAGTGATACTAATATGAGGCGCAGACGGGCAAATAAACCAAAGAGTAAGAAATTATGGGCAAACGCACTATCGTACGCTCTACCGTCAAAAGTGCCGGAGATGGGTTCCTCCGCCTAAGGATCAGACGAGACTTGTCCAACAACAGCTTGAGCAGCAACCACAGCGAAAGCAAGCAATACGAATACGACGGGCCCAGTTCCAACAGAGGAGATGGTTGAAAGTGAGGAAGACAGCCAGTGCAGGGAGGAGTTTGGGCACCTGGACGAAGGTGACTCAATTCGTAGTCCACAGTACGAGACGGGGTCAGACTACCGCTACTCCCACAATGACAACAACGAGGTGGTGTGAGAGGCGACACTAATCTCGATATCCTCAGAGAGTGAGGAGAGCTGTAGCGAGGCTCCACCGAGGCAGAGCGAGATGTCAATCCGCCAGAAGTAGGAGTACACGAGGAGTATAAGAATGAGAATACGAGTTTATAGTAAGAATGTCGCTCCCGTCTCAGAGGTATATATGCGAAGCTATGGAGGGCCGTGCCCCGACCGAGAAGAGCGATGTCTTGAGCCTAACCGCAAGCGACGACATACTGGGCAAATGGAGTTAGAAAGTATACAAGGTAAACAACGTTGAGGGGTATCGCACGACGTAGTCGGTGAGATCGAGCCGTGGCTCCAAGGGTCAGCCACAACTACCAGGACTAACAAAACAAGAGTCGACTCCCTCCCACGTTAACTCATATTTACTTGAACTAATGTTATATTAGAATTGAATTCTGTAAAACCTTATCCATTTTTATTAAAAAATTTTTTCTGGATACCCTAATGTACACATTAATATATTAAGCATATTACATACATACGCTAACAATGCACACCCAACAACACGTTATATTCCAGCCAAATTATTTTAGATTTGCAGCGCCAACTACTATGGCAATGAAAACAATATTTTCGGCCTGTTACCAAAAGTTCATCAACACCAGCAGGAGAATGTACAAACTTACAAATATGGGAAGATAAACCCGGCAGCATACATAGGTTCGCACACGCAGTGCAAGCGGACATCGCACAAAGAAGAGACAAAAAATGGGCTTTGTTATCACAGCAACGGCATTGTTATCACACGACGGGATATACAAGGTGCCGCAAAAGTAATCCTCCTATCAGAAAATGCTATAAATTTTGCGATTGGCCCCTAAAGTCAGTTCTGTTTTGACATTTGTGTAGTAAACACATGCGAAATACACGTTAATAAACAATGTTACGCTACACTGCTCCAGAACGCGGAATATTGCTGACTATTTATTTGACCAATAATCGGTCGGGGCCAAACGGTTACTGTGAATGGTGAGCGCTACAGAGCAATGACCAACGATTTTGCCGCAACTTGATGAATTGGGATTGGAAAACATGTGGTTCCAACCAGACGGTGCAACAGCACACACTGCTCGTGCCACAATCGATATGCTGAACATCGGAAGCTTACTTTTGCGCCACCTTGTATATGGTTGACGCAAGCGGCCAACAATACGTAATTACCGTTTGGCAACGTATTGCCCTTATGTCAAAATGCACATGTAAGAGGAAACGCGCAATAACGATCCGCCTATTTTCTAAGCTTTCCACCTATAACACACACATAAATCACAAAATTTCTTAAAATGGTATCACAAAGCACTCGTTAAATATGAATTCACAGCGAATTTTTACTAAAAATAAATAAAACACGAAGCGAACTCAATAGCTTTTCCAAGAACTGTAAACAAAGAATGTAAAGAAAACACAAAGAGATGATAGTTTGATATAAGGTGTAGATGAGGAAGAAAAAGACGCTATGTCATCTACGACAACCATATAAATTATTTAATCATGGGGAATGCAGCAAATTTACCAGCATCACACATAATTAGGAATATATGGCCAGCTGATCTAAACAGCGCTAGCATAAATATGCGCGAACAGATGATAGCGGGCAAAGAGGCCATTCCAGGTGGAAAGGGCGCACAACATAAATAATTATGGAATTATACACGCCCTGCGTGCGGACAGGTATAAAAGGGTGAAAATTTCGCAAAAACGGACAGAAGTTAGGTAGGAAAGTAGCCAGTTGACGCATTCTGCAGCGGTAAAAGAAGTTCCTGGGATTTTCTAGCCCACGAACTTTACATTTTATAAGCAGTAAGTGTTTTTCTAACTCTACTGTTTGGAAGGCTAGTGGTGGCAACATTTAGAAGATTATACCCAGAAGGCGCATCCTGAAAACGCAATAAAATGTAATTTGACTATAAAACTATAACATAAAAATGGGATTCAAAAGCATCCCTTGCGCCATATAAATCGAAAATCCAAACGGTGGACAATTTGTTGGATATGGCATCATTCTATTTGACCATTATCTATATATTAATAGGCTGACATTTTTTTCATACAATCAATTGCCAGAGTATATCTATACCTAAACATGCATAATTTCAATAAAAATTTATTTTGATATATTCGTATGGATCAGGAGCGGTGCATAGGTATATTATGTTTAACAAATAATGCTGCATTTGTTTGTAATAATTCATTAAAGTTTTCTGCATAAAGCCAAAGCTGTATCTGACTTCGTTATTGTACATACAGTAGTAGCGCAGGTGGTAAGCGCTTCGGCTACGACGTTTACATTCCAAGGGTCGAGCCCAGGTTCCGGACAACTTTTTTTTTGTTAAATTTAATTTGTTTTTAAATATGTACATGAAAACTTCTTATCATGATTTTTTTCAAATTCATTATATTTTTAAGCCAAATTTTTCTGTGTATGCCTCTATCTTGGAGTGAAAATATCAAATTTTTGCACAAAAAAACGCCAGAAAATGTTTCCAGTTTGTCTAAACAAAATACTTTAAAAAAAATAACTACATAGCTTCATGAATTTTTTAAGAGATATTTGACTTGAGGTAGGCATATACGTAGCCCATATGTTATGATATTATAATAATTTTGTATATCACAACCTAATTCCGTCGGAACGAGAAACTCAGTAGAGAATTTTGATAATTTTCATTATTTCTATCGGGGTTTTCCGATGAGACAGAACGGCTGATAAAACCTATATTTAAAATATAAATAGGCGAAAACACAGTTTGTAGCTTCTTCAATTTTCTATTTACGAAGTGGTTAGAAATCGTGTATTTTAATTTGTCAAAGGGTAGACACATAGCCCGAACATATGTAGACTAAATTTGACCAGTTAAGATGATAACCTTCCTTAAAAATCAACATGAAATGTGTTTTAAATATGTCTAAGTTGTGGTTGAGGAAAAAAGCCAGTAAACCATCATTTCATTGTAATTTTCTCCCCTTAAACGGACTTCAAAAGAGCCAGATGTGTAGGAAGAATTGAGAAAACTTCCTGTATATAAAAAAAAAGAAACCAACATGGAAACCGGCGTCACGCTAATGTTGAGAAATTTGTGCAACTTCCAAGTGAACGTTTCATTCATTTCAAAAGCCATATAGATATGTTTGTATACTTCTAATGGTGGAAATATTTTCTGAAGCAGACATAAGCGTCTCGGGTGAGACGCGTGCATTCCATGGTTCGAGCCCAGGTTCCAGAAAATAATGTTTTTATACCTTTCATGAACATGAAATGGTATATTAACTTTGGTCCGATGGTAGTAACGTTTAGAAATATAAGAGATAGACCCACTATTAAGTATACCAAATTGATCAGGACGATGAACTGAGTTGATACAGCCATGTCCGTCTGTCCGTCCGTCCGTCCGTCTGTTTGAACGCAAACTAGTCCCTCAATTTTTGAGATATCTCGATGAAATTTGGCACACGGATGTATTTTTGTATTATATTAGACATTTGTCGGATCCGGTATAATCGGGTCACTATAGCATATATCTCCCATGCAACCGATCGTTCAAATAAGAGGGTTATGACCATTTCTCCCTCATTTTAAAACTTGGTGAGATATTTTCTTATGGATAGTAAAAAATTTGGTAAAAAAATCAGCAAGATCGGAGCTATATATAGTATATATCCCATACAACCGATCGTTCAGATAAGAGCACTATGGCAACTTCCCTTAAACAAATAAAGCTTATTACAAAAGAAAATTAAATGTATTGCTGACAAAGTTTTAGAGAACTTTAAGCAATGCGTATTTAAGTTTGCACGTGTTCATGAAAGGTATAAAGCCTTCGGCTTGTTTTTTTATAAAATTGAATTTCTTACCTTGACTTGAATTTGTTAAGTTTTTAAAGCAATCTTTCTTTTTTGCAAAAAAACCCGCAAGAAAATTACTAAAAATTTACCATAACAAAATATGTAAGATAAATACTTACATAGTTACATATTTTTATGATTGATATAGGACTTATACGAACAGCCATTAGAAATAATAAGTTCAGGTCATATACATAAATATCACAAAATATTATTGAAATGCTATAAAAGTCAATATGAAATGTCTTTATACATGTTTAAATTATGGTTAAGGGGGAAAACCAGGAAACCATATACTGAAGTTGTAATTTTCCCCCGCTAAATGGGTTTCAAAAAAGCCAGACGTAAAGGGAAATTGCTAAATTGACAGCACTGTCTGTACGAGGTGTGTTCAAAACGTATCGCGAATTTTGAATTTTCGCTGGTTACGTATATTCGAATTTCGAATTTTTTGTGGCGTTATGTTGGTACTCATGTCTCTCACTTATGCCGACAAGCTCGGCCATTTTGAATGTTCAGTTAATTGTTGACAGCTGCTTTGCTTGCACGTGTTTTGGATCGTCTTCGATTTTTACCTATTCAAAAAAATGGATCAAAGAACCTGTATCAAATTTTGTGTGAAAAACGAAATTAAGTGCGCGGATGCATTCCGAATGTTGACTGTGGCATACGGAGAACCTACCTTGGACCGAAGCAACGTTTATCGGTGGTACAAAATGTTCTCAGAAGGCCGAGAAAACTATTTATTGAAGTGCTTCGAAGATTGGAAAAACCGTTGGCACAAGTGTATAATATCTCATGGGGATTACTTTGAAGGGGACAAAATAGATATTCATGAATAAATAAATAATTTTTGAAAAAACACAAAATTCGCGATACTTTTTGAACACACCTCGTATATCCAAAACAAAAAAACCAAAATGGAAACCGGCGTCATGCTCATATTGAGAAATTTAAGGAACTTTAAAATACACGGTAAATTCATTTTCAATCCAAATTGTATATGTGGACAAACTCCTAACGGTGAAATATTTTCATTCTCTCACTCATTGAGCATATTGAGTTAAAGTAGTGGCGTCGGAGCGTCCAACTCATATTTCATTTGCTCTCCAAAAGGTAGAAATATTTTCATTCTCTTACTCATTAAGCAAATTGAGTTACAGTTTACACCGGCGTCGGGGCGACTGCCCAATTTGATTTTGAGCGAGAGTTGCCCTCCCCTCTACTGAACTGTACCAAAATCTTAAAAAAATACCAATTTGTTTTGAACATATCTCGCGCGTTTTATTGCAAGCAATAGGTTAAAATTAAAATTTTTAGGGAAAACACAAAGTTTGCAAGTGAATCTTAAATGTTTTGATTTGTTGATTTTTTTTGTGTTTGACAACACGAAAAATAAGCAGAAAAGTAGCGGTTTGAAATTTAGATAAGTATTTTGTTAGTATACTTTTTGTGCGGAATTTAATATGGGATTCTAAATTTATATGTAGGTATATACATGTGTATTTAAGTAGTGATCGGAACTTTGTTCAAACCGGGAGGACGGTACAAGTTATACATTTTTTGTGGGTTTTTCGAATACAGTTTAGCCTGAAATGTTCCGTTTTTGATGGAAAATTTTTATTAAAAAATTTGTACTGCGTATGTAAGTACAAAAAAAAATTTGTTTTGAGGCTTGGTTCCTATTGTTTTAGCAACACGAAAATTTAGCAACACGCATTAATATCAATTTCCAGTAGCGCTAACGTTTGCCATGACTGCGCATAAAGCTCATGGCCCACAGCAACACACAACAAATGTCTGTGTGTAACCATAGCAGCCGGTGGTTTTGTGAGCATCGGGTGATTGTGGCTTGCCCGGCAACGCACAATCAGAAAGCGTCAATCGCCATTGGCACTGAAAATTCGTAGCAATAAGTTGTAGGAAGTTCGTTACTGAACGTTAGCAAGGCTCTCAGGGTTAACTGTCGGGCTTGTCGGAGTGAAGCTAAATTCAAAAATGTTCATGCATGGTATGTTATATGTGGGGTTTTCAAGAGTTAAGCGACCAAATACGGTCAAAGTAGTGCTTCCGATAGAAAGTCAGAGACGTACTCGGAACATGGTATGGAAAAAAGTTTTGGCTTAAATTTCATGTATATTAAATATAAAGATTATTGATAATTCTATCTTGATAAATAAAGAAGAAATCAAAGAATGTTGACCGACATACAGAGCGCTAACCGACAAATATACCCATGTGACCCTATTATTTGATAACAATCGACAGCTGCTAATCATACAGTTCAGCAAAAAATCTTGAAAGGACTTGTCGAGAATGTGGGGAAAATTTTTTGAGCAACCACCAAGTAGTAAATACGTGTATTCAAACTTTGTTACCAATAAAAAAAATATTAAACATCTTTCGATTATCCAGATATGTTTTCAAAATCTCTTTTGGAAAAGCTCCACTGCTTGTAAGTAAAATTATTCATACGTTATTCATACAAAAAAAGAGAATATCTTTACTGGTGAGTATCTAAAGCAAACTAAATTGACTATGAGAATACCGAGCAAAGCTCGGTGGCCCAGGTACTCTTATAACTCTAAGCAAGCTATTTTGTATATTTGTATATGCAGAATATCTCGAAAATGGCTCAACCGATTTGGATGAAATTTGGTATATACATAGGGGATCATGTTTTAGGAATTTTTACCTAAGTTTTCCCACATTTTACGGAGTTTCCACCTATCTGATTTTTTTCAAAACAAATGGAATATGCCAATACGGGTATCACACAAAATATATTTTCCTGCGTATAAAAAAGACATTTCTATGTAGGGTTGAAACTTATGGTTACCATCTAAGCTTATGATATCTTATAACTTTAAACGAGCTATTTTATATATTTGTATGTTCAGAATATTTCGAAAATGGCTAAACCGATTTAAATGAAATTTGGTATGCACATAGGATACCACATGGGACGTTTTTACGGCGTTTCCACCTATCTGATTTTTTTTAAATGAAATGAAATATGCCAATATGGGTATCATACGGTAGGTATTTTCTTGCGTATTGAAAAAAAAAACATTTCTAAGTAGGGCTGCCATTTATGGTTCTCGTCTAAGCTTATTAAATTTTATAACTTTTAACGAGCTATTCTTGTATATTTATAACTAGTATTGCTACTCACACAAGGTATATTAACTTGAATCGCCTAACGGCAGTACGTAACGGCATAAACGGATCGAGATAGATATTGACTTATGTATATCAAAATGTTCATTACGAAAAGAGAAATTGATTAAGCCATGTCTGTCCGTCCGTCCGTCCGTCTGTTAACATGATAACTTGAGTAACTTTTGAGATATTGTAATGCAATTTGGTACGCAAATTCCTAGGCACTCATCTCCGAGCGCTATTTAAAATGGCCGAAATCCGATGATAGCCACGCCCATTTTTAATACACAGAATATTTTCGAAAATACAAAAAAACTGATTATTCAGTACATAACACACTTATTAGTAATAATAAGTTATTACATTAACTTTAAGGCAAAAAAGAAATTTTTCATGAAATTTTTGAAAATGGGCCTTGCACCGCCCACTTTTGATTATGTCAAATTTAGAAGTAAAATTAATCATTAATCAAAAACCGTTTAATATATCGAAAAGAAATTTAGCACACATATTTATATTAATTGAAGGAATGTTCCGGAAAAATGTTCCAAATCGGTTAAGGTCCACGCCAACTTTTATACGTAGGAATTTGAAAAGGATCAAAGATATGATTAATAGGCAATAACTTTGCGTACAAAAGCTTTCTATCATTTCTATTTCACTTTCAAAGTGTCCGTGAACGAAAAGAGTCGAAAAATATAAATTTTTCGAAATGGGCGTGGCCGCCCATTTTATAGTGAATTATACCACAAAATAATTTATGCCATAACTTCGGAAAAAATTTATTTACCGAAACGATATTAGCTGAAAATGTTGAATATATAAAGACAAAGGTTTGTTGTTAAAACGGGCAAAATCAGTCAACGGCCACGTCCAGTTTTTTAAGATAGTTCTGAAAAATTTGTTTGTAAAATGTAAAACGCGATATTTCTATAACTATGTAAGCTATATCAATAAGATCTTGCGCACGTAGTAAGCTTTTCAAGCAAAACTAGACCGAAAAAAGATTTTGTGGATTTTGTTGAAGTAGGCGTGGCGCCTACTATTTCAATCAAAATTGGTCAGCAGCTTCTCAATAGTATGTATTATACTCCTGCTAAAAATTAGGAAGATCGGATAACACACTATTAAATATCAGACTAGTTGCTAATACCCCACTGCAACAGAGAAGTTATATATCATTTTTAATTTTCATACGTTTAATAAACATAAAATGTTTGTAAGTATGAGAAGAAACGAGATGGACTCATCAATCTCTCTATCTCTATGGCGCGATATACCACAGGTATATCATCATAAACCTCCTAAGAGATTTTTGCGCCAAGCTTCTCTTCCAATTTGTGGTGTGCCGATTTGAATTTTCCCTACAAATTGGTGGGACCTACAGTTTTTTGCCGACTCCGAACGGCATCTACAAAGGAGACGAATTTTTGCTGAGAAGCCTGTCATGGCAGAAATACACTCGGAGAGTTTGCCAGACCACTGCCGAGGGGCGACCCCGTTTTTGAAAAACTTTTTTCAAATCACTTTTGATGTTACCTGTACCAGGTCTCGAACCATGGACCTTCGGTGTGGTAGGCCGGCAATTCTACCTTCACACCACGGCGGCCGCCGTAAACTGAAATAATAAGGAGGATGAGCTGGGGCGGTTTTTGGCTTGTACTGGTATTTTGAAAAAATGTGGTTAGCAGTTGTACACAAATAAATTAATGGTGGCCGCCGTGGTGTGGCGATAGTGTTGCCGGCCTACCACACTGAAGGTTCAATGTTCGAGTCCTGGGACAGGTAACATCGAAAGGGGTTTGAAAACGTTTTTCAAAACGGGGCGCCTCTAGGCAGTATTTTGGCAAACTCTCCGAGTGTCTTTCTGCCATGGAAGGCTTCTCAGCAAAAATTCATCTCCTTTGTAGATGCCGTTCGAAGTCGGTAAATTCTGTTGGTCCCATACAACCGATCGTTCAAATAAGAGGATTATGACCATTTCTCCCTCATTTTGAAAGATTAAAACTTGAAACTTAGTGAGATATTTTCTTATGGATAGCAAAAGATTTCGTAAAAGAAAATAAAAGAAAATTAAATGTAATGCTGACAAAGTTTTAGAGAACTTTAAACAATGCGTATTTAAGTTTGCACGTATTCATGAAAGGTATAAAGACAGCGCCGTCCTTACTTGTTTAAATTAATTTACCTCTCAAAACTCATAACAAAGGTGTTTTTATTGAAAACAATCAGCTGGCTTTATAATACGAAGTGAAAAGTATTAAAATATACCTGCGTCAATTGGTATGCCATAATAAATTACTACTAGGTATATAATGTTCGATTCCACCCGAACTTAGACTTCCTTACTTGTTATACCTTTCATGAACATGAAAAGAGAGGAAGAATAAATGATCAGGCCGATGAGCTGAGTCGATTTAGCCATGCCCGTCTGTCCGTCTGTCTGTTTGTAGGCAAACTAGTCCCTCAGTTTATCTTGATAAAATTTGGTATGGAGCCGCCATTTTGCATGAGATTAATCATTTGTCGGAATTAGCAAGATCGGACCGACATAACATATAACTCCCATACAATCGATAGTTTCGATAAATGGGTTTTGAGCTATACATTTTGCAATTAAAAAGCTAGGAACGTAAAGTTTTATAAGTTTGGTACTTATTATGTATGTAATGTGTGTAGTGGAAATCAGCCAGATCTGACCTACATAACATACATAAATGGAGTTTGCGCTATGTATCTTTAAATTATCTGTTTTGCAGAGTTTTTACTAATTGTGATTAAGGATCGGACACTTAAAACCGTGATGCGTATTCCTGAAAGGTATAAAGTCTTCGGAACAGTCGAAGACAGCCCTATCCTTACTTGTTATATATTCAGAATATCTCGACAATTGCCAAACCTATTTTTATGAAATTTAGTATGTACATAGGGTACCACATTCTAGGAATTTTTATCTATTTATTGCCGCATAGGATGATTATTTTTTAATAAAATGAAATATATCAATATTGGTATCAAACAAAATTATTTTTCTGCGTATTAAGAACTAACATTTTTAAGTAGGGTTGCCACTTATGTTCGACAACAAAAATCGGGAAAACAATTCCAGTAAGGCCAACATTTGCCATGACTGCGCATAAAGCTCAGGGACAAACTCTTGAGTTTGTCAGGGCACAGCTAAATTCATCGATGTTCATGCATGGTATGTTATATTTGGCGTTTTCAAGAGTTAAGCGACCAAATACGGTCAAAGTAGGGATTGCGATAGAAAGTCAGAGGCGTACTCGGAACATGGTATGGAAGGAAGTGTTGGCCTAGATTTCCGATATATTAAATATAAAAAGTTATGGATATTTCTATATTGAAAAATGAAATCGAAATCAAAGAATGTTGACCGATATATAGAGCACTAACCGACAAACATATTCTGTGACGCTATTCTCTCTCAATTTTTTGATAACAATCGACAGCCTCTAACCTTACAATTCAGTAATAAATATTGTAAAGACATGTCGAAAATATGGGGACAAATTTTTTGAGCCGCCACCAATAAGTAATTATGTGTATTCAAACTTTGTTACCAATAAGAAAAAATATTAAACATCTTATTATCAAGATATATTTTTAAAATCTCTTTTTGAAAAGCTCCACTGTTGGTAAGTTTAATTACTAATACAAACAAGCAGTAAGGATATTCTGATAAGTATTTAGAGCAAACTAAATTGTATGGCACCTTATGAAAATGCCGAGCAAAGCTCGTTCGCCCCAGCATTATGTACTAGGTCTGAGTATAGGTCAATTGACGCTCTTTCTGGGACGCGGACCAGGGACCGACGAGATTTGTTTGAAATCTGGGAATTGGTAGCCATTTGGCTATATTAATAGTTAGGACAGACACAAGATGAATAAAAATGTTTGGACAGGACAAAGTCTGTCGGGCCTGCTTGTAAAAATATGTAAATATAAAATAATGGGTCATATTTATAAAAAAAAAGCAATTGCTTTTTCGTGAATTTTCAAAAATTTTACATAAAGTTGTATGAAGAAAATTTTAAAATTTCAGAAAAAGGTTTGAAATTTGAACTAAAAGCAATTGCTGCGGTTTTACTAATATGACCCAAAGTCTCGACTATAGTTGTATGTTTATATATCCATTGTACTCACAAGTTCTGACACGAGTGGTATAGATTTTCGTCTGGGTCGAATATCCGGCATGCTGTCAATATTGCTGTAAAATGGATTATCACCAGGGTGTCCACTGCCACGTATTACCAGATCTCCAGATCCACCACCATTCTATATGTGAGACAAAAAGTTTATGGGTTTTATTGATATTACTTAGCAAAAAAAACGTTTGTACATGCTATATTTACAGTAATATAGTGTTTATAATGCAGAGAATGCTAAGGGAAATAATTTAACGGAAGAAAAGTTTATTTGAACAGTATACAAACAACACTATGCAAAGCCAATGTGCTCGGGCTCGATTCCTGGTAGGATTTTCTGAAATCGTAGCAGTTTTCGAAATAGTAATATGGTAATAATCTGTATATGTTTGTTGCTTTTTCAATTTTTTTATTAAACTAAATATAATAATTAAATAATCAACTAAAAACTAAATTCTATAATTATTATTTATTAAGTTTAGAATAACTTAACTTAACTTACAAAATTGTGTTATTAAAGATATATTTTAACAAGATATGTGCTTCACTACAATTGAGTTATTTGTGAAACCTTACACTGCTGTACAGCCCACTTGTAGTCTCGTGGAATTGCTTAGATTTATAGACGAGTTTGTTATACCTTTTATGAACATAAAATGGTATTATAACTTTGGTTCGATGTTTGTAAGTTTGAGAAGAAGAAGATAGACCCACCAATAAGTATACCGAAATGATCAGGGCGATGAACTGAGTCGGTTTAGCCATGCCCGTCTGTGCGTCCATCTGTATGTTTGAACGCAAACTATTCCCTCAGTTTTAGTGATATCTCGATGAAATTTAGTATGGGATGGGATATTTTGTAATATATTAATCATTTGTCGGAACCAACATCGGACCAATACAATGCATAGCTCCGATAAATGGGGTTTGCGCTATAACTATTGCAATTAAAAAGCTAGAAAGGTAAGCTTTTGCAGGTTTTATACACATTATATTCGTAATGTGGCTAGTGGAAATCAGCCAGATCAGACCTACATAACATATAGCGCCCATACAATCGATTGTTCCGATAAATGGGGCTTGTGCTATAACTGTTGCAACTTAATAGCGAGGAACACAAAATTTGGCAGCTACAGTACCTACTACATATGTGATGTGTGTAGTGAAAATCATAAAGATTGGGCCAATATATCGTATAGCCCCCCTACAACACAGTTTTCCGGTAAACAGGGTTTGAGCTATGTATCTTTAATTAACAGGGTAAGACCGTTCAATTTTGCAGAGTTTATTCTTACTGTAAGTAAGGATCGGACACTTAAAATCCTCATCCGTATTAATGAAAGGTATAAAGCCTTGGGCACAGCCCATTTCACTAGTTTTTGTGCCACATTCCAAATAATTCTTGAGAATATAAATAGAAAATATATTTAAGGTCAACAAATTTAAAGGGACATTTACTGTCCCAGCTAAAACTTGTATGGTAACATAAATACTTCAAAGCACTTGGTATACGAGTTGAGTAAGTAGTGAAAAAGTATTCAGCAGAGCTGCTAAAATTGAAATCATTTGCTACAAGCAGTCATAGTTTTACTGCCATCAATGTTTAAGAATTTTTTAAGTTCAGTAACAATGTAATAGTAAATCTCGTTGTCGAACTTAAGTATGATTCAATCCATATCCTAGCTTTTTCTGTGTGACTAGTAGTGCAGTTTAATAAAGTTATTTCATTTTCATATTTTCAAATTCCATAATTTCAACGTTATCGCAAAACTTTAAAGTAAATGCGGCAATTCGCAGCGATTTTCTATTATCGTCTTACTTTAAATTTTCGATTTGAAATAAAGTGAAGAAGTTAACGCCAATATAAATTTGGTTTTAACGTAAACATTTCCTAAAATACCAAGAGCTGATTTTTAGAAATTTAAAGGATTTCAGTGATCAAAATAACTTCTATATTTACATTTCTATAATAAACTATCATTTAGCAAGAACCACTTGCGTCAACGCAATTCAAAATTTTCTTTTGCAAACAGTTTTCACCGCACATATCAGAATCCCATTTTAGAGCTCCGCGAAGTGAAAACGGGAAAACGTCGAGTGGTAACTAAAGTGCAAAGATTTTTTGACCCCCTAGACATATACATTTCGATGTTTTTTGAGAAAAGTCCTTTTTATTTACACCTTTCATGAACATGAAATGGTATTGGGTAAGAATTTCTGAAACGGATAGCTTTAAATTGTTAAAATTTATTTTCGGTTAACAATGGTATTATTTGGTGGCTATTGACAATACAAACAAATTGAAAAGTTACCAAAATTAAAGTAGTAATTCAAGTGATGCCGTCATTCGGCACCAAGAAAATGAATTGAATTTATTTAGAATATTTCGGTCTATTTATACAAAAATATTACAAACAAATTCCTATGTATAACTTATTTACTACGTTACATATTCATATGCTTCTAAGCTAAACCTAATAACGGCATATAGCAAACATACGTATGTATATTCACATACATATGCACTAATGCAGTTACAAAGCGTGAGAACATATATACAACTTCAGCACAATTTTAGCTGCTCGCGTTCCACTCAAAAGCCATAGGCGCTAAACGATTTGTAAGAATGCATGTATATATGAATGCATTTCGGGTATACTACATCACCGCTTTTAAAAAAAATTTGATCACATAAGGGATTCAATTTCATTTAATTGCTTTTGATGTACTTGGTTTTGTGGCATATTTTTTATTTTTATTCGTTTTGCTCTTTTTGTTTAGTAATTACTCAAGTGACAAAATTTTGATTTTTTTTTTGTGTTTACTTCATATTCAAGTGGACTATTGAATAATTTGTTTCCGTCAAATGTTTGTTTGTACATTTATTTAAGTGGTGCGGTTTTCTTATTATGATTTTTTTTCTTTTGTACATTTTTCTTAAGCGTTAATTACCAAAAAAATTATTATTTTTATCGATGTTTACTACCCTATAGTGCCCTTTATATTTACTGTCTAACTTATGACCTGCTTCATTTCTGACTAGCACTAAATCTCCTAAATGTATTTCCTTATATTGAATATTTTTATCGTAGTTAATTTTTTGTTTTTCCTTAGATTCCTGTACTAGTTTCCTAGCTCTATCTTGCGCTATTTGTAACCTATATTTAATTTCTTTGTCGTAAGCCTCATAATTATATAATGGGCTTACTATATTTTCTTGTAAAAACTTGTAAATCTGGGGTTTTTTACCAAAAACTAGTTCAGATGGACAATAACTATAAACTGTAGATGGTGTTGTATTATAGCAATATGAAAAATATCTGAGGTATTCATCCCAATCGTTTTTGTCAATGGATATGTATGAACGCACATATTCATTGAATGTTCGATGACTACGTTCAACTGTGCCTAAGGTTTGATGGTGGTAAGGTGTTGAAGTTGTATGCTCTATTTTTAGAAGTTTGCACAATTCCTCAAATAAACTATTTTTGTATTCACTTCCCATATCTGTTAGGATTGTCTTCATACTACCATAAACTAGAATAAAACTTTCAAATATGGCTTTGGCTATAGTTTTTGCGTGTTTTCTGGGTATTGGTATTGCAACCAAATATTTACTCAGATCACATACTATAGTGACTGCATATTCATTTCCATTTTCTGACCTGGGAAGGAAGCTTTTGTTGTCGTTTCGGTTATAATCATAGGCTCCTTCAAATTTTTGTTTATTTTATTTTTATTACAATGATCGAATTTTTTAATGTATTTTCGAATATCATTTTTTATTCCCCTCCAATAGTATTTTTGTGTTATTTTATTTAACGTACGATTTATTCCTGGATGGCCACCAAAAACAGGATCGTCGTGATATTTATGAAGAATTTCTTTAATTTCTTTGTTATTTGTCACATGCATAACCTCCGGAGTTAATGCTATAATTAAATTTTTGAGAACTTTGGTACCAATTTCTTTAAATGTGTCTACCCGGGTATAATTATTCTTACACAATTTGTCTCCTAAGGACAACTCTATTCTTACAATTCCTAAACTGTCGGCTACTTCCATAAGCCTGGCAAAGAATTGACCTAAGTCAATCTCCGCCTCAACAATTAGGTTTTTTATATTAATTTCGCTACAAAATTTCTTTCCTTTTTTGAAACATAATTTCGGAGGATCGAAAATGAGCTGGACTAGTCTCTTTACTTCACATTTATTTAGCGCTTCATATATTTTTGGGTTCTCTTTGTGACTTTTTATTTCTTCATTTTTACTACTGGAATTTTTAATATTATAATTTTTATTGGTTTCCGATCTAGTCTTACTTTTAATATTTTACACGCATCTACCGATATTTGTTTTAGGTCTTTAATATCTATGCGTGATAATGCGTCGGCTATACAGTTTTCTTTACCTGCTATATACTCCACCTCGAAATCATATTCTTCCAAATCTAGTCTGATTCTAGTCAACTTTCTCAATTGTTGCCTTATTTGGTTCTCCTTTAGTAAATGATCTTGATGCATAGGCAATTGGTAATTGTTTTCCTTCATACTCTTGGCGTAGCACTGCTCCGCAAGCATAACCACTTGCGTCAGTCGTTATACAAAATTGTTTACTGAAATCGGGATATTGTAGGATATTAGCGCTTACTAACGCATCTTTCAAATAGTCAAATGATTTTTTACAATCCTCCGTCCAGTCGAAAACTACATTTTTCTTACAAGGCCTTGTTATTATTCTAGAGTATTCTGCAAAGTTTGGGATAAATCTTCTGTAATAATTGCAAAACGCGACGAATCTTTTCGCCTCATCTGCATTTTTAGGGGTTGGATAATTTTTAACAGTTTCAAATTTCCTTTGCTTGTGCACTTATGACCAAGGTAAGTTACTTTTCGGTTGAAAAATAAACATTTATCCGGATGTAATTTTAAATTATATCTTCTACAAGTTGCAAAAACATCTCGTAAATTTTTAATCATATGATTTTCGGAGCATCCTAATACGACCAAATCGTCCATGTATAGAAATGCTTGTGAAGGTTTTAAGCCTGCAAATGCTAATGTCATCATTCTCTGGAATGAGTTCGGTGCTACATACGGCAATCTTTTAAAACGATAAGTACCGTTATATGCGGTAAAGGATGTGATATCTCTTGACTCCTTGCTGAGTTCAATCTGGTGAAATCCAGACATTAAATCTAAGCACGATAAGTATTTAGCTCTTTCTAATTGATCTAGTATGTCATCAATTCTTGGCAGCGGGAATTTATCTGCGGTTAATTTTTATTTACCTGTCTGTAATCTACAACCATTCTCCATCTTTTTTCTTGGTTATTAGTGAGTGATTTTTTCGGTACTAGCAAGATTGGACTATTGAATTCTGATATTGAAGGTTCTATTATATCATCTTTAATTAATTTATTTACTTGTTTGCTAATTTCACTTTTATGAGCTTCTGGTATTCTATAATTTTTTACATAAGCCGGGTTATTGTCCTTCATATGAAGTTTCTGTTTATAAAAATTATTAGTTGTAATTGGTTCTGTTTCCAACGAAAAAATGTCAATGACCTCTGCACATAATGCATTAAGTGATTTATTTGCAAATTGTGGAAAATTTTTATTCAATCTTGCTAATTTTTCTTTACTGTTTTGTTCATTTTCTAAACTATTATTCTTGACTACTGTATAATCATTCAAATTTGCTGTACGGATTTTAAAATCTTGAAGTGTTGCATCTTTGTCTGTTGTATTTATAATTCTAACAAATGTTTGTTGTGAATTTGCTAATGTGTTTGCAATAAAAATGCCTTCGGATAATTCTTGTTGTGGGATTAGTAAATCGGATTTGTTATTTTCTATGTGAATTTGTCTAACTACTTCTGATCTTGCGGGAATTGAAATACAATCAATAATATTTATTGGTTTATTAGTAATCTTAATTATTATGTTTTCCGGGTAATCATATGGTCTTAGTATTAGAGTGTCACCTTCTTTGTGATAATCCAAAATGCAATTATATTTTATAATGAAATCTAAGCCCAATATTCTATCACATGGAATTGGAAAATTGTATTCTACTATATGAAATTTGTGTTTGATCAATAGATAATCATCCCTTAAGTCTGCATTAACCGTGCCAATAGTGCTTGTTATACCTTGAGCAATTCCTCTTAAATCGGTTGTTTGAGAATTATTAATTGTGACATTACTGTCAATTAGACCCTTTTTAATAATTGAAATATCCGCTCCTGTATCGATTAGGAGGGTTGAAATGGAATCATTCAAAGTTGGTTTGGAAGATATGTAGCTATTAAGGTGTAAATTGAAAATATACAATTTTTTATTTATTGAGGTGGAGTTTGTTGATTTTCCTGCTGTGTAACGTTTCTGACATTTCTGGTATTATTGCGGGTATTTCCTCGCGATCCGAAATTTCGGCCAGACCTCTGGTTATTTTGTCTGTTATTATTATTATTATTATTGTTATGCGTATTGAAAGAACGCCTATAATTACTCCGATAATTATTGTTTTGGTAACTCCTTCGGGAGTTACCTCGGAAATGAGTTTGTTGACGTATATGCAGGAGTGAATTTTGATATGGCTTTATTCATCGTGGTGAATGCTCCAGCCTGCATTATAGTTTTTACTTTGTCATTGGAGCAGTTTTTACACATATCTTTTACAGCTGACTGTGTAGCATACTTGGTTGCTAACTCTGGTGTTAGTCCGTCCGAGATGTATGCTCCTTCCAATGATTTCGTAAGCTTTTCTATTTCCGCAGTATATTGATGTGCTGTTTTACTACGTTGTTGGATGTTCAGGAGTTTTGCTGACAAAACTTCGACTGATTCTCTTTTTATTGTTGATTTTAATTTTTGTTTTATAGTTTCAATTGAGCTTTCGGTACTCAACAGGTTTCTTGCTGTTCCCTTCAGCTTGGTTTTTAACATTGAAACTGCTATAAGGTCATGTTACCCTTAATTTGTTCTAGGATATCTAAAGGATCCAAGAAACTGTTCAAGTTTTCAGCCTTACCATTAAATTCTGGTAGAATTGATGACGCAGTCTTTAAAAATTCAACTATTGGTTGTGGCATTTTGCTGTTTTCAGTTTGTGACTCTTTTTCAGTAATTTCAATTTTTGGGGCTTCCCCTAAGTTTGATTGGGACTCTGGCAATAAGACAGCAAAATTTATTTCAATTTCTTTTTCAAATGATGTTGCGACCGATGCCTCAATGTCGTATCTACTCAATAGGGATACTAATTTATCCCTGACACTAGACAAAATCTGTAGTGCCTCTCGGTGATGTTTAGATGTTAACTTGCTATACACCTTTTGTGTGGTCTTATCTATATTGTTCAACGACTCTAGTATTATTGTGAGGTGTTATAGCACTGTATTTATTAGTATGTTTGTACTTTTATTAATACACTTATAGGATTTTTCCGCCAAAATCTTCTCTTCTACAAGTGTGTTTAGAATGGTTTCCCATTTGCCCATTGGCAAATCTTTTTTTGGATTTAGACCTTGTCTAAACCATCTGCTCGATTCATATATTTTTACTTCAAAAATTTGTTATGGGCCGAGTATAACTTGAGGAACAACTTGAGACAAATGCAAATTATCAATATTATCAACAAGATTTTGATAAAATCCAGTGCCTCTGTGTGGTCAACTATTTGAATGGAATTGATCACATTCGCATTAGGCTCTTCCATTTTGGATTCTCGGCCTCCCATTGCAAAGAAAAAAAAATATGACAAATGTAAAAATCTATTTTCTTTTTGTTATTTTCTTTATTTATAAATTTTTCCTTTCCTTCTCACTGTAAGGTTTTAATCTTCTTTTTCCCCTACGTGCCTCAAGTGCGCTTTCAAATTCCAATTTATCAACGATACTGTTGATAGCCTGGTAATCAAGGTCATCAGGCAAAGCGCTCTCCATAGAAAATTATATTATTTTTAATGAAATATTAAATTAAAGTCAAATTTTTAGCACTCTTATGGACAAGAAAAAAAAAAACCTTATTATATACCCTTGATTTTTTTATTTCGTTTTTTAAACGGATTCTTTTCTCCGTGTCTGTAGTTAAATTTACTTTTTGGTACAGTATTGCTACTGCTCTTCTGTATTTAAATCTCTTTCCTCCTCTTTTCCTTTTGCTCCTAGTAGGTTTGGGAATCTTAGGCTCCTCTACCTTTACTGGTTTTGTCCTACGCCTATATTCCTCCAATCTTTTAAAACGATAAGTACCGTTATATGCGGTAAAGGATGTGATATCTCTTGACTCCTTGCTGAGTTCAATCTGGTGAAATCCAGACATTAAATCTAAGCACGAAAAGTATTTAGCTCTTTCTAATTGATCTAGTATGTCATCAATTCTTGGCAGCGGGAATTTATCTGCGGTTAATTTTTATTTACCTGTCTGTAATCTACAACCATTCTCCATCTTTTTTCTTGGTTATTAAGGAGTGATTTTTTCGGTACTAGCAAGATTGGACTATTGAATTCTGATATTGAAGGTTCTATTATATCATCTTTAATTAATTTATTTACTTGTTTGCTAATTTCACTTTTATGAGCTTCTGGTATTCTATAATTTTTTACATAAGCCTTCATATGAAGTTTCTGTTTATAAAAATTATTAGTTGTAATTGGTTCTGTTTCCAACGAAAAAATGTCAATGAACTCTGCACATAATGCATTAAGTGATTTATTTGCAAATTGTGGAAAATTTTTATTCAATCTTGCTAATTTTTCTTTACTGTTTTGTTCATTTTCTAAACTATTATTCTTGACTACTGTATAATCATTCAAATTTGCTGTACGGATTTTAAAATCTTGAAGTGTTGCATCTTTGTCTGTTGTATTTATAATTCTAACAAATGTTTGTTGTGAATTTGCTAATGTGTTTGCAATAAAAATGCCTTCGGATAATTCTTGTTGTGGGATTAGTAAATCGGATTTGTTATTTTCTATGTGAATTTGTCTAACTACTTCTGATCTTGCGGGAATTGAAATACAATCAATAATATTTATTGGTTTATTAGTAATCTGAATTATTATGTTTTCCGGGTAATCATATGGTCTTAGTATTAGAGTGTCACCTTCTTTGTGATAATCCAAAATGCAATTATATTTTATAATGAAATCTAAGCCCAATATTCTATCACATAGAATTGGAAAATTGTATTCTACTATATGAAATTTGTGTTTGATCAATAGATAATCATCCCTTAAGTCTGCATTAACCGTGCCAATAGTGCTTGTTATACCTTGAGCAATTCCTCTTAAATCGGTTGTTTGAGAATTATTAATTGTGACATTACTGTCAATTGGACCCTTTTTAATAATTGAAATATCCGCTCCTGTATCGATTAGGAGGGTTGAAATGGAATCATTCAAAGTTGGTTTGGAAGATATGTAGCTATTAAGGTGTAAATTGAAAATATACAATTTTTTATTTATTGAGGTGGAGTTTGTTGATTTTCCTGCTGTGTAACGTTTCTGACATTTCTGGTATTATTGCGGGTATTTCCTCGCGATCCGAAATTTCGGCCAGACCTCTGGTTATTTTGTCTGTTTGAAAGAACGCCTATAATTACTCCGATAATTATTGTTTTGGTAACTCCTTCGGGAGTTACCTCGGAAATGAGTTTGTTGACGTATATGCAGGAGTGAATTTTGATATGGCTTCATTCATCGTGGTGAATGCTCCAGCCTGCATTATAGTTTTTACTTTGTCATTGGAGCAGTTTTTACACATATCTTTAACAGCTGACTGTGTAGCATACTTGGTTGCTAACTCTGGTGTTAGTCCGTCCGAGATGTATGCTCCTTCCAATGATTTCGTAAGCTTTTCTATTTCCGCAGTATATTGATTTGCTGGTTTACTACGTTGTTGGATGTTCAGGAGTTTTGCTGACAAAACTTCGACTGATTCTCCTTTTATTGTTGATTTTAATTTTTGTTTTATGGTTTCAATTGAGCTTTCGGTACTAAACAGGTTTCTTGCTATTCCCTTCAGCTTGGTTTTTAACATTGAAACTGCTATAAGGTCATGTTACCCTTAAATTGTTCTAGGATATCTAAAGGATCCAAGAAACTGTTCAAGTTTTCAGCCTTACCATTAAATTCTGGTAGAATTGATGACGCAGTCTTTAAAAATTCAACTATTGGTTGTGGCATTTTGCTGTTTTCAGTTTGTGACTCTTTTTCAGTAATTTCAATTTTTGGGGCTTCCCCTAAGTTTGATTGGGACTCTGGCAATAAGACAGCAAAATTTATTTCAATTTCTTTTTCAAATGATGTTGCGACCGATGCCTCAATGTCGTATCTACTCAATAGGGATACTAATTTATCCCTGACACTAGACAAAATCTGTAGTGCCTCTCGGTGATGTTTAGATTTTAACTTGCTATACACCTTTTGTGTGGTCTTATCTATATTGTTCAACGACTCTAGTATTATTGTGAGGTGTTATAGCACTGTATTTCTTAGTATGTTTGTACTTTTATTAATACACTTATAGGATTTTTCCGCCAAAATCTTCTCTTCTACAAGTGTGTTTAGAATGGTTTCCCATTTGCCCATTGGCAAATCTTTTTTTGGATTTAGACCTTGTCTAAACCATCTGCTCGATTCATATATTTTTACTTCAAAAATTTGTTATGGGCCGAGTATAACTTGAGGAACAACTTGAGACAAATGCAAATTATCAATATTATCAACAAGATTTTGATAAAATCCAGTGCCTCTGTGTGGTCAACTATTTGAATGGAATTGATCACATTCGCATTAGGCTCTTCCATTTTGGATTCTCGGCCTCCCATTGCAAAAAAAAAAAATATGACAAATGTAAAAATGTATTTTCTTTTTGTTATTTTCTTTATTTATAAATTTTTCCTTTCCTTCTCACTGTAAGGTTTTAATCTTCTTTTTCCCCTACGTGCCTCAAGTGCGCTTTCAAATTCCAATTTATCAACGATACTGCAAAGCGCTCTCCATAGAAAATTATATTATTTTTAATGAAATATTAAATTAAAGTCAAATTTTTAGCACTCTTATGGACAAGAAAAAAAAAACCTTATTATATACCCTTGATTTTTTTATTTCGTTTTTTAAACGGATTCTTTTCTCCGTGTCTGTAGTTAAATTTACTTTTTGGTACAGTATTGCTACTGCTCTTCTGTATTTAAATCTCTTTCCTCCTCTTTTCCTTTTGCTCCTAGTAGGTTTGGGAATCTTAGGCTCCTCTACCTTTACTGGTTTTGTCCTACGCCTATATTCCTCTATAGTGATTGCCTTAGAGCCCTGTTTAATTATTTTTACTGCTTAAATTTTTTCTGTTTTAGCTACTTCTTTTGTTTTTACCTCTATCTCTACCTTTTATTCCTCTTCTACTATTAAGCTGCTATAACGCAAGAATAGTGCGTTGAATTCCTCCTTACTTATGATATCGTCGTTCATTCGGAGAGACAAAACAAAAAAAAGAAAATCCTATTTTTATTAGCAAAAATCTACTTTTTGCCCTTAACTGGCAGCCGTTAGGTTGCCATATGCTTCTAAAAAAAAATAAAAATACATAGATACTTAAATGCTAGAGGTATTGCTCAATTTTGCCATGTTATTCGTCCAGTATGTCCCTTGCTGCGGGATTTGACTACTTCCAATATGCTTTCCCTTGCTGCAGCATACGGTTAAATTTGCTTCCCTGTTTTGCTCACCCTCGTCACGGGATTATTGCCCAGGCCGGAATAGTTATATATTCCACTCCGATATGCGTATTCCACCCTGTTTATGCTAGTTTAATTTGGATCCGCTCATGTCAAATTTTGCCATCTATTTTGCCCAATTGCGTCCAAATGTATACCAATTCATTCAACTGCAACGTTTAATGCTGCATCAAATTCCTCAATGTGTCCGGCTTTTTTTCCCATTGTTTCTTGTCAGTTTAGTAAAATACTGGATGACTTTACAATAGGTCTGGCTTTACTACAAGCAGCAGCCTTTGGAAAAATTTAAGGAAAGGATTTTAGGAGGGAGACTGCAGGATCTCAGCAGCTCAATACTGGCAGGATCGCCATGAAAAGTTACCAAAATGAAAGAAGTAATTCATGTGATGCCGTCATTCGGCACCAAGAAAATGAATTGAATTTATTTAGAATATTTCGGTCTATTTATACAAAAATATTACAAACAAATTCCTATGTATAACTTATTTACTACGTTACATATTCATATGCTTCTAAGCTAAACCTAATAACTACATATAGCCAAACGTACGTATGTATATTCACATACATATTCACATATGCAGTTACAAAGCGTGAGAACATAAATATATAACTTCAGCACAATTTTAGCTGCTCGCGTTCCACTCAAAAGCCATAGGCGCTAAACGCTTTGTAAGAATGCATGTATATATGAATGTATTTCGGGTATACTACAAAATACCTATCTCTGATTTTTGCAAAAACAAATTTATCCTGTTTTACAGCCAATTGAAATGTTGTGTCCTTTGTGTTTCAAATTTGAATAACGGCCGACACTCTCTTCAAGATCACATTTTAATTTTTTTCTTTAAATTAATTTTCAATAAACCTATTTGATGCGATGTAAGAAAAATAATTGTATTTTATTAGGTTTTACCAAAATCGAACCTTACAAAATGAGTTGCATATCTAGAACAAAGTTTTATTCAATAAAAAGGAAGTCGTCAATAAAGCAATAGGTAATGACATTTATAATGACAATATATGTAATAATACACACATAATTATTTCATACGTTTTTAGTTAATATGAATCATGTTAAATCAACATGAACAACTCTAATACGTAAAGCAACAATAATTTCCGAAAGACAACACGAACATATAAACACGAAGGTTGTGGTCAAAATAACATGAAATATTTCTGCATAAGAATTACATTAGTGTGCATCCCTCACCATAAATTCAGTTTGTTTTAACATGAACACGTGTTGTTTTCGACCACCATCTGTTCCTATAGGTAATCTTTTTTGCTCATCAAATCTAAGGAGCAGAAGTTTATTCTCAAAAGAACAGAATTTTAGTCGTGGTCAGTGTTGCCAGTATTGGTAGGTTGAAATGGATTTTGGTACTTTTACGTCAATAGGTTTCTTATCGAAAAAGAAGAAAAATTATTTTTTGTTGAATATTAGTCAAACTTGTGTACTCGAATAATACACAAAATAAAGACTATGCTTTTTCTGAAAAAGGGGGCTTTCACACATATATGCTATAATTTTATAAAATGTTACACAAAAAGCATATTGAAGATTTTCAGGCAACAGCTATCGAATGCAGACTTTCGATTGTCAAATTATTTTAAACAATGATTGAAATAATTTCTCCGCCTCCGGATTATGGTTCTCGGTACCGAAAGGCGTCTTTAACTCTCTTCATTCATATTTTTCAGAAACTATGGGGCATAGCCATAGCCAAAATTAAGTATGAGTTAAATTTAGTTGCAGCTCTTTGACAGAAAAAGCTTGATCAGAATTTAATGCATACTATAATGAGGTGGGGTTAGAAGGGTATGAGAGAGTTGGTTATTTAGTTAACAGGTAACAAACATCACGTTTTATTGAAAGTAGAATGCTTTGTAGAAAATTGGTAGTAGGTTCAAACCTTAAATGATTACAAAAATGTATAACACATTAGCTTTAATAATTAACATTTTAGCACGCAGTGCTACAGGATATAATTTAACGTGCATAATAGCTAATATTCTCCCTTAATAAACCACTTATATACATACGTACATATGTATGTACTCAGCTAAGATGTTAAGAAGCCGGCGTTTATCACCGTCTATCTATGTATAACATCACAGCTCATACTTGCACTTTATGTATAAAAGAGTTGCTTACATACATACATTAATATGTATTCCAGCTACAATGTCAAGAAGCCGGCGTTTATCACTGTCTATCTATGACATCGCAGCATATACCAATGTACATAAAATGAAAAATATAAATAATCAATAATTAGACAACTCACCTCCAAGCACCGCCAAAAGCAAATTAAGCAGTTTGCTCAGGCGCTGCCTCTTTTATAGGCGAGTAATTGAGCAACTTAACGAAACAAACTAACTATCATCAAAAGTTCTCTGCTTAGCATGATCCAATTATACAGGTCCTATCATTAGCAAGGCGAATTAAAACTTTTTTATTTGAAAAAATGTGCTTAAGTCAAACTCATGGCGAATTCATTTGGGTTGGATTTGTTTACATTTTCGTGTTTACATTCTTTTTAGCAAGTTCTGTAATTGTGCATAAAAGTGTTTTCGCGTTTATTTAGTAATATCAAAAGTGTGATTTGATAAAAAGTGTTTATTTCGATTGTGTTTTTTCGTTAAAACGACATGGGAAAGTGCGCAATTTGTTTGAAACAAATTTTAAGAGGAACTGGCCCGTTTTTCCGAGTCCCTGATGACGAATCTAAACGTTTGTTGTGGGAAAGCAACTGCCGCATGAAGCTACGAAAAAAAGACTTAATTTGCGCAGATCACTTTGCGCGTAGTGATATTATTTGTGGTGGAAAAATGGCAAGATTACTGCCAATAGCATTACCGTGTCTTCGTTCGGCGACCATGAGCACTCAAGAAGCGCTTCCAGGTGAACAAACTATATGCTCAGATTCGTACCATGACCAGTAAGTTGTCCAACATTCCCATATAAATGTAGTGCTAGACGTAGATTGACGGACTCTGGACGGACTGTTGACGTATACTGTGTATCAACGGTAAGCCTTAACGAGGAATTGACGAAACGCTACAAACGACAGGTACAAAACAATTCAAAAAACGAAAACGAACGAGTACGATTCGGAGCCAACAACGAGAGGTTAAAATTTAAAGTCGTCAAACTGTGCACCTAAAGAAACTTATATTTTAATCTTAAAAATAACTATTATATTTAATTAAAAACTATTTTTAAACCAAATAAAAGTGTTTTAGTGCATATTGGTAAACGGACAGGTAAGAATTCCTACAAATTGGGGGCTCAGCCTGGAATTCGTACCCAGTAATTAGCAGCAGAGAAACTGAATCTTCAAGCCGTACGTGGTTTTACAAGTGCACAAATTACTTTAATGAGCTAAAATAAGAAAGAAAGCATAAAACCACAAATTTTTCCGAAAATTGCAAACTTTTGCACAATTTCTAAGTGATTTTACAACTCGGAGCACCTAATTTCAAAGCGACGCCACAAAGCAGCGCAGTTAGCGGACTGGAAAAAGCAGCGAAGATTTTTTTTATGTATCCACTGAACTGATTCGAAACAGTATAGTAGCGTACAGTACTGTTTAGCACAAAGCAAAGCATCGAACAGCGAACTAGGCAGACCAGCGTCAGCAGCAGGAGCAGCATACGAAGCAACACATCAGCAGCCGAGAACTACCGAGCAGGAGCAAATTTTAAAATTCTTGCTAACGGACATCATTCCAACTCAAGAAAGGGACAGCGTCATTAAGAAGCTATAAAAATCAACGAAGCAATCGAAAAGTGTCTACATACATATGTGAAAAGAAGAAGAATTAAGCTTGTGTATAGTTGTGAAGAAGAGAGAATACAAATTTGTTGTAAAGAAGATAAAGAAAAGAAGTTTGTTTTAAAAAGAAGAAAAATCAGAAGTTGATGTTAAGTGAACGAAGAAAAGAAGTTTATGTTTAAAAAAGATGAAATAGAAAAAAAGAAGAAAATATACGAAGTTTTGAAAAAAAATATGTAGGAAGAAGCACACTCACACATACGCATGTAATTGAAAAAGAAGTGGATGTTGAGTGGAACTAAAGAAGTGTATATTTTGAAGACAAAAAGAAAAGAAGCAAAATAAAATTAAATGTTGTAACATGCAATTAAATATTGTAAAGGTATATACCTACTTGGAGAAAATTTAAGTAATGAAAATTTCGATACGCTAGAAAATAAAAAGCAAAATACGAAGTAAGCATACAGCGCATGTACATATGTATGTACGAAGAAAAGGTAAGCAGAAATCCAAATACGAAGTAGTGAAAAGAAAAGATAGAAAAGAAGTGAATGTTGGAAGAAGAGGGCAAGTACCAAGTTGATGTAAATTAAAAGAGAAAGGACAGTGTTGCAAATTAAGAAGAAGATGTCAAAATACTAAGGAGTGAAAAGGAAAGGTAGAAAAGAAGTGGATTTTGAAGTAAAGCAGAAAGCTTATACGAAGTCGATGTAAATTAAAATAAGAAGAGTAATATTGCCAGTTTAAGAAAAATATGTAAAAATATTAAGGAGTGAAAAGAAAAGGAAGAATCGAAGTGAATGTTGAAGTAAAATAGAAAGATAATACGAACTTGAGGTAAAGTAAAATAAGAAGACTAGTTTTGCAAGTTTAAGAAGAAGATGTAAAAATACTAAGTAAAGAAAAGAAAAGTAGAAAACAAGTAAATTTTAAAAGGACGTGAATAGCAGATGCGAAACTGATATAAAATAAAAGAAGAAGAATATTGTTTAAAGTTCGAGAAGAAGAAATCAAAATATAAATTTAGTATAAAGTGAAGACGAAAATAAAAATAGAGATAAGAAGAAGAAAATAGAATACAAAAGAATTCAAACAAAATTCAAGCAGATTCAGTAAAACTTCTGTACACATACGCATGAATGGATGTTCATTGTAAGTTTAAATTTATTTAACAGCAATATAGACGACACAGAATACAAAATTTTTTTTATATATAATCCAGTTGAAATAATACATACTACATGTGTATACGTATATTTAAATTAATTTGAATTTTTTTTTCTATCCATCTTAACATTTACCTAATTATTTTGATATATTGCTATAATTAGCTATTAGTTTTTTTAACTTTTCAAAATGGACCTTAACGAAATTTTGAGGTTAACAGTTGTTGTACTTAAGGAAAAGTTACGAGAGCTAGATCTTTCGATATCTGGACAAAAAAGAGAACTACAGGACAGACTACTCCAGCACTACGGGTTGTCGCGCAATGACCAGAGTGATGATGAGTCGGGTCAGTCAGTGTACGATGATGTACAAGAAAATAATGCTTCGAATTCTTCCCAGTTCCTCGTAAGACAACAGCAGTTCACGCTCAAAGATATGAGCGATTGTATTAGCCCGTATTATGGGGAGGAGTCTGTAGATATAAGATTTTGGGTAAACGAGTTTGAGCTAAATGCAGACATAGTGAAGTGGAACGATTTACAAAGATTTGTGTATGGCAAGCAGCTTCTACGTGGAGCAGCCAAGCTTTTCGTCAGAAGCCAAAGCAATATTTTAAATTGGGAAAGTTTAAAAAGTGCTTTAATTTCTGAGTTCGGTTCCAAACTTTGTTCGTCAGACGTGCATAGATTGTTGAAGAATAGACGCAAGCACTTTAATGAAAGTTTTCGTGAATACTTATACACACTTATGGACATAGGAAAACCAATAAACTTAGACGAAGCAAGCATTATAAACTACTTCATTGAGGGTATTCCGGACACAAAATTCAATAAGTCCGTATTATACCAAGCAAAGTCTATTGAAGATTTAAAGGAGCAGGTAAAAGTGTATGAGAAGATTCGCAAAAGTTTTTCAAGTACAGAAAAGGCAGGACCAAGTGTACCAACTACAGAGAATAAAGTAGGCGCAGCGAAACCGAAAGAAGAAACATCAGAGAGGTGCTTTAAGTGTGGAGATAAATCCCATATAGCAGGTCAGTGTCCAGAGAAACAATTCAAGTGTTTCAAGTGCAATGAAATGGGTCACCGCTCGTTTGAGTGCAAGGCTAAATCTAAAGGATCCAAAGAAATAAAGAAAGAACCGAGCACAGTGAACACTTTGACCAATGATGTTTTCCAACCTTTTTGCAATAGCGTTCGAGACGAACTACATTTTAAGATAGTAGAATTAAACGATTTCAAGTTTGAGGCACTTATCGATTCGGGATGCTCCTTGAACTTAATACGTTATGATACATTATTATTAAGTGGCTGTGAGGCTAAGTTGAGCAATGACCGAAGAAAATTATATAGTGCTTGTGCAAATGTAATCCAGACAATAGGAAGCTTTGAGACTTTGATACATGACATATCGCTAAATATAACGTTGCATGTAGTTAGAGAAAAGGATATTCAATTCGCAGGGATGATAGGAAAAGCCATTCTGAAGGACGTAGATGTTATTTTAACCGAAAAAGAAGTAATTTTCAAGAAGAAAAACTTAGAAGATGAGCAAACAGTTGAGGTACCGAGAATATCTTGCGCTGATCCTAAACCTGGAAACTGGATAAAGGAGTTCGATGTAATGAACTTGAACGAATTGAAAGAGGAGAAAAAGCTAGACGTAGGATATCTAGAAAAGGCTTTGAGTGAGAGAGTAGAGGGTTTGATTGATGAATATAAACCAGGGGGTAGATGCGAATCACCCGTAAAAATGGAAATTGTTTTATCAGACGAAGTGCCCGTTTATCAACGTCCTAGGCGAATGCCGTTTGATGATCGTCAGTTCGTTGATAAACAAATAGAAGAATGGTTAAGAGATGGAATAATAGTACCTAGTAATTCCAACTATGCTTCCCCGATTGTGGTCGTTCCAAAGAAAGGTGGAGGCAAACGTTTATGTTGTGACTATAGACAGCTCAATAGAAAGATAGTAAGGGACAATTTTCCGATGGTCGTTATGGACGATGTTTTAGATAGATTGCAAGGTGGAAGAGTTTTCACAACACTTGACTTGTCGAACGGATTCTTCCATGTTCCAGTTGATCCACAATCGAGGAAATATACTGCATTCGTAACAAGTGATGGACAATACGAGTTTTGCGTTGTACCATTCGGTATTTCAAATTCCCCAGCTGTCTTCTGTAGGTATATCAATGCGGTATTTCGGACATTAATCCAGAAAGGTACAGTAATTACCTACATGGATGACCTGATAATTCCGGCAAAAGAGGAAAGCGAGGGTCTTGAGAAGCTGGAAGATGTTTTGAAAGTTAGTTCTGAATATGGACTGAATATTAAGTGGAACAAGTGCCAATTTTTAAAACGTAAAGTCGAGTTTTTAGGGTACATTATCGGAAATGGCACCATACAAATTTCCGAAGAAAAGACTAAAGCTATTCAGAATTTCCCTTTGCCACCAGATAAAAAATGTTTACAGAGATTTCTAGGACTAACGTCGTATTTTCGTCGTTTCATAGAAAACTTTGCTGTCATAGCCAGACCGTTATCAGACTTGCTAAGGAAAGATGTAGATTTCAAATTAGGAGAAAAAGAAATAGCAGCTTTTCAACAATTAAAGGCTCATTTACAGAAGTCGCCAGTGTTACGGCTGTTCTCTCAAAGTGCAGTAACTGAAGTTCATACCGATGCCAGTAAGTACGGGTATGGAGCTATTTTACTGCAGAAAGACCCGGAGGACCAACAACTACATCCGGTGCAATACATGAGTCGGAAAACTAAGCCTATAGAAGAGAATTATCCGGCATATGAGCTAGAAGTACTGGCAATTATTGAAGCTTTGAAAAAGTGGAAGATATACCTGTTAGGAATAAAATTCAAAATCTTAACAGACTGTAACGCATTTACCATGACACTTAAGAAGAATGAGATACCACCTAAAATTGCGAGATGGGCTTTATTCCTGCAAGATTTTGACTATGAAATCGAGCACAGACCGGGAACGCGCATGAAACATGTAGACGCGTTAAGTAGGGTGTATTGCTTGATGTTAGAGGATTCATTAAAGTACCGACTTAAGCAAGCACAGCTGAAAGACGAATGGACAAAGGCAGTTCGAAAAATCTTGGAAAAGGACGAGTATGAGGATTTCTATGTTAAATACGACATCCTTTTTAAGAACCCAGAAAAAGAGTTGATTGTGGTACCAGCAGGGATGGAAGATGAAGTCATAAGAATGGCGCACAGACAAGGGCATTTCTCGACAAAGAAAACTCAGGATCTGTTAGAGAAGACGTTTTATATTCCTCAAATCAGCACAAAGGTAGGGCAACTGGTGCGAAGCTGCATCGAATGTATAGTTAATAATGCGAAGTCAGGAAAGAAAGAAGGATTTCTAAATTCAATAGATAAAGAAGATAAGCCATTAATGACATACCACGTTGACCATGTAGGACCACTCGAAACCACCAGCAAGTCATATAATTATATATTCGTAGTGGTAGACGCATTTAGCAAATTTGTGTGGTTATACCCCACAAAGAACACAGGAGCAGATGCGGTAGTAGATAGGCTAAAGAAACAAGCTGCAGTATTTGGAAATCCGCAACGTATTACTAGTGACCGGGGAGCGGCATTTACCTCAAATTCTTTCAAAGAGTATTGTCATGCTGAAAACATTCAGCATTTACTTATAGCAACAGGAATAACGCGCGGAAATGGGCAAGTCGAGAGAATACACAAAATAGTAATTCCTATGCTAGCAAAGTTGTGTACCGAAACACCAAGCAATTGGTATAAGCACATTGATAGGGTACAACAGTATATAAATAATGCACCTCCACGAAGCACCAAACATACCCCGTTCAAGATCCTAACTGGATTAGATATGCGTATGGCCGATATGCCAGAGCTTCAAGAACTGTTACAAAACGAAGCTGTAGAAGAATTAAATGAAAATCGAGACATAGTGCGAAAAGAAGCTAAAGAAAATATCTCTCAAATGCAGCAGGAGAACCGTAGATCTTACAATTTACGTAGAAAGAAAGAAACGGGTTATGAACTTAATGATTTAGTAGCGATCAAAAGAACTCAGTTCGGGAGCGGGCTAAAACTAAAGCCAAAGTTCTTAGGGCCATATAAGATTGTTACAAAGCTCAACCATGGCCGATATGAAGTCGAGAAAGTTGGCAACCACGAGGGGCCGGGAAAGACTTCAACAGCGGCAGAGTATATGAAAAGATGGACTCACTCATTCGGGGTCGAATGAAATCAGGACGGCCGAATGTAGTGCTGGACGTAGATTGACGGACTCTGGACGGACTGTTGACGTATACTGTGTATCAACGGTAAGCCTTAACGAGGAATTGACGAAACGCTACAAACGACAGGTACAAAACAATTCAAAAAACGAAAACGAACGAGTACGATTCGGAGCCAACAACGAGAGGTTAAAATTTAAAGTCGTCAAACTGTGCACCTAAAGAAACTTATATTTTAATCTTAAAAATAACTATTATATTTAATTAAAAACTATTTTTAAACCAAATAAAAGTGTTTTAGTGCATATTGGTAAACGGGCAGGTAAGAATTCCTACATAAATACCTAGTTTTAACATCCATGTGGGTTTTAATCTAGGCCGGACTCCCAATTACGGGATATATGTACAGAGGGCTGTATCACAGAGTTGGTACCGATGGGTGAAAATAGTTCGCCGACTAAAAGAAACTCCCAAACACAAACTAGTAGAGTGCTCTCTGCAGACTCTGAAACCGAAACATAGTAAGTGACTGTAAAAAGAAGTCTCCCGATGAATTTTAAAACAATATGTCTTAATACTTTCAAATATTCTTGCAGCTGTGTAGTTTTCGAGGCCTTAAAGGAGACGGAAGTAGCTGCCGAAGTATCTTCTTTAAAAAAAGAGATTGCAAAATTAAAGCAGGAAACTGAGGACATGCGCCGTAAGCTGGCGGAATCCAACGTTGTGTTGGATAATTTCCGCAAAATTTTTACCGAAGGTCAAGTACGGAAAATTATGTCGCCAGGTATATTATACTCTTACAATTTGTAATCTGTTGGATAAATTCTTGAACTTTAACATATGTAGGTCGCAAAATCTTTTGGGATTGGAGGGATATCTCTAGTGCAATTTGTTTGCACGCAGCAGGACCGAGAGCCTACCACCATTTGTATGACAAAGTTTTCCACTTCCGCATGTCTCAACTTTACAGCGCTGGTCACGCAAAACAGATATCAGCGAGGGTCTCCTAGCTGCATCATTTGATTCTTTGGAGCACATGTCTGAACTTAGTAATGATGACAAAATGTGCGTTCTTGCATTCGACGAAATGGCAATCGCCGAAACTTATGAATACGATCAGCTAGGAGATTATGTTCGAAAGCCAGCGAAGAGCGTGCAAGTGGTGATGGCTCGTGGGTTGCTGAAGTCATGGAAGCACCCTGCGTTTCATGCTTTCGACACACCTATGGCAAAAGATATTTTGTGTTCCATAATTGTATCTTTGAAAGATATAAACATCCCTGTGGTAGCCGTTGTGAGCGATATGGGACCAACCAATCGTACACTATGGAATCAGCTAAATGTAGCTCCAGGTAAAACTAACATTTAAAACTACTATTTTTATATGATAGCAATGGTGGTAAATTCACACTTTCTTTTAGATAATCCATGGTTTCCACACCCATCGGACGAGGCAACGAAAATATTTGTGTTCGCAGATGCACCTCATCTGCTGAAATTGGTGCGAAATCACTACTTAGATAGCGGAATTATGTGGAATGGACATATCCTGACTTCCAGAACAATGTGCGACTTGCTCAATCACACATCCAGCTCGGACGTATCGATAGCTTTCAAGATATCGCACGAACACCTTTCTGTGAAAGGAGCAGGTATTGGGACTTAAGTGTGATAGAAGTTATAATTTAAGTTATTTGTAGCTTTTTCCAGGTTAAATCCAGAAAGAAGACATTTAAGTGACTTGCAAAAAGCTGCAACTAATTGTATATACATAACTACTATGTTTCGACCATGAATACCTTCCATTTCAATTATTGGATACTGTTAACCTTTTCGCAGATTTCTTTAAATCAAATTTCGTAACTAGCAACTCTGCTAGTAACTTTTACGCCGACGTCGAACAAACGCTTGATTTCGGATCCATGTTAGTCTCAGAAGAAGACGTTTTGAAAGGCATCCTAGCTCTAGAAACATCAATAAAAAACGATAATGACGGGCTTTCGTCGTTTATTCTAAAGAAGTGTAGCATATCTTTTTGCGTCCCATTAAGTTACATTTTCAATTTGTCCCTAGCGAGAGGTGAGTTTGTCGATAGGTGGAAAATAGCCTCGATTTCTCCTATCTTTAAATCAGGCAACAAAAACGATGTAACCAACTATAGACCCATCTCTAAACTGTCCACTTGCTCGAAACTCTTTGAAAAAGTCGTAAAAGAGAAGCTGTCCTTTGCAATAAAAGGATCCATAGATGGGTGTCAACACGGGTTTCTCAGTGGTCGCTCCACGGTTACGAACCTAGCCTCATTTTCTCATTTTTGCATTTCGTCGTTCAAAAATGGACATCAAGTTGATGTTGTATATACTGACTTCGCGAAGGCATTTGATACTGTCACCCACAGCATACTATTGTGCAAGCTTGAGCAGTTGGGTTTCCATTCTACGTTTTTACGCTGGATGGGGTCCTATCTCACTAATAGAACCTCGTTCGTCGAAATTGAGCATATCAAGTCTTATTCATTCGTTGCCACATCTGGGGTACCTCAGGGTAGTATTCTCGGGCCAATTTTATGCCTTCTTTTTATAAATGATATTGGAACCAGATGATCTAAAAGTTTTTAGAACAATTTCGAGCATGTCAGATGTGCGCCTTTTACAAGATGATCTAAATAGATTAACAAATTGGAGCATTATAAATAATCTACGCCTTAATGTAAAGAAATGTTTCTTTATGACGCTTTCGAAAAACCTCAATACGATTAATTCCGCGTATTCCATTGCTGATGATAATCTCTCTAGCGTCAGGGAATTTGTTGATCTGGGAGTAATGTTCGACTCTGGCTTTACCTTCGCGAATCATATTAGCTCCATTCTACCTAAGGCATGTTCCAATTTCGCTTTCCTGCGACGATATGGGCGAGATTTCAAAGATCCATATACCAGAAAAATTTTATATAATTCTTTAGTTCTCTCAAAGCTGGAATATGCTTCCATAATTTGGAACCCAATTTATTCCTCTCATTCTCAAAGACTGGAAAGAGTACAGAAAAGTTTCACTCGATTCGCTCTCCAACCGCTTAATTTTTTAGAACCATTACCTTCTTACCGCGCCCGCTGCGCCCTCATAAACATGAAGTCGCTTGCGGCCCGACGCTCTATACAGTCTCTGCTGTTTGTGTATGATCTTATATGTGGTTGGGTTGCCTGCCCGGAACTACTAGCGCAAATTGGCTTCAATGTCCCGGGCAGAACCCTTCGTGCCCAATATCCGTTCCATGTAAAAGTAATCAGAGCTAATTATCACAAATTTGATCCTATATCTAGGGCCCTCAATGAATACAACAGGATCTTTTTTAGTCTTGAGCTTGACTTCGCACTCCCGAGAGCGTCTTTTAGTTCTAAACTTTACTCTTATTATGTATAAAATAAATTTATTAGCATTTAAGATTTTTTGAATGTAAATCTAGTCTGTAAGATTAATGAAATCATAGACAAAATAAAGTAAAATAAATAAATAAATAAATTGATGATATGTATTTACAATTTCAGCGCGTCAAAAAGTGAAAACAGCAGCTCAGTTGTTTTCAAATACGGTAGCCAATGCTATTCGTCGATGCTATACGGTAGGTTTTGAGCTATATGCAGCTGTGGAGACTGCTGATTTTATTCAGCTAGTGAACGATTGGTTCGACATTTTGAATTCGAACATTCACACCTTCAGCTATCCGGGAAAGGTATCTTTTGTTATTCAAAATGTGTTCTTTTGTCTTAAACCTATTTTTAAATGTTAAGGAACCTTTCGGAAGGAATCTTACCCATCAAATGGATGTGCTGAATCGCATGAACGATTTCATGTCGCAGATCATAATCCCAAAAAAGAAAGTAATACAAATATTTCAGAAGGGAATTTTAATAACGAACAGGGCGTTGGTAGGCTTATACAATTCCCTTTCAGAAAACTCAAAAGTGGAATATTTACTCACATACCGGCTTAATCAAGATGTCCTTGAAAATTTTTTTGGTGCTATTCGTAGCAAAGGTGGTTTAAATGATCACCCGACACCAAAGGAATTTCAGTATCGCCTTCGAAAATATATTTTAGGTAAAATTGATCATATATGCTCCTTTTCAGCACGAAATATGGAATCCTTGCGGGATACCGGGAACGTATCGCAGGATTCAACAGAATGGCTGGTACCGCAAAAATCATCAACTCCGTTGAAGTCTTTAGACACCAATACGAGTATGAATTTAAGTCGCAGCGTAAAAAGTACCTCGAACGAATGTCCAACTGGATCCGCTAACAAAGAAAATGACGGTCATGGTGATGTCAGTATGGATGAGCAAAGCGAAGTGCTAGAGGTTGTTGACGCCATATCGTCTTCTCATCCAGATGATTGCGGTATTTTGCAAGAGGACGCTTTGTCATATATATCTGGATATATGATACAGAAGCTAAAACTTGAAGAGCTGAGAGATTTTGGACCTTCGTTTGGCTTTGTAGACCAAGTAAGTAAGGGCTTTTTGAAAAAACCATCTAAACATCTTTTGCATGGCGTTAAAGTCATGGAAAAAATCTTTCACCACATCAATGCGTTGGAAATATCGCAAAGCGAAAACCTGCATCATCGTTTGGTTAGCTCTAGCGCACATGTTCAAGTACCGGAAAGTATAAAACGATTATTTTTCAAATGTCGTATTCATTTCCGGATCCGAAACCTTAACAGGCGGCTAAGGATTAAAAAGGCAAAGCAAAGGTTGATGGGACACAAACACCTCCTTAAATTTAGGCTATGAGCTAAAACAAAGGTGAACCCTTTATAATTATAAAAGTTTTTCATTTATAATTTGTTTAATATTTTTCTTATTATATCAGTTTCTTCAGTTTTTATATGCAAACAACACGCAACAACGTTCAGACATGCATGCTTCTACTACACCTTCAGCATTCATTCTACCTCGAGAATTTCGTAAATATACATTTTTGTAATCATACACATATAAAAGGTGAAATCCCTATAATTATATAGTTTCATTGTTATTTACAATTGTTTTGTTTTTCTTATTAAAGCATCCTCGTCAGCACCACAATATCCCTGTGGGCGTATATTGTATACATTCAACACGATTCGTGCACAAAAACATACATATATGTATATAAGATGTAAGCATAAATAAGTCGTTTTATTTATTGTTTAAATTTACTATATCACTTTTTACAGCAGCATTATCAATATTTCATGGTATATCGTCCTTCGAGATTTTCACAAACATAAGATGCAACATATATTTATACATATCAACAAAAGACATTTCAATATATGCCATATACATTTATGCTAAATAAAGCCTAATTATTTTCCTTCAACTTTATTTTAACAATAATTATAATATATACAATAATTATATACATTAAAGCTAATGAAAGCTGAATTTAAACTTTATTTTAACAATATTTTTCTTTAGCCGTTGTAATAAAATTACAATAAAACATTTAATGCAGCTACTTAAACCAGTCGTTATTAAATTCAAGACCATATAGCAAATTTTTGACAATATGTTATTATTTATAATAGAAAAGTTTTACTTTAATGTTAGTTAAATGTAGTAATAAATTTATATTTTAAACGCCTTTAAATCACTTATAGCTCGTAATCCTGTAAGAAAAGAAAAGAAGTTTACTTAATTTGAATATATTTTAAATAAAACACCACTGAAAATTGATTTACCGTCCCACCTTTCATTTTGTTATATCTGTGCCTTCTTCTGACAAGGGATTATATTTTGACATTCATCATTGCAATATCACTTTTGTAATAACATATAAACTATATTGGATTTCAGCATTCATTTTTTTTGCATCATGTGTGGTTGGCATTTGATATTATATGACATTTTCTTTGAGTAAACGTGTGCCAATTGCATTGCCCTTAATGATTTTTGATCATTAATTTAACAACTAGGTATTTGGATGGAAATGTGGTAATTGTTTACTTTAGGAGACAAGTGCCAAAACTCGTCCAAAAATGTCGGGAGGGGTACCAAAAGACGCGTTTTGACCTCGGTATCAATAATCCCGAAGCGGAAAATAAACATTTTGTTTCAGTGAAAAGTTATTCTCAAAAATTTACCCGGTGGAAGCGCCTTCGGGCGCGCTTCAAAAAAATAACCCTTGGCCGGTTTAACACCGGCTACGGGATTCCCAGTATTTCTATGTCTACAACAACCACATGAAAATGAGAGAAAAATGTTAGCTTTAATTGTAAATATTTCTTGACATAAACAAAACATCGAAAATCCGCTCTGGAGTTATTGGTACTGCGGTCAAACCGCGTCTTTTGGTACCTCCCCCGACATTTTTGGACGAGTTTTGGCACTTGTCTCGTAAAGTTAACAATTACCACATTTCCATCCAAATACCTAGATGTAGAATTAATGTTTCTTTTAATTTAGATCGGGTTCCAAACTACGGGATTTATGTCACCGAGGGCAGTATCACAGGGCTGGTACCGGTGAACGATAGTTCGAATTTGTTTGTGCTTAGTTTTATAATGTTGGGTGCAACAAATAAAATGTAGAATTTCTGAAAATAAATCAAAAACAAATATTAGTAAATACTCAGTTAAAAATTTTGTTACGTTCTTACCGTTGTGTGTTAGCAATTAGGTCTTAAGTTTATCTCGATCTTGAAAATGATTGGTATACTCGTATATCTTGCACTGAATGCGCTTAGCCGTAAGAATATTTGTTGGCATAATTATTGATGGTGGAGGCAATTCATCTTCAATATTGCTTAGTGCTATAAATGTATATGTACAAAGGTATGGTAGGAAATAATGTGTATAAAATCTTGGTAATTCTATACGACCGTACGGATTATTTATACCGAGGCCAAAACACGTCTCTTGATACGTCTCTCGATATTTTTGGATGTGTTTTAGCAGTTACGTACGGTCGTACAGAATTACCAAAATCTTAAGTATTTGAGTACGGAAAATCACTTCGCAAAAGTAAGCGCCACCCTGTATAATACCATAAATTATTAAATCGTCGTCATCCATACCCATGTACACTGCGTTTGTTCATCGACTTCTGTTGGGTTTGCTTTATGCATTTTATTACATTTGCAGCCTGCTTTATTGCTGCTTCTAATTAAATAAAATTATTAGTTTTTACACTCTTTTACTAGTTCCAATACTATAATTACTTACGGCTTTTTGGTTTAACGCTTCCCAATCGATTACACCCGAAGAATCAATTTCTACTTCCTCAGTATCGCCTCAAGTTGTGAGGCTTGCTATTTAGAAAGCAGAGTAAAATTCCGGAAATCAAATCCGGAGTCTATGCACCATCAAGTCATTCTTCTCAGTATCCAGAAACGTTTAAGTCTAGGAATTATTTGATTTGGGTCTGCCATCGGTGGCGCGACGTATATCAGCACTATTGCTGTTAACAAACACTTTATACCGATATTCAATTGAAAACTGCTTATCTTGATGCTTTTTATTAAAGAATCACACTCACCAATAAGCGCATACACTTTTATTAATTAGTTAACTTATAATTATATTTTTATACGAATTTTACCACATGCGCAAGCTTTTTATTTACAATTTTAAATGTCAAATTGTGTTAGAATTTGACATTACAGCCATAGGCGAATTCAGATTTTGACCAGGGCGAATAAAATTTTTGACAGTATGCTCATGAATTTACACAAACAAAATACATGGAAATTCGTCTTTAAATTAATTCGCCTTGGTTACAATTGTTGTTGTTAACTGAACCTTCCGTTCTCTACTTAGCTAACATACATGAATACATATAATATGCGACAATGCAATTGGAAAATCTCTTAGCTTAGAGTGTAGGCGACTGGAAATAATATTTTTACAAAAAGCTATGCACGAAAATAAGTACAGTGGGTAACAATTAGTATATGTATGTACAAATAAAATAGTGGCATACTTAACCAAAGATACAAAAAAATAGTAAAATGTCGCATCGATCGATATCTGCCGTGGTACAGTCTCCCCTTGATGTTCGATAAGTGCAACTGTCGAATCATCACCATCTCATTATTGTTTTCGTGGTCTACCTCTCTTCCTTAATGGTTGCACTGGTTGTGATTGCTTATCAGTATTGGTACCTTTGTATAGGGTTAAAGCGGATGCATGGTAAGCGCCTAATGGTACATCTGGATCTGTCATCGATGCGACCCCGTATATTGAAGACCCAATTTTCCGGACAATTACATATGGTCCGTCACGCTTCGGTACAAACTTTGACGTTACCTCTTTACTTCCTTGGCTTAATACATGCGTTGTTACCAACACCTCTGACCCTATCTCAATGACATCTTGGAGCGTTCTACCTCTATCAACCCTATCTTTATTACGGTCTTGCGTCATTTGCTCGACCTCCTTAGCTCTATTAAAAATTTCTATCATACCTTTCAGGTACGGCGTAATTTGCGGAATAAAATTCTCACTTTCAGCAATCGTCTTCGTATCATGCTCTACTTCGTCGAATGTGCGTATCTCTCTTCCAAAGGTGATGAACGCAGCGGAGTAACCGGTGGACTGGCATTTGGCAGAGTTCATAGCGAAGCGAATAGATGCTAAATTAGTGTTCCAAGTATTATGTTGACCTTGAGCAAGTATGGCCAACTGCGATTTAAGATCTCTGTTCTTCCTTTCAACAGGATTTGCTTCTGGGTGGTATACAGGTGTAAATAGTTGTTGTATACCTATACTATAAGTCACTTTTTGCATTATGGATGAAATAAATTGTCCACCATTGTCTGATATCAGGCGTCGTGGTACGCCGTACCGTAGAACAACTTCATCAATTAGAGTTGTAGCACATACTGCTGCCGTGGCTTCCTTCAAGGCAAACAATTCTACCCGTCGACTGGCAACGTATTCGATTATAAAAATCCACTGGTATCCCTCATCTGTTTTTGGCAAAGGGCCACACGTCCCAATCCCAAACCCATAATATTCATTATACAATTGTACATAAAATAATACTCGTTATACATATTGGTCATGAACTGTATATAATATCATTATAACGCATGAATTACATTATATTTTATTATTATTACATTATATTTACCCATCAAACTTTTTTTCCTAAATAAACGCAACAGTCTCTACAAACAATCCCCAAAATTGGCGCCGTAAAATTCAGTAAATCATTTTTCAAAATGACTACCGTTGCCGAAAATAAATTTATTTCCGAAACGGATATTTTTACGGATTACTGCACTCGGTGCCGCTCAACCCCAATCCAAGATAATACCGAGGCAGCCCTAAAATTAAAAGACAAAAACATAGATGTTTTTTGGTCAAGAGTACAGAGCGCGTACGACGTGGTAGTAGAGACAGACGACCAGGACCTCTCCAAGGACTTTAAGTCCGCCGCTTTCGGTAAATACCGAGCCTGCCTAATCGCATATGAGGACACCAAAGCTCAAATAGTCGACCAACTCCAACTCATAGCATTTAGTAACCCCGCGCCTGAAGAGCAACCCCAGCCCCCCCAAGATTCCTCCCATATGAACCTGAAAGTCCCCCCATGTGATACAGAAATGTTTTATGGAGGGTATGATCAATGGGCGTCCTTCCGAGACATGTTCACGGCGGTCTATATCAACCACTCGAAACTCTCCAGTGCCCAGAAACTGTATCACCTCAGACATAAGACTAAAGGAAAGGCAGGTCAAATAGTAGAACAATTCCCGTTAAGCGACGACAATTTTTCCCTAGCATGGGAAACTCTCAAGTCCCGTTATGAAAACAAAAGAGTCCTGGTCTACAACCAAATACGAATGCTAATGAATTTAAAAGCGATTCAATCGGAAAACAGCGAGGAGATCCAGAGGTTACAATCCTCAGTAAACAACTGTCTCCAAATTCTAGCGACACAACAAGTCGAAACCTCCAGTTGGGATCCCATACTTATATATCTGGTAACCTCAAAACTGCCAGAGAATACAGTTGCCCTGTGGGAGCAATCATTAAGCTCCAGAAGAGACCTGCCGAACGGGTCCCAAATGAACCAGTTTCTGACCCTTTTCGCTACGAGATAGTGGAAAGGGTGGATCAATGGCGACCTGCCAAACCCCGATATAATCCACCCTCCAAAAACTTCTCAAGGCCTCACCCCAGTCAAAACAATCCCCAGTTCAGGCAGGCTCAACCCCAAAACCACGGCAACAACTCCCTTATGCAAACGAAATCTCAGCCACAGAACACCAACGATTTTATACCTGCAAATTGTGCAAACAATCCACCCACACCCTACAAAGCCGTTTGCGGTATAAAAGGTTGCCAATCTCCGAGCGTAAAAAATTCGTAAGAGACAATAATATTTGCGAGAATTGTTTAGCTCAAACCCATGTGCTAAAAGACTGCCAAAGCACGAGAACGTGCATGCACTGCCAAGGCCGGCATAACACCACCCTTCACGACACAGAAACCCCCAGCAGCAGGTTCCGGAATCCAAAGGGCACGATCCCAGGTAGCCACAATAGAAGCCAGCAATCCCAGGCTTCAGGACGTCAGCCAGGCGGCACCCCAGGAAGGAGAACCCTCTATGCCCAACAGTTCCCAAGTACAATCGTTCCATGCTGATAATGATAACCAAATCATACTCCCTACAGCAATAGTCTTGGTAGAACATAGAGGGGATATATTCAAGCTTAGAGCCATAGTGGACCAAGGCTCCGAAAGAAGCTTCATATCCGCCAAAGCTCAGACCAAACTCGGGCTTCCCTATACCCACTCCCTGTTTGAAATATCGGGTATGGGAGGCGGAGTGGTACAAACATCCAACAAGCTGTGCTCGTTGACCATAGTCTCAAATGACAATAAGGTGAGAATAAAGGCCCGGGCAATAGTGCTTCCCCGGCTCACTAGGCAGCTCCCAACATTCAGGCTGAATGACAGCCAAAGGCGCAAACGGTCCCATCTCAAATTAGCAGACCAGAACCCATCCCAAATCGATCTGGTATTGGGTAGTGATCTTATCCCACAAATAATGCTAAATGGTATAGAAAAAATCTCTCCGAGCCTGCTAGCCCAAAATACAATCTTTGGATGGATCATAAGCGGCCAAACTCCCGAAAAAGTTAGAGCACATTCCTCACAAGCGTGGGAAATCACGAATATTCAGCTAAATGAACAGCTGAGACAATTCTGGGAAATCGAGGAGATACCCAGAACTCGAGTGGAAACCCCCGAAGATCAAATGTGCGAAGAGCTCTATCAAAGCACAACCACTCGAATGGATGGTTCGCCTCCCGTTCAAATCAACATTCCCGAACGATATCGACCTAGGCCAATCCCGTACTGCAGCCCTACGACAGTTTCATGGAATGGAATGCAGTCTCTCAAAAAAGGGCGATCTCAAACAGCAGTATGACCAGGTACTAGAAGAATACCTGTCCCTCGGCCACATGGAAAAGTGCAGTCCAAATGAATTGGAATCCCTAGGAAAATACTGCTCTTTCTATCTCCCTCACCATGCCGTCGTCAGGCCAGACAAAAAGACAACAAAAGTCAGAGTTGTATTCAATGCTTCCAAGAAGTCAGGTTCCGGTCACCCCCTTAACGATGTGTTATGTACCGGACCAACCCTCCAACCCGATCTCCGACTTATGTTGTTAAAATGACGGACATATAAATATGTGTTTAATGGCGATGTAGAAAAAATGTACCGCCAGATACTCTTACACCCCGATGACCGAGACTACCAACGGATAATATTCCGAACTCCCGAAGACAGTCCAATAAAGGACTTTAAGTTGAAAACGGTCACCTTTGGGGTGAACTGCGCTCCCTTCCTGGCTATTCGCACGCGACACGAGCTGTCGAAATATATAGCCGACTCCCATCCACGCGCAGCCCCAATATTAAAGTCCGAGACGTATGGTGACGATATTTTATCCGGCAGTCATGATCTTCCCTCAGCCGAGCAATCCCTAAAAGAGACTATTGATGCTCTCAACTCAGCCGGCTTCCCTTTAAAAAAGATCACGGCAAACCATCCGGACATACTCAAACAAATTCCCAAGGCGGACTTACTTGAAACCACTTCCTCGAGTTCGAGGAATGCGCTCTCGGACACGTTCTCATATACTGTGGATTCAGACCCAGCCTCAACAGCAGCCACCAAGCGGCAAATACTCTCCTCAATCGCAAAACTTTTCGACCCCGCAGGGTGGCTGACGCCAGTCTTGATCCTGATGCAGGAATTGTGGTTAGACGGGACTGATTGGGATGAACTGGTCAAACCGATACGTCTCGTAAAATGGACGCAGTTCTCAAGAAATCTGCAGTCAATCTCAAATATACAAATGCCCCGATGGATTAACTTCGCCCCTGAGCATCTGGTCGAGCTCCATGGTTTTTGCGACGCCTCTGAAAAGGCTTATTGCGCAACACTCTATGTGCGAACTACTGTCGGCACTCAAGTTTACTCTCATCTCCTCGTGTCCAAAGGCAAAGTGGCTCCTCTCAAAACTATAAGTCTTCCACGCCTGGAACTATGCGGAGCTCTCCTACTAGCCAAACTAGTCGCAGTAAAAACTATAAGTCTTCCACGCCTGGAACTATGCCGAGCTCTCCTACTAGCCAAACTAGTCGCAGTAGTGGAACCCCATCTCGGCCTCACTGGAAGAAAGTTGACCATGTGGTCGGATTCCGAGATCGTGTTAGCCTGGCTCGAAAAGCCACCTCACTCATGAAAGACCTATGTCTTCAATCGAACAGCCCAGATCATAGACCTCGTAGGTAATGTCCCTTGGCGACACGTGCGAAGTAAAGATAACCCCGCAGATCTGGGAACCCGAGGTTGTACCCCAGTCGATATTTCCAATTCTGCCCTGTGGTGGAATGGTCCAGAGTGGTTTTCCAAACCCCCCGAAGATTGGCCTCAACCAACAGTTCGCAACGTCAACCCCCCAGAGTCACGTAAAGTAGAAGCCCTACATGCTACGGAAGAGACGGAGGATCTCTTAGATCGGTTCTCTTCCTACCCTCGTGCTTTACGTGTAATAGCTTACGTTCTCAAATTCGTACGTCGGCTAAAAGACGCGGTGAACGGTATTAGTGACCCAGCCGAACCGTCTCTAACTCATGCTGATTTCAAAAGATCGAAACATCGCCTGATCATAATGGTCCAAACTCGATACTACGCTCTTGAAAGATCATGTCTAGAAGACTCAAACCCCATTGGAAAACGGAGCTCCCTACTCGTACTCAATACCTTCCTAGACAAGAGCGGAGTCCTCCGAGTGAATGGTCGACTAGCCCATGCAACCCTCACTTACAATGAGCGTCATCCCATCATCCTACCCGAAAAGTCTCGGCTCTGTACTCTATATATACGATTCCTTCACGAAATGCTCCTACATGCGAAAGCTCGTCTCATGCAACAAATCTTAAGACAAGAATTTTACATTGCCCGTCTCAAACCACTGATCAAAAAATGCAAATTCCAGTGCAAATTCTGCACTACTCACAAACAACAAACGCGATCACAAATTATGGCAGCCTTGCCCCCCGAACGTTGTAGATTCTCTCCACCCTTTACCACAACTGGTGTGGATTTCGCTGGCCCATTTCAATTGAAAGCATCCATGCTTCGACCTCAAACCCTCGTAAAGGGCTACGTGGCCGTCTTTGTCTGTTTTACCACCAAAGCGGTCCACCTGGAATTATGCTCAGACCTTACCAGCAAGGCTTTTCTTGCCGCCTTCGCCCGATTTGTAGGACGCCGAGGATACCCGAATCAGATGATGAACGGCAACGGCAAAACATTCATCGGCGCCAAGCGTGCTACCGAACTGGAATTCGTAACGTTCCTGAAAGAAGTATCTACGAATATCGTACAGAAGTACGCCCCCCAAGGAATCAACTGGAAGTTTATACCACCCGGCGCACCTCACATGGGCGGATTATGGGAATCCGCTGTCAAAAGCTTTAAAACGCAATTTAAAAAGGTCGCCGCAACCCACAGCTTTACCTTCGAGGAGTTCTCAACTTTATTAATTCGAATAGAAGCCGTACTTAACTCTCGTCCCATCTCCCAGCTTTCTCAGGACCCGAATGACCTCACCGCCCACCGCGCAGGTCATTTTCTTCGAGGAGCACCAATGCTCTCGCTTCCCGAACCGAATCACGAAAATCTCTCTCTGATAAATAGGTGGGAGCGACTGAAAGTTCTGCATCATCAGTTCAGCAAACGCTGGAAAACTGATAACCTCACCGACCTTCAAAAGCGTTACCGTTGGAAAAATGCTCAAGCTCCCCCGAAAATTGACTACCTAGTCATCATTAAAGAAGACAATTTACCTCCCACCGAGTGGCGACTAGGTCGATTAGAAAGCCTACACCCAGGACGAGACGGACACATTCGGGTCGTAGACGTCCGCACCCAGAACGGAATTCTCACGAGACCTCTCACGAAACTGTGCTTTCTACCGTCATCTGAGAGTGACGGAGGCCCTCAGTGCCCACTCCCATCTCCCTAACTTAATACAGTCCACAAAGCTCATACTATCGTTAGCCCTCAGGCAACAACTTAGGCAATCCCCAAATCTATGCTTAATCCCATTCGTATAACTAATATGCATATACTACTCTCTCTTTTCAACAGATGGATCGTCAACTCCCTCCGGTCCCAACACCACGCCGCTCATTGGCATCGCAAATGACCCTGCCCGCAGCCCGTCCGCGCCGTAGCGAACCCGTACCGGATTACCGGAAACGTAAATTGTGCATGCGTCATCACGCGCTGCGGATGTGCCCTGTGTTCACGGCCATGCAGCCGCAACAACGCTTCTTGGTCGCTAGGGCACATCAGTATTGCACCAACTGCTTAGCGCTGTCCCATCGCACCAACCAGTGCACCTCCACAGAAAGCTGCCGGGTCTGCGGGCAGCATCACCACACATTCCTTCATCGGGACACTGGAGGTCGCCACCCCGCGTATGTCGCACGACCTGTAGCGGAAATACCTCCGACACCACGCCGTCGAGCCGCAGCTCATCGTCGCCGTACTCAACCGCAGCCTCCCAGGGCTCATGGTCGGGCTCCAAGGGCACGTCAACCACCGCGACCACCCAGCGTCGGCGACCGCACCATCCGATGCACCGCAACCGGCTTACGCACCGCCACCTACAAAAATAAGGTGGGAAGGATCTTGATCCAAGAAGCCGTTCGTGCCTTGCAGGAGTTGCAGCATACACTAGGCGCTTAGTACGCCTAGGGGAGGCAGAATGTTTACGCGACATCGGTAGCCACACGTCCCAATCCCAAACCCATAATATTCATTATACAATTGTACATAAAATAATACTCGTTATACATATAGGTCATGAATTGTATATAATATCATTATAACGCATGAATTACATTATATTTTATTATTATTACATTATATTTACTCATCACAACTTATGAACTCACCTTTAGGTTTAAGTGTTAAAATTGGATCTATTTGGGACGTGTGGCAACCACGCGTAAATCACCCCACACCTATTCGCCACACAGCTGACAGCTGGTCGGCCATCATTTTTTCTATTGTCATATTGTATTGTTATTGTTTTTCACCGGCTTATAATTACATCCTTTTTTCCACCGACTTTTTATATTATTAAATTTATCTTTTTCAACTTATGCGTGCAAAAGAAATAAGTTCTTATTATTCTTACGGATCCCCAGCGACCGTGAGTATACATCAAAATAACTAGGATCAATGGCTACCACTTCAAATCTCTGTCGACTAGATAAGGTCTGAAGTAATCCCATGGGTTTCATGTTTGTCGCTTTGTAACGCTGACACTGGACGCAGGTTCGTACATACTTAGTTATTTCAGCCCGCATTCCTGGCCAAAAATAGCGATCCGATCAATAGTCCTATCAGCGCCATAATGTCCAGCAGTGCTTTCATCATGATAAGCCTTAAGTATATTATCTCGTTCGTGAGTTGGTATCACCAGTTGTGCTGCTTCTGCATCCTGATTTGCATAGCGATATAGAACACCATCGTTTAATATATAACCACGATTATACCACATATACAAATTTTCATCCTTTTGCTCTAGGGAGTCTATTATTTTAGCCAGATACTCATCTTTCAGCTGTTCCAATCGCAATTCACTAGCTCTCTTACGGGGTAGGTCAACTTGAAAAGCGCATATACAATTAATAGATAAATGATCGTCTGTAGCACAAGAAGGGCAAGGGCTTCGCGCTCTGTAGTTGAGTAGTTCCTTTCAGCTGATGTCAATAGACGACGGCATACTCAATTGGATGTTCATTCTTCCTCTCCCCCCCGGAGTAAAACCGCTCCCAGGGCATAAGCACTCGCATCAGTTTTAATTACGAAGGGTACATTATCTTCAGCTTGACGTAGTATCGGAGGATTAATCAGTAATTGTTTTAGCTTACTGAAAGCTTCTATTTGTGGGGCGCTCCATTGCCACTCAACATTCTTTTTCGTTAAATCAGTTAAAGGTTTTACAATTTCAGCATAATGGTCTACAAAACAACGATACCAGGAGCATGTTTGAATAAACGATATTACCTCTTTACTATTACGAGGTTGAGCTCTTTGGCTTATTGCCTTTGTTTTATCTGGGTCGACTTTTATACCTTCTGTTGTTAAAACATGACCAAGATATTTTACCTCAGTGCAACAAAATCGACATTTTATTGCGTTTACTCGCAACTTAAACTTCTGTAACTTATCGAAAACTGCATCTAAATCTTTCAAGTGATCCGTAAATGTGGATGAGCAGATAATAATGTCATCTAAGTATGCAAGTATTTTGATATTAGCCACTGTGGTTTTAAAACGATCGATAAGGCGTTGAAAGGTTGCGGGGAATTCCGCAGACCGAAAGGCATTCCTTTAAACCGATATGTCCCAAAAGGTGCTATAAGACATGTTTTATCCCTATCCTTTTCTGCAACGGCTATTTGAAAGTATCCACACTGCAAATCTAACGTAGTTATAAAATGTGTACTTTTCGCTGAATGTAACAAATCGTCCATACGTGGTAAGGGATATCTATCCGGCTTAGTAATCGCATTAAGCTTCCGATAATCCACACAAACACGGGTACCACCATCTTTCTTTGGAACCATCACTACTGGCGAGGCCCATGGTGAGTCTGACTCTTCGATGATATCGTTCTCGATTATTTTGGAAATCTCATGGTTAAGTTCTTGCATTTTCGGGAATGACAAACGGTATGGTGGAGATGAAATTGGCTCCTGATCCCCAGTATCAATAAAATGTTAAGCGTACTGTGTGGGCTCAAGAGATGGACCAAACACACTCGAATGTCCTTAAAGTACGTTATCAAGTTTTGTCTTATCTTCTACGGACAAGCCTACTCCATCGGCTGCCTTAATAAATTTAAAGTCTATAGAAAATAAGCCTGTGGAAGAAGGGTCGTATACTATAGGAATAGCGTCTCCAAATATACTTTGGGTAACGTGTGGAGAATAATCGTTTGGAACATCTGGCCCATGGTATTCAAACTCTGACATATACACTTTTGACTTTCCGATTTCGCGTATTGGTGCTTCTTTGGGCTTACGTTTAGGATGGGTTGCGGGTACGATTATCCGTTCGATAATGTTCAAGCCTAGTGGCAATGCTTCCGCAAAATCAAAATGTTTCGTCGGTTCATCCTCGAAGTACCAATATCGTTGTCCCATATTCATAACGATGCCTTCTTTCTCCATAAAATCGGCGCCTATCAGGGTCCTATTACCTGTCGCTTTTGGTAAGATTATAAATGGAATATCTAGACAACGAGTACCTATACAGATCTTGCATGTTGTGGACAAACAATCCTGCCTTGACGTACTGCCCTCAGCCAACTTAATTTCGCAGTTAACGTTTTTATATAAGCAGCCCTTATAATCCATGACACGTTTCAGGTTTGCACTTGCGACACTCGTTCTTGCACCAGAATCAAAATAAACTTGATCATTAACTGCAAAAAGCTTAGCATCTACAACGGGAATGTCCCTACCAATGGACGTCGAAAGCGAATTAAAATTTACATGACCAGGTGTGGTGATTTTTTTGCTTTTACAATTCGAGCAGTTAGCACGAGTTACTCCTGGAGCGTTGCACCCATAACAAGCAAACTTCGGCTTCACTGATACCGCTTGCGATATATTAGCAGCATATGCATCTTTCGTTTCTTCATTTTCTTTTTAAAACATGTTTCAGTAGTGTGCCCTCTCTTGCGACAAAACCCACAACGAACTGCGCTATTTACACTGCTACCGGTGGTAGTGTGATTGTCATTATTTGCAGCTGGTTTCTTACGGTCCTGCAAATATTGTTCTGCCTCACGAGCCTCACTTAACAATTCATCAAAATTTGAAATTCTCTGCCTGTTCACCCTATCGCGGACTCGCACATGCAAAAGCCCAAACAAAATGTTAATTTGAGCATCTTCGGCTGGGACATTAGTCAGCTGGGATAAGAGTGCACGTTTTTTTGCGTATGAAGGTGTCGGTTGCCTCGTTCTTTTGTTGCTTTGTTTCAAAAACTTCCACATAGATGCGCCATGCGGATTTGGGGGGTGAGAAAGCTTCACGCAGCATACGAATAACGTCATCAAAAGCTTCGGCTTTTGATTTTACCCCGCTCCACCACTCTGCAGCGTCACCCTCAAGAATCATTGGCATTCGACTAATTGCATCTGCATCGCTAATCTTCTCTACCGCCTTAAAAGTGGAAATAGCAGCTATAAACTCCTCGACCTTTGTGGAACTACGCTCACCGCTAAAGCGGCTAGTACAGTTGCTAAATGACCCAGGACGGGTATTAAAACTGCCTACTGCTTGTAAGAGCCTATCAAATTGTTCGTCGGTAAAAGTCGCCATATTCTAATTTTGGCTTGATTTGCTTTTTGCAATACGTTCGCTTCGGCGAATCGGCGTGTAGCTAAGGAAGTTGGCCACTATGTTGAGTGCCAAATTATAATTTTAACTTGATTTACGTTTGCAATACGTTCGCTTCGGCGTATAGCTAAGGAGGCTGGCCAGTAAGTTGGGCGCCAAATTATAATGACGTGGGGTTAGAAGGGTATGAGAGAGTTGGTAATAAAACGCAAAATCGTTGGTTATTTAGTTAACAGGTAACAAATATCACGTTTTATTGAAAGTAGAATGCTTTGTAGAAAATTGGTAGTAGGTTCAAACCTTAAATGATTACAAAAATGTATAACACATTAGCTTTAATAATTAACATTTTAGCACGCAGTGCTACAGGATATAATTTAACGTGCATAATAGCTAATATTCTCCCTTACTAAACCACTTACATACTGGGTGGCTGATGAATTTTGCTACATTAAGAAACTCAAATAATTTTTTTTTCAGTGTATGGAATTCATTTTTCTTTTATTCATGTTAAAGCTCATTAAATTTTATTAAATATAGCTTAATTGGTTTTAAAAATAATGGAATTTAAATGCCGCCCCTGCTCGTCGATGCATGTGCGGCATCTTACCAAAAAGTTGTTCATTACTGCTTGGAGAGTTGAGACAGGAATAGCCGCAATTGTTTCTCGAATGGATTGCCTTAGTTCATTCAAATTTGTTGGTTTTGCTTTGAAGACTTCCTGTTTGCAATAACCCCACAAGAAAAAGTCAGGTGCAGTAAGGTCAGGCGACCTGGGTGGCCAACGGAATGTGGAGTTTCTGGATATCAGCTTATTGGGAAATTTTCGTCGCAATTCTGTCATAACAGGTTGGGCTATATGAGGAGCTGCACCATCTTGCTGAAACCACACAGAGTTGAAAGAAATTCTCATTCGGCGTAATTCTGGATAGAAAAACTCTCTCAACATGCTCAAGTAACGGTCTCCAGTAACCGAAACGGTGTGACCGTTTTCTTCGAAGAAGTAGGGCCCGACAATGCAGCGTGATGAAACTGCACACCACACTGTGACACGAAGTGGATGCAATTCCGTCTCATGGAGTATCTGTGGGTTGGAAGCACTCCATATTCGAAAATTTTGTTTGTTTATGTTGCCGTTTAAATCGAAATGTGCCTCGTCAGACATGAAAAGACAGTTCAACATGTTTCCATCCTCTTCCACCATTTGAAGCATCTTCTGGCAAAATTCCAAGCGAATCGGCAAGTCTGCAGCGTTCAGTTTGTTGGCCATTTGAATTTTATATGGGAATAAGTCCAAATCTTTGTGCATAATTGACTGTAATGACTGTCTGCTTACACCCATTTGAGCAGATAAGCTTCTTGTCGAAACACGTGGATTGTTTTGTATGGCAGCAGCTACAGCAGCGATTGTTTCCTCCGTTCGAACTGAAGGGTTTCGATGGTAAGGTCTTCTGTTGACTGTCCCATGTTCGGCAAAATTGTTTACAAGTCTTATTATGGTCCATGTGCTCGGAGGATTGCCGCCAAACGTGGGCCTATACTCTCTTTGAACCGAAACTACGGACTCCAGTGCGTGATAGCGGCGGACAATCCAAATTCTTGTTTCAGTGTCCCAGTTATCCATTTTTGTTAAACGTAAAAGTCAATCCGCAAAATAAAAAAAAATTAACCAGATTCATTAAATAGAAAAAAAGTTATTTAATTTTTTTTTGTAGCGGCTTTCATCAGCCACCCTGTACATACGTACATATGTATGTACTCAGCTTAGATGTTAAGAAGCCGGCGTTTATCACTCTCTATCTATAACATCACAGCTCATACTTGCACTTTATGTATAAAAGGGTTGCTTTACATACACACATTAATATGTATTCCAGCTACAATGTCAAGAAGCCGGCGTTTATCACTGTCTATCTACGACATCGCAGCATATACCAATGTATGTACATAAAATGAAAAATATAAATAATCAATAATTAGACAACTCACCCCTCCAAGCACCGCCAAAAGCAAATTAAGCAGTTTGCTCAGGCGCTGCCTCTTTTATAGGCGAGTAATTGAGCAACTTAACGAAACAAACTAACTATCATCAAAAGTTCTCTGCTTAGTTACAATTGTTGTTGTTAACTGAACCTTCCGTTCTCTACTTAGCTAACATACATGAATACATATTATATGCGATATTGCAATTGGAAAATCTCTTAGATTAGAGTGTAGACGACTGGAAATAATATTTTTACAAAAAGCTATGCACAGTGGGTAACAATTAGTATATGTATGTACAAATAAAATAGTGGCATACTTAAACCAAAGATACATAAAAATAGTAAAATGGCTTGTGTCGATATCTGCCGTGCTACAATACTTAATTTTGACTATGACTACGCCCCTATTTTTATATATGCAGAGATACAAAAAACCAACTCTGCGTTAGAAACCAACGTGTTCATTAAAACACCCCATTTTATTATTTATTTTATGTTTGAAAGAAAAAACTGTATGTGGCAACATTGTTCGTTCTTGTTTCGCTACTGCGCTGCGTTTTTGTATATTTTATGCAAGTTTAATCTGCTAGCGCATGAAAAGTGGTAAAAAGTTGTGTTAATTAGGAATTATTAAATAAATAGCGAAATGTGCATTTTATCTGCTAGAGCATTGTACGTGGTGAAGAGTTGTGATAATTATACATTTTTAAATAGCTTAGAACACGCCCCCATTTGGGATCGGAGCAATGTAAGTTTTATTTCCGCTTTCGGTTTAATGTACCGAGGTCAAAATCCGTCTTTTGATATCCCTTCCGATATTTTTGGACGTGTTGTAGGAGTTGCCTTTTAAAAGGAACAATTACCTTTTTTTAACGAAACCATTTTTGTTTATTTTGCACATTGTGGCCTAGATGCGGAGAGCTTGTGTCTTGTGAAAGATGAGGACCTAATCGAAATTTTCTCATACACAATGATTGGACGCAGAATCAATTTCAGGAAGCGTCTTTCACACTGGCGCCAAAACGAAGTAAGAAACCAGTTTTTAACATTAGACGCGCCTATCTGTCAAAAAAAAGTTTGGTTTTTTAGACGCGTACTCTTTCGCCTCGTATAGGAGCGGGCTGACTTCCAGTCAGGAACTCAAAAGCTCTAACGAAATCGCACAGAAAGGCTTAGATGAGATTCTGAATGTTATTACTCTAACCGCCGAGAGGGAAAAAATCCTACAGGGAAGCTGTACGATAAAGCAACAAACGTTCGTAGGAAACTTAAGAAGCACCGGAAACAAATATTAAGAAGTGATACAGAATTTCATCAGGAAAAGATTCGGCGCTGTGCACCAGTGGTTATATTTTTTATTTCACTAACATAAGTTTTTTCTAGATACATTTATATTTTGCATTTTTCAAAATGCATCCTTTTTTATTTCCTAGATCGGAATGCAGTCACCAACAAATTGTGGCTTGCACACAATATGGAACCCAGGACTGAAGTTGTTAAAAAATGGAATGCAACAATTGAAATAAGGCGACAGGATATTTTTGACAGAAATTCAAATATTTTTTCTGATTCGCCGTTCATATATGACTGATAACGTTACTTATGCATTCTATACTTAAACCACCGCTAGTTTCATTTGGTAAAACTTCTCATAATAAGCGATTTAAATGGAAACCATCCATATGACCCCCAAAACGTCACAATGTTGCACTGTGAATTTGTTAATGACTACCAGAGAAGGTTAGACGAATTGACATGTAAAGCCATGAAAAACTGTACTTCGTTGCAGCCACTTACTTTGGTTATAGGCAAAGAATTGCAAAGATTACAAAGTTATTATACTGTTTTTCATGGCGTATTGTATAACGTACCAACATTTGTTAGCGCGCGATATTTTGTTTAAAACATTTCATGTACTAAATACATTTTTGTACGATTTCATAGACATTTTTTTTTTAAATTTGACTGCTCAGTTACCTCTAATATACTGTTGTTAATTAATTATTTGGAAAATTCAAAAAAACTAACTAACTAATTCTGCAAAATTTAAGTGCTTTGCTTGTGATTTTCATATACATAATCCAAGATCGTTAGTCGACCACTTAAAATCATTCCATGTAGTAAGATAACAAATTTCATTTGTACTATACCTAAATTTGGTCAATATTTTTCATATGAGTATTCATTTAAAAAGGGTTCACAGAACTCTACAGACAAAATCATCTAATAATAGTAGCCGCAGAAATGATCAAAATAATCACTTAATTTCAAGTTCAAAAAACAATGCATAACAACCTATAAGTTCGATTACAGTAAATGAGCCAACTAATAAATTTACTTATTTGCAAAGCAATAGAGTTCGACATATGCATTTGAATAAATTTTCTATTATCTTTGCACAACAAAAACAATTTTACAAGGAATGATATTTTTGGTATTGTACAGGAAATCTATGAGATAATTTTAAATCCAATCCAAGAACATGTTTTGAAATCTATGGCTCCCTATATTGAAGATGAGAACAATAGAGCATATGCAGAAAATAGTTTCCTAAACAATATAAATAACGAATACCGTTTTTCAAATTAATTGAACGTGAAAAGATATTTAAGCCTCCGCCTGCATATATAATAAATGAAGACACACGTAATAAACTTTTCAAGCAAAACTAGACCGAAGAAAAATGTAGTGGATTTTGTTAAAGTAGGCGCCGCCCACTTTTCAGCATAAAATGCTGCTATTTCCAAAGGCGATTGCTTGTAGTTTCAACTAGATATTTCAATCAAAAATGGTCAGCTGCTTCTCAAAAGTATGTAGTATACTCCTGCCGAGAACTAGGGAAATCGGATAACACACAAGTAAGAGATCCTGCAAGGTGCTACTACCCTACTGCAATAGGGAAGTTATTTATATTTTTTGATTTTCATACCTTTAATGAACATGAAATGTTTGTAAGTATGAGAAGAAGAAGAGATTGGATCATAAATAAGTAAACTGAAATCATAAGGACGATGAGCTGATTCGATTTAGCCATGTCCGTCTCCCCGTCCGTCTGTCTGTCTGTCCGTCTGTCTATTTGAAGGCTAATGTTTCAAACATAAAATGTGCATGTACATATTTATATTTTGAAAAAATGTGGTTAGCAGATGTCGGTAGGGAAGCTATTTATATACAAATAAAGTAATGGCGGTCGCCGCGGTATGACGGTAGTGTTGCCGGCCTACCACACCGAAGGTCCAAGGTTCGAGTCCTGGGACAGGTAGCATCAAAAATGGTTTGAAAAAGTTTTTCAAAACGGGTTCGCCCCTCGGCAGTGGTTTGGCAAACTCTCCGAGTGTCTTTCTGCTATGGAAGACTTCTCAGCAAAAATTCATCTCTTTTGTAGATGCCGCTCGAAGTCAGCAAAAATCTATAGGTCCCGCCAAATTGTAGGGAAGAATTCAAAACGGCACACCACAAATTGGAAGGAAAGCTCGGCACAAAAATCTCTTAAGAAACTTATGATGATATACCTGTGTATATCGCGCCATACATTTATATTTTTTTTAAATTAATTCACCCCTCAAAACTCCGAACAGAAGTGGTTTTATTGAAAACAATCAGCTGGCTTTATAATACGAACTGAAAAGTATTAAAATGGACCTGCGTAAATTCGTATTCCATAATAGATCACTACTAGGTATATGATGTTCGGTTGCACCCGAACTTAGACTTCCTTCCTTGTTTTTATTTGAATTGTTGCTTAAAATAGGATATGTACATACTCGTATATATAAAATTAAATTTATTGTGTTATTTAAATAAATAGCACTTTTATTTTTCCAGTATATACAATTGGTTATTTCCTAAACTTTTTCGATTATGTGGAATAAATCTATAGAAAAAAATGCATGCTTAAACCTCTGCACAAAATGAAATAAATCATATAACTTAAGAAATAAAAACTTTTATATTTATGAATTAAATTTATTTGGTTTTCTGTGTTTCAATGTTTTCAATCACTTCCCGTTCTGTTTGTTCATTAAGAGAACCCACTTCCGAATTGGTCATATAATTAACCTCCTCCTATATATCACATGTCACTTCTTTTCGAAAACACAATTCAAAACATTGCCATAACTAAATAATATTGCTCTCTTAAATATGTATTTTATATTACCTTTATTATTTTAATTAAACGTTTTCACTTACAAACCGGTTTGACTTGACGTCTTTTAGTAAACTGTGACCAAATGATCCACATCAGAGGAAACAAACAACGCTTTTACTGTTATATTCTCTAGGAAGACTCAGAAATACATCAAAAACATGACCCTGTTTTTGTGATACATGGCATGCGTTCTCGAAATCATACCTCGGAAACTTTGAAGGAGAGCGCGAACATTACTACTGGGATGTTTTTGCGATATATCCTAGCTTGCGTTCTTGATCTAACACTTCAGAAACTCCGACGACGAACGCAACCATTACCACCTCGCTTTTTTTGTGATGCATTCAAATGTGAATTCGGGATCTCAAATGATTGAATCTGAAACTGAGAGCCTATAACTGACCACAACAGCCGGTTCCATCGCACCGGAATGACCCGGGTTTTCTCACCCGGCCAATGGCTGTTATTTCAGTGTAACCCTGTCCAATCTGTCCCGTCTCACCCTTAAATTGTCATCCTCGGAGCAAACCCATGCAGCTGGGTTGCTCCATTGCCTCTTGTTATGGGCTGGGGTCGAACCCAACCCTGGACCAAGAGACTGGATCTGCTGCGTTTGCTGGAAGAAAATTTATATTAAACGGTCGTATTCGGTACAATGCGCCAAGTGTAAGAGATGGTTACATAAATCTGGATGTTCAGGGCTTAACCCTGCCATCCACAGACCCCGTACTTTCTTTAGTACTTTTGAGGCACCTTGCTGTACACGTCCTAGGACGTCCCGCGTTAGCCGCCGCTCTGGCACTCCCTTACCGCCTCTAACTACTTCCAATAGTCACAATAGTGGCTCAGTCTATACGACTGTCAGCACCGCTGCCATCCCTGCCTCACCCACTCCCGACTGTCGCTCACGCACACCAGCGTCTCCATCTCACACGGGCGCTCAACACTCCTATCCCCCCCCCGGAATAGGTCAGATATGAGCATCGCCGAGCGTCAGTCCCCTCTGTCTCTGCCCCTAATGCCCCCCCCTGCGCCAAGCCTGCACGTGGGTCAGGAACACCACCTCCTAGTACCTTTCACTACGTGCACCGTTTGTCGGCAAAGATTGTATACGCCTGCGACATCGGTTAAGTGCAACAATTGCCTTGGCCTGTGTCGCACCCTTATGTGCTCTGGGCTCGCAAACGGCAACCTTTGGACGGATTCGTTCATAGCCCCCTGTTGCAGTACACAGCCGCCCTCCACGCCACACAACATCGGCCATGGCGCTGTCAACTCTAGACTGCGACATAGTTTAGGCCTTAGCCTACCTCCACCTAGGCAAACGCATCCGTCCCTCACGCCTAGTATGTCCCCCGTCTCCCCTCCTACACACTTAAAAATTCTGCAGCTGAACTGTAACAGATTAGCTGGAAAGATCGCGGAGATAACTGACTTTATGAAGACGCACAACATCAAAATCGCCGCGATACAAGAGACAAAACTGAACACGAGATCGGACTTACGAACTTGTGATGGGTATAATGTACATCGTAAAGACCGTCCCAGCGGTCTTGGGGGTGACCTTGCGTTCATTACACATCACTCTGTACAATACAATCTATATTCCCCTGACGTCGACCCCAGGGACTCTACTTTAGAATGCCAAGGCATAGCAGTCCGGTCAGGAGACGCCGACCTGCAAATCATAAACATCTATATTCCTCCTGTCACGTGTTGTCCTAGAGATTATCATCCCGTCATTAGTGCGTTGCTAAGGGGCGATAACCGTCTAATCCTAGGCGACTTCAACGCACATCACGATCTCTGGCACTCCAACTTGCCAGCAGACAGTAGAGGACAGGCAATTGCAGACCAAATAGATAACTCAGCATTCTGTACAGTCAATGGAGATGCCCCCACCAGGGTGGCAGGTAACTGTCACAGTTCGCCAGACATCTCCATAACGAGCGCGGGCCTTATTAACTTTGTCATCTGGCGACCGATGCTTACATTAGCTTCAGACCACCTACCCATCTTACTCTCTGTTGAACGACCGACCGACTTCATAACGACTGATAAAATAACATACATCAACTTCACCAAAGCGGACTGGGACCGCTTTACTGAATATACAGAGCGCTCCTTCGCTGCCTTACCCACTCCAACGGACGTACGCAAAGGCGAAAGAGAGTTTCGCAAGATCATCGATTCAGCCTCATGGCGCTTTATTCCTGCTGGCAGAATACCAGAAATTCGTCCGAATTTCCCGGCAGAAGCTGCGGCGATGGCAAGAGAACGAGACCAAGTGAGACTTATCAATCCCGCAGATCCCAGAATAAAAGATCTCAATGCTGAAATCCGTAGGATTGTCAACGAACACAAGCTGACCAAGTGGAAACAACACCTTGAGACATGCAACCTCTCCGGCGGAGTCGGCAAACTATGGTCGACTGTCAAGGCCCTATCCAATCCGACCAAACACAAAGACAAGGTCGCCATTGCTTTCGGCGACAGTGTCAAATCGGACGCCAGGAAATGCGCGAGCTCTTTTTGCCGGCTGTTTATAATGCATCCACCTGCGGATAGGACTAAGAGAAGAGCCTTCCGACGTGCGCGCAAACACAAACACTCTACTGCCGTCTCAGTCGCAGAGGTTAAGGAAGCCATAATGAAGGCCAAACCCTCAAAATCCATCGGACCCGACGGAATTGCCATGAAGATGATCAAACTCTTTGGCCATGAAGGACAGAATTATTTAGCGGCTCTCTTCAATCTCTCTCTAACTACCTTCGTTATACCTGAGATATGGAAACAAGCGATTGTAGTTCCCCTATTAAAACCAGGGAAACCGGCGAACCTAGGAGAGTCCTATCGTACGATATCCCTCCTTTCGCCGGTAGCGACATTGCTAGAGTCCATTCTGCTTCCTTACTTCGTTACAAATCTAAAATTGGCCGATCATCAACATGGTTTTCGCAAAAATCACAGCACGACATCCGCTTTGAACGCCATTACAACGCAGATTAACAACGGTTTGAATCAACATCCACCAAACCATAGGACGGTTCTCGTGGCACTTGATCTGTCAAATGCATTTGACAAGGTCAATCACGCCACTCTCCTCCGAGACCTGGATGAGACACCGCTCCCTGCCGGCCTTAAGAGGTGGACCGCTAATTACCTCAATGGTCGCCAGGCAACAGTCAAATTTAGGAACAAGAAATCTAGACCACGAAGAATAAAACAAGGGGTGCCGCAAGGTGGTGTTCTCTCTCCCCTCTTGTTTAATTTCTATATTTCCCCCACCAGAGGGAGTCCCATTGTTTCCTACGCTGACGACTGCACGATAATGGCCTCGGGCAAGGGTCCCTCCATTGATGAACTCAGTTACCTCCATGACCTTTCCAGCTTCTTCACCGAGCGTAATCTGACCCTGTCTCCGACTAAATCTACGGCGACCCTGTTTACTACATGGAATGCGCAGATGGGGCAAGAGTTAAATGTCCACGTAGATGGAGTACCTCTACCTACTGTCAACCACCCAAAAATCTTGGGTGTGACATTTGACAACGGCCTCACCTTCGCTGGTCATGCCACCGCAATAGCCTCAAAGGTACAGAGCCGCAATAAGATCCTCAAGTCACTGGCCGGCAGTACTTGGGGAAAAGACAATGCAACATTGCTTGCTACATATAAGGCTATTGGCCGGCCTTTCTGACACCAACTGGAGGAAATTGCAAGTCTGCCAAAACACCGCCATCAGAACTGCTACGGGATGCCTGCTTATGTCATCTGAGTCTCACCTCCATCAAGAGGCAAAATTGCTCAATGTTCGAGAGCACGCGGAACTCTTGAGTAGACAGTTCCTTCTGAACTGTCACAAACCTAGTCATCCAAACCGACATCTTTTGGATGTAGCACCGCCCCCCAGAGACATAAGGAGACATCTCCGTATGCATTACGATGAGATCCGGCATCATATCTCTTTGCCGTTTGATCTGCGGAATCATAGACGGGCTCTAAATGACCTCCACACTGAGTCGGTAGACAGATCCCTCAGATCTCGGCCTGTGAATCCCGTTATTAATACTCAACCACCTGAATTGGCTAAGGAGCGTGTACTTCCGAGGGAGACTAGAGTCATACTAGCACAACTTCGCTCTGGATATTGTAATAGGTTAAGCTCTTACCTGCCCTGCATGTGGTATGACCCCTCATGATACCATACATCTCTTTTCCTGTTGAACCCACTCTTCTAACACTGTTTAGGCCACCAGCCTAAATATCACGGTCGGCCCTCGTATTTGTGCAGCCTTACGTATCTGCCCGTGCGGTTGGTTTTATCTCTTTTACCGATAACAGCTCTTACTCCTCCGAACCTAACGAAAGTAAGCATTCGGCGGCGGTACAGAACAAAATGTAAGGAAAGGGCTCGGTCACTTGTTTATCGAGCGTACAAGAGTCACCAGCAGTCATCCCAGGTAATTATACAGATTCCATCACTTTCAATTCACAATACTGTCGTATATCTAATTTAACCTCTACTTTAATAAAAACCACTTATCCATTGTAATTATTTACATTGAACTCCGGTGTTTATTTATTTATTAACTCGTTGCCTTTTTTCTTTCCTACCCCTATTACGTGCGAGCGCGCCCCGTCATTGGAACGACTCCGCCGTAAAAACATTGGTCCTATCGCGCCAGGAAAACAAAGAACAACTTTTAAACATCAACATAAATATTATCCGGAGCAGTACAACCTTTGTAATTCAGTGCCATTGAAAATTTAAAAATACACGGAGATAATTAAATAAATATTCAACAAAAACACAAACGAGCAGAAAGCTACAGCAGCGAGTGACGGCAGCAGAAAGAGACAGCCACAGATCGCTTCACAATACAGATCGCATCACACCATACCGATCACATCATCAATACAATCACATCATCACATACAGTCCATTAAGATCGCATCCATACACATCACATCACATCTTCGCATACATATCACATCATCATATTCAATCCGCTCATACAGTCCATTAACACAGCATCACACAGTCCACTTTAACTACATTATTGCAACAGTCGTCACGCATCACACTCATTATACAAGGTACGTTGGTTTTTTTGTTTGGTTCATGCACCACTTTTTTTAACATACGTGATAAACGTATCGAGTGAATTTTGTGAGTGTGTCTTGGAAAACAAAGCAAGTGAGAAATTTGTGTTCTCGTGGGCACACTTTCGCCTTTTGACTATAGGTTAAGTCCCTCACCAGTAGTAAGACTTATCCGACACAGCTCAAGGCAGGCAGTCAGTGAATTTTTTTATTTTTTTTTGTATACACATCACTGCACTGTATATCTCTTATTTGCCACATACTGTGGAAATTCTTTGAGTGATTACATCGCTTGATTCTCACTTGGTTGATGCTTTTTATAGAGCCAACACAAAATTCACTACAAATAATACAAAATTGTTGCGCATTTACGACAGTATCACTACACTGGGTGGCTTGTTTTTTTGATATTATTGCTTCCAATATTTATTAACAGTAAAAATATAAATTTCAATAAACAATTTTATACATTTCCACAGTTCTGGAAAAACACAATTGATTTGTATAACATTTCTATATTATTTTGGTTTGGCAATTCAGGGAATTTCATTCACTTTGGTTTATTTTCCCCAAGGCACACTAAATCTGTACCGAGATTTCTATCTGTGCCACTTTCAAATTACACTTCTTCACTTTTAGATTTTTTAGACACACTAAATCTGCATCCAGATTTCTATCTGTGTCATCCTTAACTTCGCTTACATTCCGAGCACAAAATTCCTGAGTCGTTACTTCTGTTCTCGTTCCTTTAAAGAGACAAAATATTCAAATTAATAAGAAAAATGGAGACCTACATCCGACTATCCGACTGCATAGTTGAGTTTCAGCAAGACTTTAGCTCTACACCGGTCGGAGAATTAGATAAATACACCCTTGCAATACAGCAAGAGGAGTTAAAATCGTTGTGGAAGAAGACTAAAGCGACATATGAGAGTGTACTCAGCTCGGCTGACTTAACGACTACCTTTCTTGGCCAACCTTTAGGGACTTTTTCACGGCCATATATATATTAAACAAACGCCTTACCCCGGTTGAAAAGTTATATCACCTCAACCAGAAAACTGAAGTGGAGGCAAAAGAAATTGTGCGCAGGTGTCCATTGACGAATGAAGGCTTTTCAACAGCCTGGAAAAATCTGAGTGACAGGTACGAAAATAAACGTATCCTTGTCAATACTCAGTTAAAAACATTGTTTAGTTTAACTGCTGTCGAAAGTGAATGCGGTACAGCAATTAAAAAATTGCAACGCGACATTAATAATTGCATTTCGTCGCTCCAATGTCATCAAATTGACATTTCCAATTGGGATGCGATCATTACCTACTTATGCTCCACCAAACTCCCGGAATGCACTCTGGCTCTATGGGAACAAACCATAGAGAACAAAACAGAGATTCCAAAATGGATAAATTTCTATCCAATAGGTTCCAAACATTGGAAACCGTTTCTGACCTCAGGGGCTGCAAATCATCCAAGGCACCCAGGAGTCAAAATAATTCACGGGAAACGCCTGCGAAACTTGAAGTATACCAAGCCAGCGTCCCTAAAACTTCGTGTAAGATGTGCAACAGTAAGGAGCACAAATTACGAAATTGTCAAAAATTCCGCGGACTATCCACTACAGATCGAATAGCCTACATCAAAAACAACAATTGTTGCTTGAACTGCCTGTCGGCTGAACACACAGTGACACGATGCACAAGTTCATTTAACTGCAGCTCGTGTCACGCAAGGCACAACACCTTACTCCACTTGGCAACAGCTCAGCCAAAGGCAACGAACCAAAGGTGGCGTCAAAATGCGTCAGATGATAGGCCCTCGACATCACAGCAGGCAAGAGATAGTTTGGAATCTGAAAAGAGGAAAGATGTTAATAACGTCTCTTCTTGTCACGCTAATGCTACTAAGGGGGTATTATTAGGAACAGCACGTGTGAACATTCACTATAATGGAGTAGATTTTTCTGCTAGAGCCCTGATTGACTCGGGTTCAGAATGTTCATTCATGACAGAAAGATTAAAGCGACGATTAAATCTCCCATCGAAACGCTTGCACGTCCAAGTTTCTGGAATAAACAATACTCTGTCAGCGCAAGTGAAAGAGTCGTGCTCCATTCCGCTAGGTTCCTTAATCAACCCCTTAGTAAGAATCGACACAGTGGTATTGGTCCTACCCCAATTAACAGGGGATCTTCCTACTTGCCAAGTGAGCGCATTGACTCGGCAAGCATTCCCTGACCTAATCTTGGCGGATAAGAGGTTCTTCGTTAATGAACCAGTCGACCTCATCCTAGGAGGCGACATATATCCACAAGTCATATTAAACGGTATACGGAAGAACGTATTAAACACGCTTCTCGCCCAAGAAACCGTATTCGGTTGGATCTTAACTGGTCGTGCAGACGCACCTAAGCCAACCAATACTCGGGTATCATTTTTCAATGAAATAAGCCTGGATAAGCAGTTAACCGCTTTCTGGGAGTTGGAGGATGTCCCGAAGAAAAGGGCACTTAATAAAGCGAATGCCTATTGCGAAGCACTCTTCAAAGCCACAACGGAAAGGAACTCCGATGGGAAATATATTGTCGCCCTTCCATTTAAACATGATTTTCCTAATACTATCGGCTTAGGGCCTTCTCTAAACGGTGTTTGCTCTCAGTTTTATCGGAATGAGACGCGCCTTGCTAAGGCACCGGCCCTACAAACAGAATATAATAGAGTATTAGCGGAATATGAGACGTTAGGACATATGTCACAAGTTCCCACTGTCATACCACCCCATTCTACAGATTGCTACTTCTTACCACATCATGCGGTTATAAAAGAAGAAAGCACGACCACGAAGGTCCGGGTAGTATTCAACGCTTCGTGTCCTACTGCTAATGGCACAAGCTTAAATGACGTACTTCATACAGGCCCAGTCCTTCAGGCCGATTTGACTATCCTACTCCTTCGGTGGAGATTTTTCAAGTATGTCTTTAATAGCGATATTGAGAAAATGTACCGCCAGATCTGGATAAAACCTAAACAGACAAAGTTTCAAAGGATAGTTTTTCGACCCAATCCAGGTGACCCCATACGCGTCTACGAATTAAAGACCGTGACCTTTGGAGTTAATTGCGCCCCGTATCTGGCCATAACAACACTGCATCAACTAGCGGACGACGTGGAGAGCTCAGCCCCTACAGCAGCAGATATTCTTCGCACAAGTATGTACGTTGACGACGTTCTTGCGTGGGGGCATAGCATCGATACAACCATCAAAGCTCGCGATGAAATAACGCAGGTCCTACAGTCGGCAGGCTTCTCCATACGCAAATGGACGTCGAACTGCAGCAAAATACTGCATGGAATACCCAAACTTCATCGGCTAAACGAGGACTTTTTGGAATTCGAGGGCTCAAGTATGGTCAAGACCTTAGGCATCCGTTGGAACGCGCATTCCGACTCCTTTTATTTTACGGCAAAACCCATCGAAAATAGGGATATTATAACAAAAAGGGCAATACTTTCAGCCATCGCCAAACTCTTCGACCCGTTAGGCTGGTTGGCACCGGTCGTCATAGTAGCCAAAATACTTATGCAGAACATATGGCTAGAGGGGACTGCCTGGGACGAAAGAGTGTCTGCACTAACCATAGATCGGTGGCAGAGCTTCATGCAGGACTACCACGAAATCAATAAAATTCAAATACCTCGATGGGTGCATTTTACGCCATCCAACGTTGTGGAAATACACGGGTTCTGCGATGCATCAGAAAAAGCCTACGCAGCCACAATCTTCCTACGAGCAAAGATAGGGGACCAGATCTACGTCAATCTATTAATGGCGAAAACAAGAGTCGCCCCAATCAAAACAATTTCCCTGCCCCGATTGGAGCTCTGTGGTGCAGTCTTGTTGGCCGAAACCATAGAATCTGTTATAGAAAACCTTAACTTAGGCACTTTCAACGTTCACCTATGGACTGACTCAACTATCGTCTTAGCTTGGATCAGAAAACCACCGTGCGCTTGGTCAACATTTGTGGCACACCGAATAACGAAAATTGTAGAAAAGGTGGGAAATAAAGCCTGGCGACACGTAGATTCTGCATCAAACGCAGCAGACATGGCCAGCAGAGGACTATCAGCGAAGGATATAGTAAACCACACTTTGTGGTGGCAGGGACCTTCTTGGCTACAAGAAGACGAGACAAAATGGCCAACTCAAGAAAAATATTATGGTACAAACGTCGAAGAGAAGAGAGTACAAGTTCATACAACTAAGCAAATACAGGATAACGAGGACATTCTCGAAAGGTTTTCTGATTTTTCAAGGGCTTTGAGGGTCATATCATACATTATGAGGTTCTCTCAAAGAACTAACCCCAAAACAAAATCTTCTTTCAAAGCGGAGTCATACCTCATTTCGCCCGACGAAATTAAGGATACGACTAGCCGGCTTATCAAAATATATCAACAGAAACATTATTCTGAAGAACTAAGGGATTTTAAAACCGGGAAACCCATTGGGACTAAAAGTGAAGTCCTCCCTCTGAACCCCTTCGTCGACAGCCATAATATCTTGCGAGTGGGTGGTCGTCTCTCTGCATCCCATGATCTCGCCTTTAACGAACGCCATCCAATTATCCTCCCTTACGCCTGCTGTTTCACCCGTCTGCTCGTCCAGTTTGTCCACAAGATCTCCTTGCATGGCGAAAACCAACTAATGCTGCGGCTCCTACGCACTCAATATTGGATTCCTAAGGTGAAAAATATGATCCGGTCAACCATCCATAACTGCAAGGTCTGCACGATCTTCCGAAAACGAGCGGCGATCCAACTGATGGGCGACCTTCCACCAGAACGCACCACCTTCTCCCGCGCGTTCACAAACACCGGTGTAGATTTCGCCGGACCTTTCGACATCAAGTCCTACAGCGGGAGAGGATGTCCTCTATCAAAGGGCTACGTTTGCCTCTTTGTCTGCTTCACGACCAAGGCTATTCACTTGGAGGCCACTTGTGATCTTAGCACCGCCTCGTTCTTAGCAGCGTTGGACAGGTTTGTTGCCAGACGAGGATGTCCAAAGAACATCTACTCCGACAATGGAACTAACTTTGTCGGAGCCTCCCGAGCCCTCCGCTCAGAGTTCAAGGCCTTTCTAAAAGATGCTCGCAACCAAACCCTGTCGACCTACTGCCATCAAACCCTGACCTGGCACTTCATACCAGCAGGCGCTCCTCATATGGGCGGACTGTGGGAAGCAGGGGTAAAGAGTTTTAAAACTCACTTTAAAAAGATCGCTTCCGATCATAAATTTACTCTTGAAGAGTTCTCTACTTTACTTTGTCGAATCGAGTCTTGTCTCAACTCTCGACCACTCAGTCCAACTTCCAACGAGCCGTCCAACTTGGAGCCACTGACTCCGGGACATTTCCTCGTTGGAGGGCATCTTTTAGCACCACCGGAGATCGACGTTAGCGAGAATCGCGCCTCGCTCGTCAACCGATGGGAAAAACTTAAGTCCTTACACCAAACGTTTTGCAAACGATGGAAAACTGAGTACCTCACCGAACTGCAGAAACGTGTAAAGTGGAAACATCCACAATCAAACCTGAAACAAGGGGACCTAGTCGTTATAAAGGAGGATAACCTACCTCCCAACGAATGGAGACTAGGACGAATCTCCCAACTACACCGTGGACCAGACAACCGAGTCCGAGTCGTCGTGCTTGATACCGCGAGCGGCCAGACTACCAGACTAATCACGAAGTTGGTCGCACTGCCATCCGGTAACAAGGATGGTGAGAAGTAATCTTATTCCACTTCTAAATCTCCCTAATTCCACTTCTAATTACATTACGAATTAGGGAGGTCATGGCTTGGTCGAAGCGACTTATCAGAAAGTATTCGCGAAAATGTAACGAGGCCATTGAGGCCTACCGCAATCAGAAGAACCGACCCATCCCAAGAAAATAAACGCACTCGTTCAAACGTAACGAGGTCAACAAGAATCCTAACGCAGACGGGCGAACCGGTCTGCCACAAAAAGTTGCAGCCGCTAATCTGCCGAACATCGCATTCACATACACACACATTAACTATTTTTCTACCCACTTACACAAAGGCTAGACCACAGAAATCCCCCCCGACGTTCTCAAGGAGTCCTAAATGGGATCGCTTATGGCCATAGTCACCGTATTAGTCACTTAAGAGTCTTACAAAATTCAACAAAATGAAAAATTTTTGCTCTTAAATTACCGTGTTAGTCACTTAAGAGTCTTACAAAATTCAACAAAATGAAAAATTTTGGCTCTTAAATTGGACCTTTTTGGCTTCGAGGACACAGTAAAAATGAGATATGTTGCTACATCATGACACTATTTTAAGTTCTGATGCTATAAAAATTATTTAATATGAAAAATGTAAGAAAATGTGTGAGGGAAACTTGAAGCGTATGAATTTTATCGCAAGTACATAACTTCTAGCAACAGCTGTGCCCTCAGTCTAAGTATCAGTCTATTATGTGTATTCAATTATTCAAAAAAATAAAATATACTGCATACATTTCGTTCATATAGTCAGAAATATACGTAACACGTAACATATAATGTATCTAAACTATATTCACGGTATGTATGTATTGCAAAGCTTTAGGCTTGAAAAATAAAACAAAGTTAATATCAAAAATTATTAAAATCATCTACACTATTAGACGCAAATCAAATAGGATCTATAAGCGCTACTGGTGATCTACGAAGACGAAACTGTTGTTCTTCAGCCTTTATCTTTGGCTTACTTGACAACAATTCTTCTTTGCTACTACTACGACTATCACTGCTACTACCACCAATTTCTTCTATTTCCGAAACATTTGTTTTATCATCCAGAAAACTCAAATCCTCATCATCGCGGAAACCACCTTTTGACTCTATAGCTTTACTAGCTTTACTTTGTAATGTTTGTGTAAATTCTCCATACTTTTTGCGCAAATTATGCAACCAAGTAGTATCAGACCAGTGGTACCAACTCAATAAGAATATTACCAAAATAAAGAATAAATTCGTGCTGATCGCAACTACAGCTGAAAGTATAGGCCAATTATGCATAACATATCTCAACCCAGTAAAATCAGCAACTATATGCAAAGTTACCGTATAAAATTGTGTCTTTTGTGATTGTATCTCTACGTAAACGTCTGTTATTGGATGTTGCCGTTCTTCCAAATAGTTTCCAAATATTTCCACTGGTACGCGTTGATATTCTTCTTTTAAGCCCAAAACAAAAAGTGGACTTAGCGCCCATGTAGATATTGTTCGTATAAGCGGTGAGCGATAGCGCATCATTGCCGAACGGCAAGATTGTCCGCGTAATAGAGCTTTTGTATCTCGCATCTCTCCACAAACCATAAACATTCCTAATTTTAAATTCTGTGGTGTTTCAGGCATATCAATTTGCACAGTTACACGATATGCTTGCCCTACCATTAGCAATTGCTGTTTTTTAGTAAGGGAAACATGAGCATGGGGAAATGTGCAAGGTGTGGTCGAATCCAAGCAAGATTTGAATTGTATGTACACGGGACGTGTATGTGATATAGCCGGCATGTATGTATAATAGAATGCAACATACAAAAACACAGCTATCCATATTATAAATATTACAGCAAATGCAATCAATTCAATACGCAGAACCCACTCTTTAAGGCTGTCAACCTTGTGATCAGCTCTACTCTTGAGCTCCTCATACACATTGTAGCTTACTTTTAAAGCCGGACGTATTAATAGACGACGTCCCAATCCCGAAAGGTCAATTAAAAAGACAATGAATCGCAAAATAAAATTCATTTCGTATATAAATGGCTCAAGAGTAAAATTGCTGTTTGTTGACGAGATGAAATCCGTATGGGAACTGGTCGCTCTGCAGCAATTGTGCAGACTGTATACTGCTTAGATTTCGTTTATTATGTACCTTCGACATATAATAATAATTTATTCAGAATAGATTAGATTTTTGGCCATTAGAATAGCTGCCGCTGTCGGTTGAGCCTTATCAGTTACGCTTAAACGGGCATTCGTAGTCACAGCGATATATATAAGCCTCTCTACCGCCGGTAGCTTTTAGCGATAACAAGCAGCTTGATTCAAAATGGTATGGTTTTATGCTAAAGGTCGTGGTTGTTGAATATATAAGTTTTTCCATTGTACAATAACAACCTTTACAATGGTTTTTCTAGGACCAGCTAACGAGTTAATACTTACACATACAATTTGATATAAAATAAGCTCTTAGATTGCGGACATGGTTTCAGTTCCTTCGCTTGTTGACGTGCCAAGTCGACTTTATTACACATGCACATATGTAAAATGAATGAGCTGGAAACGCTTACGTGGCACTATCGCATAGGGAGAATTAATTCCTCACACTTCTTATATGGGATTGAGCAAATCACCTGAAAAGAAAAGAATAAACATTAATATAAGAAGAAAAATTACCAACATAAAAATACCCTTACCTCGTGAACAATTTTCATTGTGACATTCATTCACAAATGTATCCAGTGCTGAATGAATGAGCGTAGCCACTTCGCGTAACGATAAGTGCCAATCCGGGTTGGCACACACGGGTATTTAATCGTTACAAAAATCCCCCAAGTTTTTGGGCGTACCGTATTGAGCGGCGGAATTTATTCGCCACCTTAAGCGAAGTACGGGGGAAGCCGAAATATAGTTATATATATACAATATAATTTAGCCTAGGTACAATATTGACAACTATGTATGTATACACATATATACATGGGGTAGTGTCAATTGTGCCGTTTCAAATAAATTAGTATGCCAGTACTTTGTTAAACGGAGAAAAGTATAATTAAACACACAAATACGATAGATAATGTGGGGAAATATACGTCAATCGAACATTTATTGACAGATTATTTGCTTCCCCCCGTGATTCTCATTTGTCACGGCCAAAAACTCGCGACTTCTAGCACAGCAAAATGGAAAATATTTTTCACCGCATATTTCAGAATTTCAACCGATTCGATTACACTTGTTCATGGATGTGTTCCCCCATCTTTCGCGATGCATCTGTCTCCGCCTCTACATTGCCAAGTGAGACAGACATCATCGGTGGGTTGTGGCAGCACAGAATCGCTGACTACATCTGCAGCACACCAAATGTTGGTGATTTACTAGCTGACAGACCACGGTGTTAATCAGCTGGTTATGCCTCACTACACGAACCAGCGGGAATGCATGTATAAATGAATGCATTTCACATAAATTTATACCAACAAAATTGCACAGTCACATAACTATTTCGTGAAGGCAGAAACCTTCACACTATTCTCCCTTTTCTAAACGGCTTCACCAAAATATGTTAACTCTCTATTTCCAAGGAGTTACCCAACACATAAATTACAAAGGCACTTCTACTTTTTTCGGTGGGAAGGAAAGTGTCAAAACGTGACAAAGCTGCCAGAAGGGAAATATTCGCGCAACAAACTTAAACGTTTACAAACGTTTAAACTTTTAACATCCTTTTTAATCCTTTCGAGAAAAAAAATTTAAAATGCCAAACCAAAATACCGACAATGCCAGTCGGTTATGTTCACAAGCCACCCAGCCATACAAAAATGATGGGCCTACTAACGGGTTTAATTTTAGAATGACTCGTTTTACTGCCACACGCGCAAAAACGGAGCGGTCCAACACCTTTACGATCCCGTGTCGACTATGCAACAACAGCCATGGCATACGGTTTTGCCAGAAGTACCGAGGTATGTCGGCAGAGGAAAGACTACGGGTGGTACTTATACACAAGTACTGCCCCAATTGCTTGTCCCCTTTCCACCGACCGGAAATATGCCCTAGCAAGGACCGCTGCTATCGCTGCAACGAACCGCACCATACGTCCCTTCACATGGACGACGTCACGGCACAAGTCCCCGCGCACCCCCGGCCAACGGTTCCGCCTAGGAAGGATGCCGGAGAGATATCGGACGACGCGCTGTCCATAACCCTCACCGAGACAACCAAGTCTTGGGCGGAGCAAGTAGCAGAGGAAGAGGAAGAAGAGGAAGCCATGAGGGCAGCAGCAACAACCACTCCCCAGCTCGGCGGATCGGAAACACGTCCTTTCCGACCGCTACTACGGCACGAGCAACGGAGGATGCACAAGCCAGACAAAACTCGACGTACAGTAAGGACACCCAAACTACGTGAGGGTGGCGCGGAAACACGTCCTTTTCGCCCATCCCAGCGGGCTGTTAAGGTGAATCGCGGTGGCTCGGAAACACGTCCTTTCCGACCATCTCACAGTCCCACTGGTGTCCGTCGTGGTGACGCGGAAACGCGTCCTTTCCGCTCGTCACGACGAACAGCGGGTCGGACGGCACCTTACTAAGCCCGCAACCCTGTTAACGACACCACAATCGTCCGCCCCAAGGACACACCAGCCACGTTTCGGACTGGCCGAGTTGCCAACCTGCCTGCCACAGCGCTTATAATGCGATCGTTTGTCACCACCGCACGAATCTGGCGGAGAACTGCACATCGTCCGTGCTCTGCTCGACCCGTGTTCATCAACCACGGTCATTGACGGTGAGCTCGCCAGAGATCTCCGCCTAGAACGTGTTGGTGATACGCGGCCGAGCAGGTGTACCCTCATCTTAAGCGGGAAGTACGGAATCACCAGAAGGGTCACCACGCAAGCCACGGTCCTTGCTCGCCACTACCACATGACCCCGGTGTCCAACATAGACGCGACCGTAGCCGCCCCCTTCCAGTTGATGAAGCTGGCGGATCCTGCGTTCTTTCGTGCATCACCAGTTCGACTCACTCTCGGGTGTGACATGTATGCCAGCCTGATGCTGAGCGGCACCCCACCGTCGACCATAAATGGGCTATTAGCACAGGCCACAATCTTCGGCCTAGTAATTTCAGGGGCCCACTAACAATAGGAATAATTTATCCTCGACACGGTATCCCATCGAGGAGAAATCCAAAGAATAAGGTGCAATGAACTAGACAAAACCACGTACTTATATAATAACATTTCCTTTCTCATCCCCAACAGGTGTCAAGAGGAGGCTGCAGGTAGTGGCGTATGATCCCTAGACTAAGGTTTTGTTTTTGTTTTTTTTTGATATGTAAATATTATGATATTTAACACATATTTCATTTCACCGGGTGTATATTCTAACCTTTATGTAAATCGGAATGGTTGCTGGCGGCTGCCATTTGATTACAGGTTGCGTGTCGCAAGGGGGCCGGCATGTTTAGGCCACCGGCCTAAATATCACGGTCGGCCCTCGTATTTGTGCAGCCTTACGTATCTGCCCGTGCGGTTGGTTTTATCTCTTTTACCGATAACAGCTCTTACCCCTCCGAACCTAACGAAAGTAAGCATTCGGCGGCGGTACAGAACAAAATGTAAGGAAAGGGCTCGGTCACTTGTTTATCAAGCGTACAAGAGTCACCAGCAGCCATCCCAGGTAATTATACAGATTCCATCACTTTTAATTCACAATACTGTCGTATATCTAATTTAACCTCTACTTTAATAAAAACCACTTATCCATTGTAATTATTTACATTGAACTCCGGTGTTTATTTATTTATTAACTCGTTGCCTTTTTTCTTTACTACCCCTATTACGTGCGAGCGCGCCCCGTCATTTTAACGACTCCGCCGTAAAAACAAACACCCACATCACTCTGGTCCAACCCTGTGGAAACTGCGCATTTCCTCGGACTTCCGTTAGAAGAGCCTGATGACAAATTAGAGTGATCGAGCCCATTGGGCAGGGCGAAGCACTGTTAACAACAACAACAACAACTGACCAGTTCACTGTTTTTAGGATGCATTCAACCTGAAAGCCGATTTTGGAAGCTTCTAAAAAGAGCGCTTAATTGAAAATGGTGGTTTTTTAATGGTTGAATGCTTGAGTAGAAGCGTTCGCATGCATCTCTGCATACGTCGCTAGGTTAATGCATGACGAATTTTTCTGCTGGGTTCATAAGTAGGAATGTACGGGTATGTATTGGAGTTGTGTAGTTCGAGAACGAACTACTTCAATTGAACGATTCAGTTCGCTGAACGAACAAACTACTTCGTTCAATTGTTTTCAACCTCGGTTATTGAATGACAATAGGTCTGTTTGGTGAACGCACTAAACGCGTTCGATCAACCCATTTTTACACTAAGCTGTTCCTAACGGACAAACATCAAGTTAGCGAAGCACGCCAAACGAATCGAGTCGCGACCAGGTGGATAATTTGAAGTAATTTTGCCGGGAAAGAATTAATTTTGCCATGTAATATTTTCTCCAAATTTTGGGGTGCTTTGCTAAGTCGATGTCAACCGTGTTAGAGACGAGATATCGAAACCGCAATTGTGGCATAATTGGCTATGATTTAGCCGGGAAAGAATTAAGTTTTCCGCTCAATTATTTCTTGAGTTGTAGCCATTGCCAAATGTGGTTCCTTCCGCTGCTTTGAAACTTTTCATTAAGTATGGTACTTAGTAAAAATGTCAAATTTTTTAAACCAAAAAATTTCTAGATTTTTCAATTGCTGAAAAATTAAAGCCATCGTTTTTACTTTGGCTTGTGGTAACAAATGGCTAGGAAACTAACAAGTCAGTCATCTCTTTTTAGGTATGACTGGTGCTAATTGGAAACACCAAGGGTGATCAAGTCCCCTCCACCTGTTTTTTCTTTCATAGGAAGCTTCGGTGCTTATTTGTCTATTCGCATAACATGACTCAGCCAGACGCAACGGAATGACACTTCAGTTCAATGAGATCGAATGAACTCGGCGATTGTGGCAACAAAGTACAGAACTCAAACGGATCGCTCGAACAAGACTGCCATCAGCCCATACACAATTAGAGGCAAATTTGAACAAAAACTGAGCATATCGGTATTAGATATTTGCATTCGCGTTAGCGAATGTTCAAAAATTGGCATTCGTTACATCACTGATGTCAAGTTAGCGAAGTACCCCAAAATTGGTTTAAAAAAATTACCAAAATTTAAACTAAATCTAAGTTAGGGTGGAACCGAACGTTATATACCTAGAAGTGAACTATTATGGCATACCAATTTACGCAGGTCTATTTTAATACTTTTCAGTTCGTATTATAAAGCCAGCTGATTGTTTTCATTAAAAATACTTCTGTTATGAGTTTTGTGGCGTAAATTAATTACAAAATAAGGAAATGATTTTCTTCGACTGTGCCGAAGTCCTTATACCTTTCATGAATACGCATCACGGTTCTAAGGGTCCGATCCTTACTAGCAATTAGTACAAACTCTGCAAAACTGTTAATCTAAAGATACATATCCCAAACCCCATTTATCGGAACAATCGATTGTATGGGAGCTATAGGTTATGTTAGTCCGCTGTGGCTGATTTTTACCAGTCACATTTCGTATGTAATATGAAGTAAACCCTCCAAATTAATAGTTCCTAGCTCTTAAATTTCAATATTTATAGGTCAAAGCCCGTTAATCAGAACTATCAATTATATGGGAGCTATATGTAATGTTGGTCCGATCTGGGTAGTTTTCACTACACACATTACATATCTAAAAAGTATTAAACCTGAAGAATTTTACGTTCCTATCCTTTTAATTTGCAAAATTTATAGCCCAACCCCTATTTATCGGAAAAATCTATTATATGGGAGCTATAGGTTATGTTAGTCCGCTGTGGCTGATTTTTACCAGTCACATTTCGTATGTAATATGAAGTAAACCCTCCAAATTAATAGTTCCTAGCTCTTAAATTTCAATGTTTATAGGAACAATCGATTGTATGGGAGGTATGCGTTGTATTGCTCCGATCTTGCTGATTCCGACAAATGATTAATAATTGCGGCTTCGTACCAAATTTCACCAAGATATCAAAAAAACTGAGGGACGAGTTTGCGTACAAACAGACAGACGGACATGGCTAAATCGACTCAGCTCATCGCCCTGATCATTTCGGTATACTTATTGGTGGGTTTATCTCTTCTTCTTCTCATACTTACAAACATCGGACCAAAGTTATAATACCATTTCATGTTCATGAAAGGTATAAAAATATAAATGTATATGTGCAAGATCTTACTGATATAGCTTGCATGGTTATAGAAATATCGCGTTTTACATTTTACAAACAATTTTTTTGCAACTATGCCTATTAAATTTATCTATGATCCGTTTTAAAATCTTTCGCATAAAAGTGGGCGTGAACCTTAACCGATTTCGCCCATCTTTTTCTGGAGAATTCTATTAATACAAATACGTGTGCTAAATTTCCTTTCGATATCTTGAACGGCTTTTGATTTATGATTAATATGACTTAATCAAAAGTGGCCCGCCCTATTGGCTATTTTCAAAAATTTCTTTAAAAATTTATTTTCTGCCTTAATGTTAATGTACACACCAAATAGCATCCTTATAAGTGTATTATGTACTCAATTATCACTTCGTTTGTCTTTTCGGAAATATTCTATATATAAAAAGTGGGCGTGGCTATCATCCGATTTCGCCCATTTTAAATAGCGCTCGGAGATGAGTGCCTAGGAAGAAGGCTAGATCCCGGCAAATCAATGCCAAGAGTCTCGGCTCCAACATGGTTTTCATTACGGTGCTTCGCTAAGTTGAAAGGAAGTTACCTATACAAAAAAGCCAAACAATAATTGAACACAAAAATTTATTCTTTCCCCGTTAAATCACGGCAAAATAGCGGCATCAACTTAGCCACTCGATTCGTTTGGGGTGCTTCGCTAACTTGATGTTCATTCCTAACTGTGTTTTTTGAGTTATCACTAACTTACACTTTTTTGCACTAAAATGCACTAGATTGTTAGCTGGTGTAACTTAGTGCATCATATGAAAACAGCTGGTTTTGTTCGTTCAGGTGGGAAAACAAATAAAGAATTACGAAATCAAAGAATTCATTCCATTTCTTCAAAATCATATTTTCGTTCCAATTTGCACCGGTTTTTCGAGTTCTTTGTTTTGGATGGAAGGAAATGTTTAATAATTGAGATTATCTATAAATACATCCGGATTTAATTGTTGCTTTTCTAACTCGACCCAAACGTCATTAATTTGATGGGAGTAGGGCATCCTTGATGACGATCACATCTGCTTCACTAACATTAAGGCCCGGTTTTTCAGTCTTTGGTTAAGCTCAGTTTAAACTAAGTTTGCTTAAACTCGGCATAAATTTAAACTCCAGTTAAACTGCAGAGCGGTTTTTCAGTGAGAGTTTAAGGCCGCTTTTAATATTTGATTTTATACGGCAACATTGGTTTTTTCTTTATCTAGAACAGATAATATTTGTATACATATCCAACGCCATTGCTTCTCCTCAGTATTGTTATAGTTAGCATTTCGCCAATTTCTGCATCATTATAATCACTTTCGTCAGATGATGTATCCAGTATTTAATTAAATATAAAAATATCGTCCTTTTTTAATTGCGTTCAGTTTATTGGTTCACAACGAAAACCATCAAATATGCAAACAGCTGACAGGTTAACTAGAGTTTAACCCTACCAAAGTGGCCGCTTAAACTACGTTTAAACTTCGTTTAAAGTTGCCTGAAAAACTGCGTAACAAGTTTAAGCTTAGTTTAACTGACAAATTGAGTTGAACTTGTACTGAAAAACCGGGCCTAAGATGGGGTATTTGCATTTACATCTTTTATGTTATTTTTTGAAATATTCCTTCTTCCACAGTCGGGGCTACGTTTTCAGCTTCGGTTCTGGAGGTTTAGAGGCTCCTCGAAGAAAGTGCCCAGGAGGAGTATCCTGTGACATGGGAGAAAGAGGGCGATTAAACACTGCGATTCGAATGAGGATAGTACTGCATTCCTCAAACGCAAGCTTTTTATTTCCTGCTACCTCAGTCAAATGTGTCTTGAAGCGCCGGTATGAATTGCAGAGTAAGGTACTGTTCCGCATAAGTCTCGGCAACATCCATAGTGGTTTTTTTCATAAATAAAGTGAGATATTTCTGCATGACCCGTTGAGCTCCAACAAATGCTTCCCTTCGTCGGACAATATTTTATATTTTCAAAGCTCATAAATTGATTACAAGTGGGACGATTAAAGTTTCAAAACTAAAACTCAAAGATACTTTGTCTTTCTTTAAGGACAAATTTGCTGCTGTATTTTGGCGACATACATATAAAGGTAGTCTTTAAAATTGTTTTATTATCTTTTTATTCCAACTTATGCAATGAGTGAGTAACATTATCAAAAGCATTTGCAAAGTCGGTATAGACAACGTCTGCTTGAAGACTGGCCTTGAAAGAAGAAATACAGAAATGTGAGGAAGAAGCAAGGTTCGCAACCGTGGGCCGGCCGGTAAGAAAGCCATGTTGGCACTCATCTATGGAATCCTTTATTGCAAACACCAGCTTCTCTTTAACCACTTTCTCGAAAAGTTAAGAGCAGGTAGAGAGTTTCGAAGTTGATCTATAAATAGTTTTTGTGCCTGATTTAAAGATTGGAGTGATTGAGGCTATTTTCCAACGATCAACAAACTAACCAGTCGCATGCCAAAAATTAAAAATGTAATTGAGAGGCATACAAAAAGACGTACTGCATTTCTTCAATATAAGTAATGAGAACCCATCAAGATCGCATTTTGAATACGTCGGTTTCTGAGATTGATACAGGAGCATCGATACAGGAGTTACTAGCCGAATTACTTCCAACAAAATTGGGCTTGAAAAAATCAGCAAAAAGATTTACTGAATTCAATAGGCAATCAGAATCTGCTCCACAGTATGATGTACAAGTCGGAATATTTAGGAAACCTCTCTTTGAGCGTATATAATTCCAGAATGCTGTAGGGGTTTCTTCCAGCTCTGCTTCATATTTATAAATATATTGCAATCAAAAATAATAACAATTAACCAAGAATTATTATCGACTGGTCTTGAGCTCGTTGGATGGGGCGGTGTGCAGAAGTCCACGCAAGTGGGGAAAGTTTCTGATCGCCATTAAACTGGGAATGGCCAGCGCGATTCTTTTGCATGTGGCTCAAGCAGCTCGCTACTTCCGGGCTTTGCGCCCAAGTATCCTCTGGGTAACCACCGAACACCCGTTTGGTGGTGAGCTAAACGTGAGAAGGCGACAACCTGGTAAGGCCACTCCGACATAATCGGTTTAAGGGCTTGCTGGGGGGTTCAAACAGCAGCGTCTGATAACCATGTGGTGGGCTGCAAGCGGGCGTCTGTCCTGGATCAAGCGGCTTGCTATACAAAGGTGTAATTGAATTCAACCCCCCGTGAAACGGGTTGGGCGTTGGGTTTGGGAACCCCTTTTTTAATGACAACACCCGCAAACGAAATAAGGATTGCGAGATAATAAGGGCATGTACCTGGAATGTCCGGTCCCTTAATTGGGAAGGTGCCGCTGACCGGCTGGTTGAGGTCCTGATGAAAGTAAAAGCAGACATCACCGCCATACAAGAGATGCGATGGACGGGGAAAACACGATTAAAACACATTGCAACATCTACTGGAGTGGGCTTGAAGACAAATGCAGATTCGGCGTGGGATTTGTGGTGGGAGAGAGACTCCGTCACCGAGTACTGTCATTCACCCGTGAACGAGCGTCTCGCCGCAATCCGCATAAAAGTACGGTTTTTCACCATATTGTTTATCTGCGCTCATGCACCGACGGAAGAGAAGGACGACGTGGAAAAGGATGCCTTCTACGAGCGCCTGGAACAAGCATACAAGCGCTGCCCCCGTCATGATATCAAAGTCGTGCTTGGCGACTTTAACGCGAGGGTGGGTAAGGAGGGCGTATTCGGCCCCACTGTCGGGAAGTTCAGTCTCCACGATCAGACTTCGCCAAATGGATTCAGGCTGATCGATTTCGCCGGTGCCCGAAACATGCTCATATCCAGCACAAGGTTCAAAAAATACGCAACCAGATCGACCACGTTGTAATAGACGGACGGCATGCTTTCAGGGTGTTAGGTGTTCGCACAATACGACGACCTAACATCGACTCTGATCACTACCTAGTAGCAGCCAAGATTCGTACAAGCCTCTGTACGAAAAAACAGGCGCAACCAAAAACGAAGGGGAAAGCTGGACGTCGAACAGCAACAGACCGCCAATTACTTCACAGATCGCCTCTCACACCTACTCTCCGAGAGCACAATTCAACCTAGTTGAATGCATGAGCAGTGGGATCATATCTCAGGAGCACTCCGTACCGCAGCCGAAGAAGTAATTGGATTCCGGCGAACGCGAAGAAACAACTGGTATGATGATGAAGAGTGCCGCGCTGCAACGAAAAGAAAGGACGAAGCCTACAAGGCAACGCTGAGATCGAATTCAACGAGGAGTGTGTGTGAACACTACCGCGAGTTGAAAAGGGAAGCGAGGCGGCTTTTCCGGGCGAAAAAAAGAGAGGCAGAAAAGCGTGAAATAAAGGAGCTTGAGATTCTGGCCAACGGGAATAATGCTCGAAAAATCTATCAAAAAATTCGGCGAATGACAAAAGGTTTCAAACCCAGAACGAGAACGGCGACCTGGTGGCCGATGTTCAGAGAGCACTCAGAATATGGAGGGATCACTTCTCTGCCGTTTTAAATGGAGAAACTGAGCAAGAAACCAGAGACGATGCCGAACCCGAGCCCACAATCGAAGATGATGTAATTGACGTTCCACATCCCGACTATAATGAGGTGCGAATAGCAAAATCCCATTGAAAAACAATAAAGCAGCTGGCGCTGATGGTTTGCCTGCTGAGCTATTCAAACACGGAGTCGAGGAGCTGGTAAGGCGCATGCATCAGCTTCTATGCAGAATATGGTTGGATGAATGCATGCCTGAAGATTGGAATCTAAGTGTTCTCTGCCCAGTCCACAAGAAGGGCGAGCCTGCAAACTGCGCCAACTATCGCGGAATTTATCTTTTGAATATCGCATAAAAGGTCCTATCAAGCGTATTGTGCGAAAGACTGAAGCCTGATGTGAACAGACTGATTGGACCTTATCAGTGTGGCTTCAGACCTGGTAAATCTACCATCGACCAGATTTTCACAATACGCCAAATCTTGGAAAAAACCCGTGGGAGAAGAATCGACACACATCATCTCTTTGTTGATTTTAAAGCCGTTTTCGATAGCACGAAAAGGAGCTGCCTATATGCCGCTATGTCTGAATTTGGTTTCCCCGCAAAACTTATACGGCTATGCAAAATGACCTTGAGCAACACCGCCAGCTCGGTCAGAATTCGGAAGTACCTTTCCGAGCCGTTCGAAACTAAACGAGGTTTCAGACAGGGTGCCCCCTATCGTGCGATTTCTTTAATTTAATGCTGGAGAAAATAATACAAGGTGCAGAAAAGGTGCAGAACTTAACCGCGCTGGAAAAATATTTTATAAAAGCGTGCAACTGTTGGTATATGCGGACGATATTGATATCATTGGCCTTAGCGCCGTAACTTCTGCTTACTCCAAATTAGAAAAAGAAGCGGAGAAAATGGGATTGGTGGTGAACGAGGGCAAAACGAAGTACCTTCTGTCATCATGCAAACAGTCAGCGCATTCGCGCCTTGGCAACCAAGCCACTGTTGGCAGCAATAATTTCGAAATAGTAAAGGACTTCGTTTACCTGGGAACCAGCATTAACACCAACAATAATGCTAGTCTAGAAATCCGACGAAGAATTACTCTTGCAAAAAAAAAGCTACTTCGGACTGAGTAGGCAATTGAAAAGTAAAGTCCTCTCTCGACGAACGAAAATAACACTCTACAAGTCACTCATCGCACCCGTCCTGCTATATGGTGCAGAAGCGTGGACACTAACAACATCTGATGAGGCGGCTCTGGGAGTATTCGAGAGATAGGTTCTTCGAAAATTAGTGGACTTCTACGCGTTGGCGACGGCGAGTACCGAAGAAGATTTAATGATGAGCTGTATGAACTTTACGCAGACGCCGACATAGTTCAGCGAATTAAAACACAGCGGCTTCGCTGGCTAGGCCACGTAGTGCGAATGAGCGAAGATGCTCCAGCCCAGAAGGTATTCTTATCGGCACCCGCCGGTGGAAACAGAGGAAGAGGGAGACCACCACTCCGATGGAAGGACCAAGGGGAGTCCGATTTGTGATCCCGCGGTGTTCCCAATTGGCGCCAGTTGGCGCAACAAAGAAACGACTGGCGATCTATGTTGGACGGTCAAAATCGCCCTGGCGCTTTGATGACCACTTAAAGAAAGAAGAAGGTCTTGAGCTCGTTAAACTTACAAAAATATGTAAAAATGAACAGACCATAAAACCAACAATCAAATAAATTTATACCGGAGCACCTGGTTATGTACAGTAGGTATCTTTTAAAAATAGAAAGAAGAATAGAAAGTGGAACATGGTGCGTATCAGATTTACATATCGAAAATTTTGATTCCGACAGTTGATAGATTAAATTTTCATCAACAAAGACAACATATTATTTAGCTTATTGAGAAACGAATTAATTCGAGTGACATTTATACTAAAGAGGCTGTCAATGAAATTTAGTTTGTGCGAACTATTCACATTTGTAAGTGTTAAGATTCCATTGCTAAGAAAATTTGACAAAGTAATTTTAGTCAGGTTAAAGTCTCCAAGAACACAAAAATGACAGTCTTCGTTGCTTTCATACAGATTCATGATATTGCTTTTATGAGCTGCGTATAAAAAATCAGGTAGCAGGTGGTCATAATGGAACGATTTAATGAAATTTTGGTTTGAACTTGTATTATTATTTTGATTAAAATTCGAAAGTGGTATACATTTAAGTGCATTGTTTCTAAATTTTTTGTGATACTGGCAAATATTGTTTGTTGAACTGACTTTTCTTCTATAAGAATTGCTTCTAGATCTAGATCTTTGTCTTTCTGGTGATCAATTACACCTAATTCTGAATCCATTAACATCACTAGTAATTTTGTTTAGATTTTGGAAAATTGTAGAAGTTAATTCCGTCAAAGATTTAATACAATGTTCTAGAGAATTATTGTTGACACTGGCAATAGAATATTTTTGATTAACTAAATCGAAAAGTTTGTCTGCAAGAAAAATAATTTTATCTATATTTGAATTGTTAGACGATGTTAAATTAATTTGAATTGGTTGTGGTAATTTCCTAATCCATAGTTCAAAAAGTAACTATGGAATTCGATCCTAGAACGGACTTCATATGATGCAAAAATTCGGAAAAAATTCTCACAAATGGTTTATCAAATTATTTAAAATTTATTGCTAATAATAGGCGGTTGGTTAATAACATCTATAATTGTATTAATGGTTTCTCGTTGAGGAGCAAGAAGAAGATTTTGAAATTTAATATTATCAACTTTTATATTATTAATTTCAAATTTTACTTCAACAAGAACAAACCATGCTTTTGGACATTATTTCCAAAATTGAGGTAATTAAATTGTTGTAATTTGATTTTGTCTAAAATTGTCTTCAATTGGTGTTATTATGTTTGAATTAATGATTTGTGTCATATTTGTATCAGTGTCAATATGTGTATATTAGTGTCAAAATCTTTGTTTGTATTTTGGGTTTGATTTAGAGGCATTGCATTATGTATGTTATTATGAATAATACATATTTTCTGAAAAAGTGGTAGAACGAGGACTTATTGGAGAACGTAAAAGCATTTAAAATCTAAATATTTAATAGTTCTCTGGAGAAAGAGTTCACACAAAAATAATAACAAATTTATTATTAATAATAACAAGTTAAATAGTTTTAAAATATTTAAAACATCTCCTATTTATATTTGTTCAATTTTAAATAAGTAATGTTTAATTTAAATACGTAGTACGTTTTTGTTTTTAAATTTCAATTCTATATATATATATATATAAATAATGGTTGTAATGTTTAATAATTTAGTACTTGCATTGCTAATATTCGTAATATGTTACAAAAATAATAATTTTATGAATTTGTAACTAATCAAAAAAGTTAATTGTTGTAGACACTTGAAACTTACCCAACTCCGTGACAATGCAATGTGGAAGAAAAAAGTATCCGATAAGTGGCGCACGGATTGAGATGTACGCAAAATTTATTTAAAATTTGGTATTTTTCGATGGATTTTTCAGTAACTTCCCGGTAAGCTAGAACCGTGAAACTTGACACATAGATCAGCAATGAAGTACCATGCAATACCTAGATAGCGTGCTTACCAAGAAAACTGAAAAACGGTGCGGAATCTTTCGATCGATTTCTGAATAACTTCTCAGTGAGCTAGTACCCGGTGACAATGCAATATTACATCAAAACAAATTCGGTAAAAGAAGGACGGATCTACATATTTTGAAAATTCGTTTGAAATTTGGAATCTTGCTATCGATTTTTAACTAACTTCCCATTGACCTAGGGACCTTAAACTTAGCAGATAGTGTTGGACATGACCGCAATATAATTTGTAGAAATCGAAATTCCGATAGATATCGCGCTGATCGAGATAACATAAAATCGCGCAAAAATCTTTGAAAAACGCGCGGAATCTTGCGACCGATTTTTGAGAAACAAAAGCTTTTCCCTAGCCGCTGCACGGAACTATCAATTTCGAAATTAATTTGAAATTGGGAATTTTGAGATTGATCTTTAACTAGCTTCCTCTTGACGTGGGGACTTACTACATAGTTCAGGGCTCTATGAAAATATTGTTTTTAGAAATCAAAATTCCGCTAGGTGGCGCGCTTATCGTGATAATTGAAAATCGCTGAAAAATGGGGGAATCTCGCTATCGATTTTTGAGTAACTTCCCGGCAAGCTAGAGACTTTAAACTTAACCCGTGCTGCAGAGTCCGGTGAAAATGCAATATTTCTCTTGGCCTAGGGACTTGAAACTTAGCGCATTGTTTAGGATGCTAGGACAATAATATTTGTAGAAGCCGAAATTCCGCTAGATGGCTCGCTGATCAAGATAATTGAGAATTGCGGAAAAATTAGGAAAGTCTTGCGATCGATTTTTAAGTAACTTCGCGGTAAGCTAGAGACTTGAAACTGAACACGTGCTTCAGAACCAGGTGGAAATGTAATATTTGATTGAAAATGGGATTGGTGGTGAACGAGGGCAAAACGAAGTACCTTCTGTCATCATGCAAAAAGTCAGCGCATTCGCGCCTTGGCAACCAAGTCACTGTTGGCAGCAATAATTTTGAAATAGTAAAGGACTTCGTTTACCTGGGAACCAGCATTAACACCAACAATAATGTTAGCCTAGAAATCCGACGAAGAATTACTCTTGCAAACAGCGGACTGAGTAGGCAATTGAAAAGTAAAGTCCTCTCGACGAACGAAAATAACACTCTACAAGTCACTCATCGCACCCGTCCTGCTATATGGTGCAGAAGCGTGGACACTAACAACATCTGATGAGGCGGCTCTGGGAGTATTCGAGAGAAAGGTTCTTCGAAAGATTTGTGGACCTCTACGCGTTGGCGACGGCGAGTACCGAAGAAGATTTAATGATGAGCTGTATGAACTTTACGCAGACGCCGACATAGTTCAGCGAATTAAAACACAGCGGCTTCGCTGGCTAGGCCACGTAGTGCGAATGAGCGAAGATGCTCCAGCCCAGAAGGTATTCTTATCGGCACCCGCCGGTGGAAGCAGAGGAAGAGGGAGAGCACCACTCCGATGGAAGGACCAAGTGGAGACCGATTTGCGATCCCGCGGTGTTTCCAATTGGCGCAACGAAGAAACGACTGGCGAGCTATGTTGGACGGTCAAAATCGCCCAGGCGGTTAGATGACCATTTAAAGAAAGAAAGAAGATTGAAAAAATTTCGGTAGATATTTTGAAAATTCGTTTAAAATTGGGAGTCTTGTCGTCGGTTTTTAACTAACAGCCTCTTAACTTTGGGTATTGAGACTTAGCACATAGGTCAGGACACGATGACTGTATGAATAGCTGAAAAGAAAGTCCTGCTAGGTGGCGCTTTGATCGAGATAAGTGAAAAACGTTTTGAGAAACTTTCCAGTAAGCTAAAGGTTTTAAATTTAACATATGCTCTGTAACTGTTCACTATTTTGAATGAATTCGATTTCTTTGAATGCGTACGAGGCTGTAAAATATGTATATGCACCATATATGTGTATTGCACCTATATATGCGATATAGCTTTCATCAATTATGCACATCCACCAAGATGATAATTCACCGGCTTAACCAACTATGATACTTATGTGTGTAACTAGGCTTTTTCGGTCTAAATTGATATGTGCGAATAAAACTAAATTATTCCACTGTTTTCCCAACGTTTCGCTAATATTTTTCATCATCAGGGGAAGTTGATTTATTTAATTATCTGTTACAAACAAGACGAAAAAACATAAATAAATTAACATTTCAATCACGTAAACAACCAAGAAGAAACAATTATGTAAATAAATGAAAATTTTTAGCAAAAATCACTTACGCTATTTAGCCATTAAAACTTGCAAAATTAACATTATAAACACAATGATGAAAAGATATAGTGACACTAACATAAGTACATATAATCAATACCATCTTATCATGGTAGCTTTGTCAATACTAAAAGTCTAATTTTGCAACCAAGCAATGTAAGCGGCCGCTATGTTTTCCGTATCTTCGCGCTTATTGATCGTCTTTTCGCGTCTTTCCATAATTCTTAGGCTCTCAAGATTATATCTCGTTGCTTCTCTCTTTTCTTTGTCGATAATTTTAGTGTTGGTAAAATCAGCTGTGTGGCCACTTGTTAAAATATGTTGTGCCAAAGCTGTACTAGCTTTCTGTTTTCGTATATCCGCTGCATGCTCGCCTAGTCTTATACTCAAAGGTCGCTTCGTGGTACCAATATAAATTTTTCCACATTCGCCGTTTTCATCGCCTTTACATGTTACCTCGTATATGACATGGTTTTGTTGTTGGTGTTCTAAAGATGTTTTGTTTTTGTAAATATTGTGGACATGGTGTGGCTAGATTTGTAAGCGAGTATTGTGTTAGGTGTTTTTGATATGCTGTGGTAAACGTTTTCTGTTAGTCGTGGTATGTATGTTGCGCTGAAGAATTTCTTTTGTATTTGTGGTGCTGAAATTTCTATTATTTTGGTTTGGCAGCTACTTTTCATGACCTCCTGATCTATTAGTTCGCGTATTATATTTTTAGGGTAATTATTTTTACTTAGAATATTATTTAATTTTTCAATGTTTGTTTCACGGAATTTGTTGTGGCTTATGGTCAATACTTTGCTAATAAGATTTTTGGCGGTGTTTATTTTGTACTTTTTAGGTTGTGATGAAAGATAATTTATTAGATTCGGTAATCCGTAAATTCTTGGTGCAGCGGCTGCAAAGCATACTAGCTGTTGTTTTCCCCTAAAAGTGATGTGTTTGCTTTTGCACAGATCATCGACTATTTTGTTGTTTTTGTTTTGGAGAGAGTTTGTTGGGCCAATCTTTGTTTTTTTGTATGTGTTTTTGTCTGAGATGAGTTGTTTCATTTTGTCCATGTACTGGCTTTTATACATTGCCACCGTTTTGTTGCCTTTGTCTGCATCGGTTATAATGCGTTCGTTCTTATGTGTTCTGATAAACGTTTTTGCTTGGTGAAAGGCTGCTAATATGAATTTTTCCGAAGTGTTGTGCTTAATGCTGCGTTTGTATTGCATAATTCTATTGCTTACTTTGCTTCGCGCTATTTCTTTTTCTTTTTCATTTGTTAGAGATTGAATAAGTTGCTCGAGTTCGGCTATCATGTGTATTAGTGAGAAATTTGATTTTGTTGTTGGTAAGGCAAGTTTTCTTCCTAGTGAGAGTATCCACTTTACTTCTTCTGGGAATTCTAATGAAGTTTTGTTTACGAACCAATCATCGTTTGCTATAACTCTCAGTTTTCTCGTTAGTTCGCATTTTAGCTTTTCAACTTTCTATTTCAGCGTTGATCTCTTCTGTTCTGCGATCCGTTCACTAAGTAAATTTTGTTTGGCTACGAATGAGCTAAGTTCAGTTTCATTTAAAGTATATTTTAGTTGATTTTTGTTGGAACGATTTTCCGTCATCCCTTGTCAAGTTTGGTTTTGTGACAAAACGGTTTCGGCGTTCTGCCATTTTCAATGCCTAGTTTCGTTCTGGTCTGTGTCTATCCGCTGCGTTGTTTTTATAGTCCGTGGGTGCTGTGGCAGGTAATGTCAATCTATGTGTTCGTGGTAGGTAACGTTAATATGCGTGTGTGTGTGCGCGGTATTGATACGTCCGAATGGTTATCTGTCCCAAGGGTTGTTTTTGTAGGTATGTAGACATACCGCTTGTTAGCCAAGCGGTAGGTTGATGTAGGTAGAAATCGGTGATTTTTGCAGTTTGGTTCATATTTCGTTTTTGCTTGTTCAGTGTTACGTGTTTGGTTGCTGTACCTGCTGGCTTGTGCTGTTTTTTGTAAACTAGTTTTAAGGGTTCAAATATTTCGTCAGAGATAGTGTTGGTTTGTTCGTTTATGATCCTGCCGTCAAATGTTTTTAACTTGTATATCTCCATAATCTCAAGTACATTAAGCCGCCGGCCTTTTCCTTGTACGTGAAGTATTCGAGCCGTTGTTTTTATGTTAGCTGGGGTGCAGTTCTTATCAAACATGTGGTTCGCGAAACTAGATTCTGGTATTATGGTGGGTTTTCGTGTTTTTTTGTTGTAGTCCCTGATATGCTCTCTGAATCTTGTGCTTATTTTTCTTCCTGTTTGTCCTATGTAGCTGTATTGACATTCACAAGTAAGCCTATACACTACGTGTCTGTTGAATGGGTCATCAGAATTAGTGTCGGTTCTTAGTTTTTGTCCGACGTTGTTAGATGTTCTGAATGCTGTGTTGATGTTATATCTTTTAAAGAACTTTGCTAATTTGTACGTCGCTTTTCCAGTGTATGTCATTGCCGTCCAAACCATTGGATTTTCCTCTACGTTTACTCTTTTTTGTGTTCCATGGCTACTTCTGAGTTTATCCACAAGTGCTTTCTTGTATCCATTATTTGCCGCTATGTTATATATTGTATTAAGCTCTCTCCAGTATGCTTCCTGTGTGAGCGGCGTTCTCTGAAGCCTATCCACTAAGTGCCTCAATGCTGCATTTTTGTGCTGTTGCGGATGGTTTGATGTAGAGTGTATAATGGTGTCCGTGGCAGTCGGTTTTCTATAAATGCCGTAGTTGAACCTATTTGTTATTTTGTCAATCCCTATAGTTAGGTCCAGGTAGTTCATTATTCCATTTTTTCTACTTCCATTGTGAACTCTATGTTGCTATGTTGCCTGTTGAGGAACTCTATATTTTAGTTGTTGTTGCGCCTGATTTAGTGTATCTTTCGTGATTTTTATGTTAATGTTGGTTTGCGTTATTTCCAAATTTCATATTTTTAGAAGGAAGATTTCTTTGAATTTATCCATTTGTCGTATTATTTTTTCAGAGGTAGTTTTTATTTGCAGATGTTTGATGGAGTTTGTCAAGTGATAGGGAATAAGTCTATACCGCTTACATTCTAGAAGGAATTTCAGTTCTTCTTTTTGTTTTGCTAAGTTCTGCTTTTGTTTGCTGTAGTGTTTTAAATTAAGGCAAGTAATTTCTCCATGTCTGTATTTCATGTGTTCGTAAAAGCCTTTCATTTTGTTGTTTGTGTACTTGTTGGGAACAGATAAACTATAATAAATAAATTGTTCCGGCGGGCCTTCCGTAATTTGAAATTTTATGTATATACCAATCGGTTCTTCTTAATTTTATGTGTGTAACTAGGCTTTTTCGATCGAAATTGCTATGTGCGAATAAAACTAAATTATTTCACTGTTTTCCCAACGTTTCGTTACAAACAAGACGAAAAAACATAAATTAATTAACATTTCAATCACGTAAACAACCAAGAAAAAACAATTATGTAAATAAATGAACATTTTTGCAAGTTTTTATGTTTGAATGGCTAAATAGCGTAAGTGCTTTTTGGTAAAAATGTTCATTTATTTACATAAGTCTTTTTTCTTGGTTGTTTACGTGATTGAAATGTTAATTAATTTATGTTTTTTCGTCTTGTTTGTAACAGATAATTAAATAAATACACTTCCCCTGATGATGCTAAAAATATTAGCGAAACGTTGGGAAAACAGTGGAATAATTTAGTTTTATTCGCACATAGCAATTTAGATCGAAAAAGCCTAGTTACACACATAAAATTAAGAAGAACCGATCGTTATGTACATAAAATATGATACTTACCACCATAAAGGATCATACACTACTTTCATCCTCTTTGGCCAATCCACGACTCCACCAATATCAAGAACAGCGATACGATGGCGGCCGCCGTGGTGTGAAGGTAGTGTTGCCGGCCTACCACACCGAAGGTCCATGGTTCGAGCCCTGGTACAGGTAACATCAAAAGTCATTTGAAAAAAGTTTTTCAAAACGGGGTCGCCCCTCGGCAGTGGTTTGGCAAACTCTCCTAGTATATTTCTGCCATGACAGGCTTCTCAGCAAAAATTCGTCTCCTTTGTAGATGCCGTTCGGAGTCGGCAAAAAACTGTAGGTCCCACCAATTTGTAGGGAAAATTCAAATCGGCACACCACAAATTGGAAGAGAAGCTTGGCGCAAAAATCTCTTAGGAGGTTTATGATGATATACCTGTTGTATATCGCGCCATAGAGAGAGAGAGATACGATTTTTCCGATCTATATATCACACAAATGTACCAAAATAATTGCTCTCTCAATTGCCTATTTGTAGGTAACACTACAAACTATAAAATAAAAAGATATATTTATGTCGCCAAAATACAGCAGCAAATTTGTCCTTAAACAAAGACAGGGTATCTGTGAGTTTTAGTTTTGAAACTTTAATCGTCCTACTTGAAATCCATTTATGAGATTTAAAAATATAAAGGTGGAGTGCACGTTTCCAAACTAAGGCAATCAATTTTTATTTAGAATCGCAAATGGAAGGTCGGCAGTTGACAAAATATTTTAAGTATATTAATTGCACTCCACCTCTATATTTTCAAAGCTCATAAATTAATTACAAGTTGGACGGTTATAGTTTCTTTGTTAAGGATAAATTTGCGGCTGTATTTTGGCGACATAAATATAAAGGTAGTCTTTAAAATTTTTTTATAATCTTTATACCTTTCATGAACATGATATGGAATATTAACTTTGGTCCGATGTTTGTAACGTTTAGAAATATAAGAGATAGACCCCCCATTAAGTATGCTAAATTGATCAGGACGATGAACGGAGTTGATACAGCCATGTCCGTCTGTCCGTCCGTCTGTCCGTCCGTCTGTCCGTCCGTCCGTCTGCTTGAACGCAAACTAGTCCCTCAATTTTTGAGATATCTCGATGAAATTTGGCACACGGATGTATTTTTGTATTATATTAGACATTTGTCTGATCCGGTATAATCGGGTCACTATAGCATATATCTCCCATACAACCGATCGTTCAAATAATGCTAAATTGATCAGGACGATGAACGGAGTTGATACAGCCATGTCCGTCTGTCCGTCCGTCCGTCTGTCCGTCCGTCCGTCTGCTTGAACGCAAACTAGTCCCTCAATTTTTGAGATATCTCGATGAAATTTGGCACACGGATGTATTTTTGTATTATATTAGACATTTGTCTGATCCGGTATAATCGGGTCACTATAGCATATATCTCCCATACAACCGATCGTTCAAATAAGACGATTGTGACCATTTCTCCCCCATTTTTAAATATTAAAACTTGAAGAGATATTTTCTTATGGATTTCGTAAAAATATCACCAAGATCGGAGCTATATATAGTGTATATCCCATACAACCGATCGTTCAGATAAGAGGATTGTGGCAACTTCCCTTAAACAAATAAAGCTTATTATAAAAGAAAATTAAATGTTTTGCTGACAAAGTTTTAGAGAACTTTAAACAATGCGTATTTAAGTTTGCACGTATTCATGAAAGGTATAAAGCCTTCGGCACAGCCGAAGACTGCGCCGTCCTTACTTGTTTTTAATTGTTTTTGTTGTTGTATATATGGGTTAAGCCAGAGATCTATTATTGTGTATTAAGATATGGTTCATAATGAGGGCTAGTTATAAATTTATTTAAATAACACAAATTAAATTATTATAACTGTTAAAATTTTTTAATATTTTTTTTTGTATTAGAATGTTCAATAGGAACGAATTGCCCGATCGCCAATTGTAGGTTTTAAATATTTATACATATATTCTTTTGAATTATGTTTATTGAACATAATTGTCGAATATAATTATCTAAAATTTTTATTTTGAAAATCAATAAATTTTTATCAACAAAAGCTAACATAATTTAAAAATATTTATAATGTACAGTATATAATAGCAAGGTATAAATTCTCAAAGTAAATTTAAGTAAACCGTACAATAAATACCAAACGAGCTATGTACCCGAAGCAGGGCTGAGTTCAATCTGAATCAAAGCTAAGATGGCTAGAAGAATATAAATTATTGCAATAATCTATCTCCACTAATTTACAAATATTTTTAAGCCTACAATTTTTGTCTGATAATTTTTTTTTGACGCACTCTACTATTTATTTGGATCTGCAACGGGAATTTAAAAAGTGAGATCAAGAAGAGAAAATGCTTGAGGTTGTGTATACATTAAACACCTGCAACGATTCATCTATTCTACATTTCAAGCCACTCGCAATAATCTTTGCTACTTAAACCACTCAACAATAACTCAGCATTTGATCGAGAGAGCTTGTAAGCGAAGAGTGAGAGCGCATCTCACTACACTGCACTGAAGGGAGTTGCGAGCTTGCTTTTACATAACTCGAAAGGCAATTAATTCGATTGACAATTGATCCGAATGGCAATCGTTTTGAATTCAAGACAAACAATAACATATGTAAGTGTATGTGTAATTATAAGAAACAGAATTTTATTTATTCAAGGTACATTTTTTTTATTGTCTACAGAGTCTTATTGTCTACTAAAGCAAAACATAAATTCCTAACTAAAGCATAACATAAAACATAAATTCTCTAAGAAAAATATTCAATTTCAAATGATTAATATATGAAAATTCATAGTATAAAAAGGATATGTACATTTGTATGTTATCTAAATATCATTTAATACTAGAATGTATTAGTTTAATACATTGATGTCCATAATGTTATTCAAAAACATTATTTGGTGTACCGGAAATGAATTACAACCGATTGCATCCCGCTTCTCTGAAATGAAATGCCTAGCTTTGGAAAAAACTCTTTCGGAAGCCGCACTACTGGCTGGAATCCCTAGAAGACTGTTGGTTACTTTATAAAGTAAAGGGAATTCTAATTGATGTAAGTGCCACCATTGAAGCACATTGAATTCATCGTAGTATATGACATTAGTCGATCCGCATCAAATAAGCTCATTAATTACATTATCTTCCTTGCTTGAAACTTGAGTGGCTTGTAAGAATGCTGTAAAAAGCTGGGTTTTGCGAGTGAGAGGATTCGCCGATGTACTTTGTTGGTCTTGGTCGGCCGTCTCATTATTGAAGTTCGACATTTGTGCTTGCATTCATTTCTTATAAGCAGCTTATCATTTTCGTCAAAAAATATTAACTTGTTGGTCTTCTTCTTTAAATGGTCATCTAACCGCCTGGGCGATTTTGACCGTCCAACATAGCTCGCCAGTCGTTTCTTCGTTGCGCCAACTGGCGCCAATTGGAAACACCGCGGGATCGCAAATCGGTTTCCACTTGGTCCTTCCATCGGAGTGGTGGTCTCCCTCTTCCTCTGCTTCCACCGGCGGGTGCCGATAAGAATACCTTCTTGGCTGGAGCATCTTCGCTCATTCGCACTACGTGGCCTAGCCAGCGAAGCCGCTGTGTTTTAATTCGCTGAACTATGTCGGCGTCTGCGTAGAGTTCATACAGCTCACCATTAAATCTTCTTCGGTACTCGCCGTCGCCAAGGCTTAGAGGTCCACAAATCGTTCGAAGAACCTTTATCTCGAATACTCCCACAGCCGCCTCATCAGATGTTGTTAGTGTCCACGCTTCTGTACCATATAGCAGGACGGGTGCGATGAGTGACTTGTAGAGTGTTATTTTCGTTCGCCGAGAGAGCATTTTACTTTTCAATTGCCTGTGCGAAGGTGCCAGCAGGTACAGCAAGCAAAGACGTAACAATGAACAAGCAAAAACGAGAAATGAACCAAACCAAAAATCACCGATTTCTACCTAGCTCAACCTGCCGCTTAGCTAACAAGCGGTATGTCTACATACCCACAACAACCCTTGGAACAAGTAACAATTCGGACGAATCAATACCGCGCACACACACACGCATATCAGCATTACCTACCACGGACACATAGATTAACATTACCTGCCACAGCACCCATGGACTATGAAAACAACGCACCGGATAGACACAGACCAGAACGAAACTAGGCATTGAATATGGCAGAACGCCGAGACCGGTTTGTCACAAAACCAAACTTGACAAGGGCTGACGGAAAATCGTTCCATCAAAAATCAGCTTACTAACCTGTCGGAAGATCAACACAACAAAATATATCATATCTTTATTTTTAATAATAACCTGCAATTCATTTTTGACTATTGCCAAAATTTTATCATACAAGCTACTTATATTCCTCGATATTGTTGTTGGATGTGGGAGCAATTCATCAATATTGACGTGTGGCCAATACTTCGCGCCGATTGATACAAGATATTCTGAAAATTTCAGTAAGCCACTTTCCTGTACTATTTGAAAGGGGTGGCAATTTACAATTACCCATCCTGTTAAAATACGAGGTGTGTTCAAAAAGTATCGCGAATTTTGAATTTTCGCTGGTTACGTATATTCGAATTTCGAATCTTTTGTGGCGTTATGTTGGTACTCATGTCTCTCACTTATGCGGACAAGCTCGGCCATTTTGAATGTTCAGTTAATTGTTGACAGCTGCTTTGCTTGCACGTGTTTTCGATCGTCTTCGATTTTTACGCGAAATTCGTACCAAAATTGCTCAATTGTGACCAAAAACAGCATCGCATGAACATTGCTAACGAGATGTTAAACTCCGTTCGCGACGACCCAAATTTGCTCCAGAGGGTCATAACTGGTGACGAATCGTGGGTTTATGGTTATGACGTGGAAACCAAAGCTCAATCATCTCAATGGAAGCTGCCGCACGAACCAAGACCGAAAAAAGCGCGCCAAGTTCGGTCGAATGTGAAAGTTTTGCTGACAGTTTTCTTCGATTGCAGGGGCGTGGTGCATCATGAGTTCTTGCCACAGGGAAGAACGGTCAATAAGGAATATTACCTGCAAGTTATGCGCAATTTGCGCGAAGCAATCCGCCAGAAACGCCCGGATTTGTGGAAGAACAAAAATTGGCTTTTGTACCACGATAACGCCCCTGCTCACGCATCGTTGCTTGTGCGCGAGTTTTTGGCCAAAAACAACACACTAATGCTGCCGCAGCCCCCGTATTCCCCAGATCTGGCCCCCAGTGACTTTTTCTTGTTCTCTAAACTGAAGAGGCCCATGAAAGGACGACGTTACGCTTCTCTTGACGAGATAAAGACGGCATCGAAGTAGGAGCTGAACAAGATACAAAAAAATGATTTTTTGAAGTGCTTCGAAGATTGGAAAAACCGTTGGCACAAGTGTATAATATCTCATGGGGATTACTTTGAAGGGGACAAAATAGATATTCATGAATAAATAAATAATTTTTGAAAAAACACAAAATTCGCGATACTTTTTGAACACACCTCGTATTTATTCCAACATGTTTCCATTCAGCTCTTATTTCTAATTTCGAAGTAGAAACATCGTCTTTTGCGATTTTATATCACTTATGCCTTACTAAATTAGAAGTGGTATTTTTATTAAACTTGTAAATATTCCATCAAGTTCTGCAAGCCTGCTTGTTTTAATCTTCCCAAAGACATTTCATACCGCACTACGCCCTTTTTATTGCAAATCTGGTACTCTTTGCTTATAATTTTTTCTTTTATTTCCTGAAAATTTTCCTTCCTATCATCGCTTTGCAATATTGAGCTACTCGAAGTCAACTATAACATAAATAAAATTTCGCATACTAAATACCTACTATACCAAATAATAAAATAATGTACTTACTTCTCCTTCCGTTGCAAAGTCGTCGTATTTCATATTCTTACTTAGGCCGGTTTTTCAGTACAAGTTTAACTCAATTTGTCAGTTAAACTAAGCTTAAACTTGTTGCTCAGTTTTTCAGTCAACTTTAAACGAAGTTTAAACGTAGTTTAAGCGGTCAATTCGGCAGGGTTAAACTCTAGTTAACCTGTCAGCTGTTTTGCATATTTGATGGTTTTGGTTGTGAAACAATAAGCTGAACGCAATTAAGAAAGGACGATATTTTTATATTTAATTAAATACTGGATATATCATCTGACGAAAGTGATTATAATGATGCAGAAATTGGCGAAATGCTAACTATAACAATACTCAGGAGAAGCAATGGCGTTGAATATGTATACAAATATTATCTGTTGCCGTATCTAGATAAAGAAAAAACCAATGTTGCCGTATAAAATCAAATATTAAAAGCGGCCTTAAACTCACACTGAAAAACCGCTCTGCAGTTTAACTGGAGTTTAAATTTATGCCGAGTTTAAGCAAACTTAGTTTAAACTGAGCTTAACCAAGGACTGAAAAACCGGGCCTTAGAAAACTAAAAGGGAGAACGCAAGTAACTGTTCTATCGCACTTTTACATCGAATGAATAGAGTTTTTTGTGATACTTTTTGGTGTTGTAACTGTTAATTGGCTCCTAACTCGAAAGGCAATAAAAATAGTTACAAAAAAAACCACTCATGCTTTCAAAGAGAAGAACGACTTCGTTGCCACTCAACTCTTGTTATTTGCTGTTGACTGCATGTCGATCGTTTTATGAACCGAATCAAGCCAAACATAGGCAATAAATAGAATCACAGTGTGTTGAAATAAAAACGAATCATCTTGTGCAGGAGTTTAGTATACATGTAACTGTTAATACCAAATTTGGAATAAGGATGAATCGTTTTTTCCCTTTCCACTAGAAAACTTAAGTAGGGAAAATATTTCTTAGCTATGCAACTATTCTTAGTTTTAAGTCTGCACGTAAAAATTGTGTTTCGGTTTTACCAACGCACCCTAGCGATGGTGGTTTGTTATAGTTGTGCCTGTATTGCCTTAGCAAATCTAAGTACAGCCAACGGCTTATTTGGGACCCGCCGTGGTGTGGCGGTAGTGCTACTGGCCTACCACACCGAACGTCCAAGGTTCGAGGCCTGGTATAGGTAACATCAAAAAGTTGTTAGAAAAAGTTTTTTCAAGACGGGGTCGCTCTCGACTGAGGATTGGCAAACTCTCCTAGTGTATTTCTGCCATGGAAGGCTTCTCAGCAAAAACTCAGCCTCTTTGCAAATTCCGTTCGGAATCGGCAAAAAACTGTAGGTTCCGCTCGGCCTTGAGCTCCTCGGAGGTATATTTTGCGCCAAGTATTTATTTTTTACAGGTGATTTTATATTCTTACAGAATTTATATAGTTATACATACGAGGTGTGTTCAAAAAGTATCGCGAATTTTGTGTTTTTTCAAAAATTATTTATTTATTCATGAATATCTATTTTGTCCCCTTCAAAGTAATCCCCATGACATATTATACACTTGTGCCAACGGTTTTTCCAATCTTCGAAGCACTTCAAAAAATCATTTTTTTGTATCTTGTTCAGCTCCTCCTTCGATGCCGTCTTTATCTCGTCAAGAGAAGCGTAACGTCGTTCTTTCATGGGCCTCTTCAGTTTAGGGAACAAGAAAAAGTCACAGGGGGCCAGATCTGGGGAATAAGGTGGCTGCGGCATCATTAGTGTGTTGTTTTTGGCCAAAAAGTCGCGCACAAGCAACGATGCGTGAGCAGGGGCGTTATCGTGGTGCAAAAGTCAATTTTTGTTCTTCCACAAATCCGGGCGTTTCTGGCGGATTGCTTCGCGCAAATTGCGCATAACTTGCAGGTAATATTCCTTATTGACCGTTCTTCCCTGTGGCAAGAACTGATGATGCACCACGCCCCTGCAATCGAAGAAAACTGTCAGCAAAACTTTTACATTCGACCGAACTTGGCGCGCTTTTTCGTTCTTGGTTCGTGCGGCAGCTTTAATTGAGATGATTGAGCTTTGGTTTCCACGTCAAAACCATAAACCCACGATTCGTCACCAGTTATGACCCTCTGGAGCAAATTTGGGTCGTCGCGGACGGAGTTTAACATCTCATTAGCAATGTTCATGCGATGCTGTTTTTGGTCACAATTGAGCAATTTTGGTACGAAAAATCGAAGACGATCCAAAACACGTGCAAGCAAAGCAGCTGTCAACAATTAACTGAACATTCAAAATGGCCGAGCTTGTCGGCATAAGTGAGAGACATGAGTGCCAACATAACGCCACAAAAAATTCGAAATTCGAATATACGTAACCAGCGAAAATTCAAAATTCGCGATACGTTTTGAACCACCTCGTACATGCTAAAAAGGTGTATATGTATTGTAACGAAACGTGTTAACTGACCCTCAGCTACGGACTAACTCATGCAACCTTGCGGAGTCGACAAGCCAGAAGAACACTGCATTATGACAGTTGGCAAGTGCACCTGACTTCATTCAACTTCCGGTGTTTTCGTGTGAGCAGCTGACCGAACAGCAACGAAGGTAAGAAAACAATATGTAACTAACTATATTGGGCGAGATATCTATATCAAGAAATCTCCACAACAGGTATAGCCAAGTTGCAGGCACAACATCGCGCTCAACGTATCACTGCAGCTGAACGGGAGACTGCAGGGAAATTAGAGGATTGGATAGACGTTTGGCCATTGCGCGGCAGCAACATCACGTAAACCCAAAGCGTGAACCCAAATTCGTACAGCGATAACGACGCCAGAGCATCAGCCAGCATACTTGCTCACGCGCCTCAGCAACAAGTACCGGCGGTGCCAAATCCATAAGGTGTGATACTATATGGCGCCAACGGCAAGTACCAACAGTGAAAAAGGCACCAGGTACGATTGCACGCACTAACGTAGCGACGACAGCAAGCATAAGAAAGTGAAAATAATAGGTTTGTCTAGCAGTAGAATTGTGAAGAGAGAATTCCTCTCTGTGTTGCGGAATCACCCAAACCGGAGATTTTCATCCCTCTAAAAAAAAATTGTTGCCCAATTTGTCCATATTATTATCAATCAGTTGCTGGTGAATGTGAGTGCGGCCGCCTGCCAGCGCAGGAACTTTCCATTAATATACTTGACGGATGTGTCGCAGTTCTGTCGATTTGGTGCTCAGCCACGCGCTGTTTCTGACGGTGCATAGTGATTCGTTGCATTTCTTTGGAAGTACGAACTAGCGACCAGCGCGTATGCGTGTACATGCTGGGAGCTGTTCCAGAGTAGATTAGATCAGAATTTATATAATACGTTTGTTTATTAGTCGATTGCATAAGAGAGTGTGCCAGTAGCGAAAGCGCATTGATGAGAGTGGTGCAAATGTCCACTTAGTACGGTGAGGATTCGTTGTTGTTGTGGTTGTGTAAGCAACTACTTCTGTTTCAAACGATGCGAAGCAACCAGTCCTTGTCTTTCGCAGGCACATGTACAATCCATTTCGCTATCGCATGTAATTGAATCAGAGACAAAGTACATATTGACTTATATATCGCCATTCTAAGCGCAAGGTATACGGGAAGTGCTAGTTTGACTGATATATATACGAGTAGTTTATGTGAGCGGTTAGTCGCTCATCTTGCTAGCTTAACACCAAGGCGCCTCAGGGAGACAGCATACAGGTATAAACAGTCTTTAATCACTATCCACAGAAGTAATCACCCCTCATATGCTGAGTGCGAAAGCGCTAGACATGCTATAAATTCCTAGGGCCGTAAGCAAACGTATAGTTGAAGATACTGAGTTATTTATTTTTGCATATTAGCGATCGGCTCTCTGTAGCGGTAGTAAATGTAATTTGAATACGCATATGGAGCGGAGCTAACACAATAAAACATAAAATGTAAACACTCATCTGAGTGCAAATGCATATGTGTGTATATGCTCAACAATATAGAAAGGAAAATTGTTGCCTGAAACATGCATATGAACCCACTGGAGCAGCATTGTAGTCATCAAGCAGCACTGACCTAAGACATCGAGCGCAAGCGTTGAACGCAAACATTGTTTAGAAACATTCTGATGTTGGTAGTTAAGATAGTTTTTTTTTATGCCGTCATATTAGATTCTACAATTTATCATAAGAGTACTGAATTATAGGATAAGAAAAATTAAGATTCTTCAGCATAATATGACGATATGCTAATTTTGAAGTAAATTATTAGTGAGTAAGGGGTATGACTCATGAATGAGGGGTGTTGGTACAACTGTAGGGGTCAGCCACAATGGCCTAGGTTGGCTAAGGTTGAGGAGAGGCGGATTGGCCGATCTAACACAAAAGAAACAAACCGAGACAAGGACATTGGGGGAAATGATGGAGACGAACAAGTGTAACTCTGAATATTTCGAAACGGGAGGCATTTAGAATGAGATTGGCAGTGCCGTTTTTATCATGAGGGTACATGGGGCCAATGCCCAGGACCCCCATCTTCAGGGGCCCCTATGGACCGACAATTTCTCTCACATTTATTCTCCAAACATTTTTATCAGGCACATTACAAAAACAATGTACAGCTGAAAATGAAACAATCGAAGTTATTACGGTGGCAAAAAATCTAGCTTAGAGCATTGTAGGCTCTTTTGGTATCGCAACAGCAACAACCCAAAACACGAAATATATAACGGCATTCTTTGAATTGACATACATATATGTGGGCCTAACAAGAAAATGGAAAATCTTGAGACTGGTTTTCCAACGGAAATATGGAATGATCTTTTTGGAATTATGAATAAAACAAGTCTTAGTTTACTGAATAGCTTTATGCCTATGGACGTTGTAGCAAAACTTTAAGAATATCTAATAAGTTATGCCAATAACGCACGCACTAATTTTGATCAGTACGAAACGGCTGCTAAAGAAAAAACCCCACATGCTGACTACAAATATTAATTTGTAAGAAAAAGATTTCACAGCACCCGCATCACTTTTTTGGAGCATCAGAGACTGCACAGTTGAGAGGCAAGGAAAACTTTCGTCTAAATATTTTCATTCCCATAAATGACACATTAAATAAATTCTGCAGAATACCAAGAAATTGATAATCGATTTAATCTTTTTCAGTTAACAATAATCGAATGTAGCGAATTAACCAAAAAACACAAAAAAATTTTGGAGTTTTATTATGAAGATATTAATGAATATGAACTCCAAATAGAATGTTTTCAATCAAGCCAATATTTATAAAACTTAAAGCAATAAAGGGGTTTAAATATCTCAGCTTTACATAAATTAAAAATTAGAAGGAACTTTTTCAAATGTTGAAGTAGCTACAAGAATATTTCTTTACCTAATGGTTACCAATTGTATTGGAGAGCATTCATTGTCGCAGCCCAAGAGAGTAAATAAAAAGATGATCACAAAATTTTAAAGACTACTTTTATATTTATGTGGCCAAAAAGCAGCAAATTTGCTCTTAAATAAAGACATGGGGGCAAAGTCATAGTCAAACTTAAGTACAGTAGACGCTCACAAATTAGAACTCTTAGTAATTAGAATTTCCAGAAATTAGAATCAACATTTGAATAAATTACACACGTATTTTGTTTTTTTCGTTGCAAAATAGATATAAAAAGGGGGATCCCAATTTATTCATATTACGCTCGGTAGTCGTTGGATTTTCGTCGCTATCTGTACAGATCTTGTTAGTTTTTGTTTGAATTCGATACGCGTGCACGTGTTTCGGCATTGTTTGCCAAATAAACGTAAGAAAAATACTTTGTATTTGAAAACAAAGTGCAGATCTTGGAAAAGCTTGACCAAGGTATTCAAGGGAAGCGGTTAGCCCTAGAATTTTATGTGGCGCCATCTGCAATCACCTATATCAAATCTATGAAATCATCAATTTTAAGCGCTGTTTCTAATACCTATCATGAGGCTAACAAAAAATCATTGCATATCGCTGATTATCCAAAAATGGAAGCAACTCTTTATGAGTGGTTTTTAAATCAACGCGAAAAAAACTGTGCATTAACTGGGCCAATACTAAAGGAGAAAGCCAAACAAATATTCAAAGTGGAATATCCCGATAAAGATGAAAGTACATTTAGCGCAAGTGATGGATGGTTTAGCAAATTTAAAAAACGACACGGGATCCGTTTTTTTAAAATTTGTGGGGAGATTCTCTCTAGTGATGTTGCTTCAGTCACCCCTTTTATTCACAGATTTCGTGCAAAAGTCGATGAGATGGTGCTAATGGGGTCACAAATATATAATGTAGATGAAACCGGATTATTTTACCGTTGTCTACCTGACAAAACATATGTCTCTCTTTTCGAGAAAATCGCCCCCGGGTACAAAATCCAGAAGGAACGAATTAATGCCATTAGTAATAGGGAAATCAAAAAAACCAAGAAGTTTTCAAGGATTCAATAATCCACTCCATTACAACTTTTCAAAAAATGCTTGTATGACATCTCGGATTTTTCATGATTGGTTTCACTAGATATTTATTCATGAGGTAAGAAAACACGTTGTTTTTAGGTTCAGTAATTCCAAAATATTTCAATTCACAGGTGATTCGTTTCTCTCAGAAAAATAATTTGCCTCCGAAGGCAATTTTGCTAATTGACAACTGCTCTGCTCATGCACCAATTGAGAAACTTCAAAGCGACGATGGAAATATAATTGCATTTTTCTTTCCACCAAATGTAACAGCAACTTTACAACCAATGGATCAGAATTCTATTAAGTTAACCAAGCTAAACTACAGAAGTATGCTTCTTTCTCAATTAATTGCTGAAGGAGGTGACCTCAAGGTTCGCTTGAAATCCTTTTCAATCCGAAATGCAATCATGCTATTAAAGCAAGCTTGGGATAATGTTCCAGAAAGAGTAATAAAAAACTCCTGGTGAAAGGTGAACAACTGGGACTGATCAGTATGAAAGTGACGACGATGACGTGCCACTAGCACAGCTACTGCAAAAAGATCAAGACTGCAATGGAGCTCTTCAGGCAGCTCAAGCACTTTTAACAGAAATAGAGCCAACTAATAACATTAGCACAGCAGGCATTGAAATATGGAACAATGAGGTGCTTGATGACGACCCTGCACATGATCTCAATAGTGATGACGAGTCTTCAGGTAGCAGCGAATTTGATGACCGGGAGGTCTTACCAGTTGTCTTTACTTCTACAGCCATTGAAAGCACACAAGCAATCTACTAGCTCTTCGCTGCAAATTAGTTACGAAGTTTTTTTATTAATTTTTGACTGTTTTAATGTATTTTTATCGATTTCTTATGGGCATTTCCGCAGCGGAGAACAAAAAAAATCTAAAATTTTTTTTGCTTGGTTTTGATTTGTATTATATGCAGGGTATAATAAAAACAGCCAATTTTCATGGCAATGTGTTACTTTGGCCAAATTAAGAGCTTAACTACAGTAAATGCCCCTTTAAAATTAGTCAACACATTAAAAAAGAAAAATTTTATTTTTACCTTTTTTTTAAAGGACGCCAATACCATGGTTTTTAACTCACGTCATTCCACCAAACATAGTAATCACTGCTGATATCTCGATTAAACATTTGCTAAATTTTATCAGCAGCCTACTTATAGTTTCGAAGATATTAATAAAAATATAAAGTAATTTTCGGTATGTAACGCGAGTGACGAAAATGCACATCTTTCTTCTTAAAATCGAAGATCTTCATTCGAATTTGATGAAAGTCCATATTCTCTAATTGACGGGTCGGCCCTTTCGTCTCAATGTTTTACTTTTACTCTAACTACTTTGGTAGCATTTTTATTAACGTTTTTTTGCGTGTAACGCGAGTGACGATTTTTAAACAAGTGTACTGAAATAAAATTATAGTAACAAGTTTTCATAAATACTTCCCTTAGTTAATAGTTATATACCCTTAAAAGCGCTAAACTTGTTCCAAAAAGCTTAAAAAACGTCTTTGGTCAGTATATAAAAAAAACCATAGTTTTACAAATCGTATTTTTAAACATAATTTATACTGATAAAGATCGATGTCTGGAGGTCGGAATTAACCAATCTAAACTTATATGGCTTTCAATCGCTGAAAATATGGTATTTTTCCAAAATAGTGTAAAACAGTTAAAAATATTAAATGAAATGTATTGTTAAAATAAGACAAATTTGTATAGTTTAAGGTGGTAAATACATAAAAAAAAAACTATGTACCAAGTGCTAAAGTTTTTCAATTCTCTAGTAGCCCGTACTTATTGATCATTTATGACAGCTCAAATAGAAGTTTTTCATTAATCTTATAAGAATATTTAACGGTTTGCTACTACTCGCATATACATTTATTCATTAATTTAACTCAAAAAAGTATCTTTAATAAGACTATTATTAACACTCCTAGTAGATATTTAACGGGTAAGTTAACGGGTAATTCACATTTACCATACACAGTTATTTATTTTTAGCTATAAAAAAAATATAAAAATAAAAAAAATAAAAAAATACATATTTTGATCAGTCTACTGTATAGATAATAAAAATTAACAAAAACTTTGTGTTAAAGACAGAATATTAGGCAGTTTTATTCAACCCACCAGCCAAGTATCAACTTTAGAAAGTTAAAATTTTTCATAATTCGGATGTAACGCGAGTGACGAAATTCTTGTAACGCGAGTGACGGTACTTTTTTTTAAATAACTTTAAAAATAATTAAGGTAGGCTTTCATGTTTTTTTTGCATGTTACACTTACATCCATTCTTAACAAAGCCTCATTTACAGAAATTAGTTCAAGGAAGCCAATTCAGAGAGTTTGAGATTCAAAAAATGCTCTAAAAGCTCTGAGCAAAAAATTGTAGCGCGAGTGATGGAAAGTTTTTCTTAATTTTTTCGGTTAATTATTAATTTAATTAAAAAAAGTTTGGCATTTCTAATTAAGCTACTCAAGCTGGATATAATGATATTGCCATATTATTTGCAAATGCTACATATAAAGCATAAAGTGACTTTAACTAGTAAAATATTGTATCTGATGTAACGCGAGTGACGATGGAAGTGCCCTTATGTATTTTTGATAAAAAAATATATTTACTTAATTGGAGTTTTTGTTTTTGGGACCTTTTTTTGCCTTAGCGCATAAATACATAGTACCTGGGTGACCGCGCCTTGCTCGGTATTTTTCGAATTTGTCGCATAATCTTACTTACCAAGAGCACTCAGATAGATAGAGCACCGAAATAGTGGTCGATATAAGAAGGAATAATTAAAATGCAGTCAGGTGGCAGTCCTACTTAAAAATATTCTGGTTGGTATACGGCCTCAAATACTTTCCGTTTGATACCCATATTGCCATATATTGCTTAATATTTAAAAAAAATTTGGAAAGGTGGCAACTCTCTAAGCTTCCTTTAGTGGCAACATCCAATTAGAAAATCTTAGAAGGAAGCATATTATCCATCTACCAAATTTCATCGAAATCGGTTTAGCTGTTCCCGAGATAGTGGGCGATATCTGAAGGAATAAATAAAATGCGGTCAGGTGGCAACCCTAGGTGGCAACTCTACTCGAAAATACTTTTGTTGGTATACGGCCTAAAATACCTTTCATTTGATACCCATATTCCCATATATTGCTTAATATTTAAAAAAAATTATATAGGTGGCAACCATGTGAACCACCCCAAGTGTCAACAGCAAAGTAGAAAATCTTAAAACAAAGGATACTTACTACCCATATACCAAATCCCATCCAAATCGGTTAAATCCTTCCTGAGATAGTAGTGGATATACAAATATACAAATATACAACTATACAAATATACAAGAATAACTCGTTTAAAGTTATAAGATATGTATATTGAATTGTTACACTATGTTTTCTCGTTTTTATGAATAAAATTGAATAAGACAAAATTTCATTGTAGTTTTTCAATGCAAATTGACTTAAATTTTAAGTTTTTATTGAAATAAAAAAACGTTCAGGAATTAGAATTTTATAGAAATTAGAATCACCCTAAAAACAAAGTGGTTCTAATTTGTGAGCGTCTACTGTATGACATAAATTTAGTTGTCAAAAAAGCTTCATCCAAATTTTAGTCATACTTACCTTCGACTATAACTAGGCCCAATGGTATCTTTGAGTTTTAGTTTTAATTGTAATTAATTTAATTTAAATTGTAATCAATTTATGAGAAACCATAGAGGTGGAGTGCAACTAATAGACTTTAAAAATGTATTTCCTTAGCTTGGAAACGTGCAATCCACCTGTATATTTTCAATAAAATAAACAAATAAGTATTTGGCGCGATATACTTCCGAGGAGTATAAGGCCGAGCTTCTCTACCATTTCTTAATGCTTCTAACTTTTTCTACAAATTGGCGAGGCCTACAGTTTTTTGCCGACTCCAAACGGCTGAGAAGCCTTCCATGCCAGAAATACAATCGGAGAGTTTGCCAATTTACTGCCGAGGGGCAGTACCACTTTTGATTTTACCTGTCCTAGGACTCGAACCTTGGGCCTTCGGTGCGGTAGGCCAGCAACACTACCACCACACCACGGCGGCCGCCGATTGATTACAGTTCCTATGTTTTAATTTCAAAACTGAAGCTCACATATACCATGTAAATATAAAGATAGTCTTTAAAAATTTTGTATCATCTTTTTATTTTCGAATTTTTAGTGTTACCTACAAAAAGGCAATTGCAATTGTGATTATTTTAGTTCAACGTGCATATGTACATATTTTACAGCGAGCCATCTATTAAAATTTCTATGTGCAAAATTTGTATGGTCTTACCCTCTTAATTCAAAGTTACATAGCCTAAACTCCGTTTATTGGAAAAATGTGTTGCATGGGTGCTGTACGATATATTGGTCCAATATGTCCACTACACACATTACATATGTATTAAGTAGTGTAGCTGCCAAATTGTGTTCCTCGCTATTACATTGCAATAGTTATAGCCCAAACCCCAATTATCGGAATTGTCGATTGTGTGGGAGCTATAGAAGCTATAAAGCTTTAAAAACAAATACTGGCAACCCTGCTCAATTATTCATGATCAGCTCACACAGATAGGTTACGCTCTTTCTTTGGTGATTGATTTAGTCATCGCTGAGCAACTGGCGTGTGGATGTCGCTAGTTTAAGCCGCGAGTGATATGTCCATGTATGTACGTAACATCTTTTATAATGTAAATTCATCTTATAAAATGAAAAAATTTTTTTAAGAAAAAGATTATACGTATTCATAGAAATTGATGAATCGTGCAATGCATTATGCCCAAATATGCACTTTGCTTGAAAGCTTGCCGATAAGGTAGTTCATTTTTGTCGGTAAGATAGCGCCCATTAGTTGCCTTCTGCAACTAATACAGGTTGACGTTTTGCTATCTCGCCCGTTTTTACTTTACTTATTCGCTAGCAAGAAAAGTCAAGAGGTTTGGATTACCGCCCGCACCATTATATTGAAATTGTTATTAATAATTAAATGAATCGTAGTATATATGTATACTGTTTTATTATTTGGAAAATTGTGAGACTTCATCATTTTGGAGAGTCTAACGCATAATAAACCGGCTGCGTAAGTACTACACGCTTAATACAGTCCACGCCCGCTACATAGCAAAGGTAATCTACCACCAGCACCTCTAATTAATTTAATTAACGCAACCCGCTCTTTTGGCGCAACATTTTTTGGTCCATCGAGCCGGATAGCCCGCATCGCTTGCAATTTAACCGCATATTTTTTACTAATACACCGCATATTTGATTTCGTTGTAAAAATTACAAATCAATTTAATTTTTATTCGCCCGCTACGCATACATATTGGCAAAATACCAACAATTCTATTTGACTTTCATTTGCCCTCCACGCTTACTCGCATTTATAGCAGCAGAACCCGCATATAATTTTTTAACAAAAACAAAGCGGCAAGCAACATTTTCACAAAGCTGTACGTTTGCGCATTTTTTTTAGTAAGTCATCGTGACAATTATTTGCCGTCTACGAATAGAGCTACGTACATTTCGCTGTAGAATTTGCCTTTCTTTATTTCGTTGTAAACTAAATTAACAACAACAAAATGTCAGCCTCTGTGAAAACACGGGACTCTGCGTTGAACGCAATAAAAAGGTTCATGACAAAAAGCATAGATGGTACATTTTTGTTAGACACCGATCAAGTTGAGAGTTACTTGAAACTCTTGGACGAACAATGGGTTCGATTCAACGCTGCACAGGATGAGGTGGACGTCGCTTGTGGTGCCGAGAACATTGGAGTGGAAGAGAGTACACGAACTCAAGCCGAAACTTGGTACGCTATGGCCCTAGCAAATTTCAGCCGTGCCCAAAAATGTCACATCGAAACCGCAACCCCGAATGTAACCCGACCAACAAATGTTTCAACAACCATTTCTGCCTCCATTCGTTTACCCAAAATGGAGTTACCTTCATTTTCAGGCGATTCAACTGAATGGGTAGGCTTTTACGACTCCTTTTGTTCACTGGTAGATAGCAATGCCGCGCTGTCGGACGGACAGAAAATGCACTATTTACGGAGTTGCTTAAAGGGTGAAGCTTTGAAAGTCGTCAGCGGTTTCCAAATTTGCGATGCAAATTATACGGAGGCATGGGACTTGCTGAAGTCTCGCTTCAAAATCATGCGCGTCATCGTCGAATCGCATTTCAAAGCTATGGCCGACATCCGCAAAGCAACAAGTGACACCGCCAGCTCCGTAAAAGGTGTCCTCAACCCATACCAGCAACACATTCGCGAACTGAAAGCGTTAGGCCGACCTGTCGAGTTCTGGGACGACTGGCTCGTTCATGACATTGTGGGTAAACTTGCATTCGAAACCAGGAAGCAATGGGAGCTTTCTCTTGTTAGCGACGAACCTCCAACTTTCGAGCAGCTAGTAACATTTTTAGAAGTTAGGTGCAGATCACTCTCGATGTTGTCATCAGCTGCTCCGGTACAGCCAAGCAAAGTTGTTTCTGCTGCCAAACCCACAAAATCTTTCCATGCCACATCCGACCAGAATGCGACCAGTTGCCCTGTTTGTAAGGGGGCTCACAGAATTTATAGCTGTGAAAAATTCAGCCGCTTGGATGCCACCGCTAAAGCCAAAGTCGTGAAAGATTCGAATCTTTGCTTGAACTGTCTGAGCCCGGGGCATTTTAAACCTCGGTGCAACAGTTCGTCGTCGTGCCGCATTTGTCGCCAACGCCATCACACGCTACTGCATGGGACTCCAGCCACATCCAACAGCAGCAACCTCGCCGGAAACCAGCAAACCAGCTCGAACTACGCCGACGCGAATACCACTTCAGGGAACAGTACGACCGCTCTTGCCGCCATCGCCGCTCCTTTAGACAACCCCGCCTCTGAATGTGTATCTTCGTGTTTAGGTACCGATTCTGACCCATTAACTGCGAGTAAGACAATTTTGCTGGCTACTGCTCTGGTAAGGATTCGAGACTGTGCTGGGCGCGTTCAGCAAGCTCGTCTGTTGTTTGACTCTGGGTCGCACGCTTCCTTCGTGACTGAGTCGTGTGTTCGTCGTCTGGGCTTACCTAGGAAATCGTCTGCTGCAATTATCACCGGTATTGGTTCCGCTCAAGGAGGTCGCGCTAGAGGTCAAGTTTCGCTTTCGCTTTCGTCGAACTTTTCCAATGATTGCTACGCGGTAAATGCATTAATTTTGCCAAAAATCACGGGAGATTTACCAACGCAAACTGTTGCCACGACTGCATGGCCGCATATTAAAGGGTTACCTCTAGCAGACCCGCAGTTTATGAGGCCTGGTCGTATTGATCTGTTGTTAGGAATGGACGTTATGGATCAGCTTATGTGCCCGGAGATCCGGAAGGGTCCTTGTGGAATGCCTACGACGCAACGCACAGTCTTCGGTTGGACGATCTTCGGACGTGTTGATAACCCTTCTAGCCCTTCTTTGCCAGCATTATTTTGTGAGGTTCAACTAGAGAGAGCTCTGACGAGACTCTGGGAGTTGGAAGACGCACCGGAGAAATCGTATTTAACGAGGGAGGAGCAATTTTGTGAAGATCATTTTCAGGCAACGCATAAAAGATCAGCTGATGACCGTTTTGTCGTTGAACTACCGCTAAACGCTGATGTACCGCTGGGAGAATCCCGGAACCAGGCTGTTCGTAATCTATTGCGTATAGAGAGAAAGTTTGCCGCTGACAATGAGTTACGCTTGCAGTACAACGAGTTCATGCAGGAACTTATTACCATGGACCATATGGAAGCCGCAACCGAAACGACGAGTCCGACGTTCTACATGCCTCACCATCCTGTTATAAAGGAGTCAAGTGTTACGACCAAATTACGAGTCGTATTTAACGCATCCGCCAAGACATCGACTGGGTACTCTCTCAACGATGCACTGTTTGTTGGTCCGCAACTACAACAAAGCTTGTTATCTATTCTCCTGCGCTTCCGAACCCACCTGTATGCCGTTACTGCTGACATTGCCAAGATGTATCGGCAGGTATGTGTTTCACCGAAACACATTGACCTGCAGCGGATTGTTTGGCGAAGTGATCCATCACTTCCCATTCAAGATTACAGGATGCTACGGGTAACGTACGGAGTCGCTGCTGCCTCTCATTTGGCCGTCAAGTCGCTGCAACAAAGCACACGGTATTCCGCAAGTGGTTGCGAAAGGGCCTCGGCTGTTATACAGCGGGACTTTTACATGGACGACTTATTGACCGGTGCTTCAAGTCCGGCTGAGCTTCAGTTGCTGCAAAAAAATGTTTCCGACATACTTCTCGGAAGTGGGTTTGAACTTCGCAAGTGGGCATCAAATTGCGTGGAGCTGAGGAACGGAATTGCCAGCGCTTCAGAAAATATTTCGCACTATATCGCAGAGGGAAAGGACGTTCACGCTTTAGGTCTCGTTTGGAATACCGAGGAAGATTATTTCACGTTCGCGATCAACCTCAAGCAACCACCTAGAGTTTTATCGAAGAGGGCCTTTTTATCGGACGCTAGCACGCTTTTTGACCCGTTGGGCTTGCTTGCCCCCACTACGATTAAATCCAAGATGTGGTTCCAGGACATCTGGCGCGCCGAGGTTGGCTGGGATGAGCTCGTACCGGAAACCGTCGCAACACGTTGGTCTGAACACCGCTCTGATCTACAAAGTTTAACCGATCTGAAGGTGCATCGTTGGGTTGGCTGTAACGGCTCTGAGTCATCAACCGAACTGCACGTTTTTTCGGATGCGTCAGAACGAGCTTACGCCGCGGTTATCTACGCACGGACAGTCCAGAGTAACGGTCAAATCACAGTAGCCTTGATTTCGGCCAAGACCAAGGTAGCGCCGATCAAATCTACAACTTTGCCTCGTTTGGAGCTATGCGCCGCGCATCTCGCTTCTAAGTTGGTACGAAGCGTATTACAAAGCTGGAACGAACTCCGTTATCCGTTGTACGCTTGGACCGATTCGACGATCACTCTGGCGTGGCTGCAAGCTCATCCCAGCAGATGGGAAACGTTCGTCGCTAATCGCGTTGCCGATATCCAAGGAGTTTTACCGTCTGAGTGCTGGCAACATGTACGCTCCGAACAGAACCCGGCAGACTGCGCATCGAGAGGCATAGCGCCTCGGGAACTTCTACAACATCAGCTGTGGTGGTCTGGTCCAGATTTTTTGCATGGCGAAGATCAATTTTGGAAGCAAGCGTCGCAAGAACCGCATTCAACTGAGCTGGGCCTACGTAAAAAGGTTGCCGTTCATGTTGCCGCATCCGAAGATTGCTGGCCAGTTATGTTCAAATATTCAGCGTTTTCGAAATTACGAAGGGTTATCGCTTATGTGCTAAGATTTATACACAATGCTCGTGCTAGAAAGAATCACACGCTTAAAAGAACGTGTGGCACTCCTAACTGTCAGGAGTTGGCTGAGGCAGAACTGCGATTGATTAAATATACTCAACGTATTTCTTTCAATAACGAAATTTCTCATTGCAGGGAGAAAAAAGCGATTCCACTGCGAAGTAGCTTGTTGCGTCTGCAACCGTTTCTGGATCTGTCAGGTGTTTTAAGGGTTGGTGGTCGGTTAAAATCCGCAGATGTCGCGCCTGACGTAAAGCATCCTATTATCTTACCTAAAGAGTCCCCGCTTTCGAGATTGATAATATCCGACATACATCGTTATACTCTACACGCTGGGCCACGCATAATGACAGTGGTACTACAACACCGTTATTGGGTGATTGGCGCGCGCAGCTTAATCAGAAACGTTTATCACAAGTGTGTTAAATGTACCTGCTTGAACCGCAACACTTCCGTTCAGTCGATGGGCGACCTGCCGTCGTCTCGTACTACGTATGCTCGCTGCTTTACACGAACTGCTGTCGATTTTGCTGGTCCGTACACGTACAAATTTTCGCATGGAAGAGGGTCGAAGTCGACGAAAGGCTACATTTGCTCATTCATCTGCATGTGTACTGGCGCAATGCATTTGGAATTTGTAGGCGATTTATCGACGGCCGCTTTTCTCAATGCTTTCAAACGCTTCATTAGTCGTCGAGGGTATTGTAAGGCCATGTATTCTGATAATGGCACGAACTTCGTTGGCGCTGACAAAGAGCTTCAGCAGAGTTATCAGAAATGTATGGCAGATGATAAGCTACGATCGTTTTTCGCCGACTCTAACATCGAGTGGCACTTCAACGCACCAACCGCGCCACATATGGGTGGATATTGGGAAGTCGGCATTAAACGCGTAAAATATCACATTAAACGCGTTCTTGACGGGAGCTTATTATCTTTCGAAGAGTTCAGCACATTGCTAACAGAGGTTGAAGCCTGCGTAAATTCCCGCCCCCTATGTGCTGATCCAACTAACGCAACAGACCTTGAAGCATTAACGCCTGGTCACTTCCTCATCGGTGAGCCATTGAAGTCAATCCCAGAACCTGAGGGTCAAGGGTTCTGTGGAAATCTTCTTCAACGATGGCACGTAGTCTCCGAAATAAGACAACATTTTTGGCGGCGATGGAGAGATGAATACTTGGTAAATTTACAACGTCGCACCAAGTGGTTTAGACCGTCACGCAATTATGAAGAGGGCGACGTTGTAGCATTGTTCGGCGAACGAACTCCACATACAAAGTGGACACTCGCGCGGGTAATTCGTTGTCACCCTGGGATAGATGGAAACGTAAGAGTAGTAACAGTGAGAACAAGCCATGGAGAATATGTGCGACCTATAAACAGATTATGCCTTCTGCCTACCAAAGGTGATCTATTCTCTGAGTCGTAATGGGTTAAACAATTACATCCACTTTGAATGCATCACTCTAATCAAGAATGTTCCTGCATATGTATATATATGTATCGCTCAAATTCAACTTGTAAAATTTGCAATTTTTTTTTTTGTTGATTATATTTAAGTAATTCTAATTAAACTTAAATACCTTTTAAGTCTACATATTTTGAAATTCGAAATTTGTAAAATGTTATATTTTGAGATCCAGTTTGATAATTACATTTGTATATTTATAAGTAAACTTAGAGATTTGAAGTCTATTCGAAGTTTATTCATTGTAAAATTTAAGTAAATTTTGTATATTTAATGAAATTTGAAATCTATTTAAAGATTGAACTATTGTTAAATTAACGTAAATTTTGAATATTTAAAGAAATTAAAATTTGTGATTTTTCCAATATTTAAGTCGCAAACGCTTTGTAAATAGTCATACGTTTTGTTTGAACCTATCTTGTATACATACACAGATAGTTCAAGGGCGGCGGTATGATGAATCGTGCAATGCATTATGCCCAAATATGCACTTTGCTTGAAAGCTTGCCGATAAGGTAGTTCATTTTTGTCGGTAAGATAGCGCCCATTAGTTGCCTTCTGCAACTAATACAGGTTGACGTTTTGCTATCTCGCCCGTTTTTACTTTACTTATTCGCTAGCAAGAAAAGTCAAGAGGTTTGGATTACCGCCCGCACCATTATATTGAAATTGTTATTAATAATTAAATGAATCGTAGTATATATGTATACTGTTTTATTATTTGGAAAATTGTGAGACTTCATCATTTTGGAGAGTCTAACGCATAATAAACCGGCTGCGTAAGTACTACACGCTTAATACAGTCCACGCCCGCTACATAGCAAAGGTAATCTACCACCAGCACCTCTAATTAATTTAATTAACGCAACCCGCTCTTTTGGCGCAACAGAAATTAACCAGATCTATTTGATTATTGCATTTTAATTCTGCAATTTACATTAAAAGCTGCGACGGTATCTGCTGCGACGGTATCTGCGACGGCCCAAAAGTAAGCTTCCGATGTTCAGCATCAGCATATCGGTTGTGGCACGTGCAGTGTGCGCTGTTGCACCGTCTTGTTGGAACCACATGTTTTCCAATCCCAATTCATCAAGTTGCGGCAAAAAGAACTCGTTGATCATTGCTCTGTAGCGCTCACCATTCACAGTATCCGTTTGGCCCCGACCGATTATTGGTCAAATATGGTACGCAGGTTCCTTAGCACTCATCTCCGAGCGCTATTTAAAATGGTCGAAATCGGATGATAGCCACTCCCACTTTTTATGCCTTTCATGAACAGGAAATGGTATATTAACTTTGGTCGGATGTTTGTAACGTTTAGAAATATAAGAGATAGACCCACCATTAAGCATGCCAAATTGATCAGGACGATAAACGGATTTGATACAGCCAGGTCCGTCTGTCCGTCCGTCCGCCTGTTTGAACGCAAACTAGTCCCTCAATTTTTGAGATATCTCGATGAAATTTGGCACACGGATGTATTTTTGTATTATATTAGACATTTGTCGCATCCGGCATAATCGGGTCACTATAGCATATATCTCCCATACAACCGATCGTTCAAATAAGAGGATTATGACCATTTCTCCCTCATTTCTAAAGATTAAAACTTGGAACTTGGTGAGATATTTTCTTATGGATAGTAAAAGATTTCGTAACAAAGTCAGCAATATCGGAGCTATATATAGTATATATCCCATACAACCGATCGTTCAGATAAGAGGATTATGGCCATTTATCCCTCATTTTGGAAGATTAAAACTTGAAACTTTGTGAGATATTTGCTGAAAGATAATAAAAAATTTGGTGAAAAAAATCGCTAAGATCGTAGCTATATATAGTATATATCCCATACAACCGATCGGTCAGATAAGAGGATTATAGCCATTTCTCCCTCATTTTAAAAGATAAAAACTTGAAACTTGGTGAGATATTTTCTTATAGATAGTAAAAGATTTCGTAAGAAAGTCAGAAAGATCGGAGCTATATATAGTATAAATCCCATACAACCGATCGTTCAGATAAGAGGATTATGGCAACTTCCCTTAAACAAATAAAGCTTATTATAAAAGAAAATTAAATGTATTGCTGACAAAGTTTTAGAGAACTTTAAACAATTCGTATTTAAGTGTGCACGTATTCATGAAAGGTATAAAGCCGAAGACAGCGCCGTCCTTACTTGTTTATATCTATTTTTGTTACGCACACAAGGTATATCAACATTAATAAATTATTGAATATGTATTTATTTTAATAAAATTCATGTCTGTATTTTTAAAGAGTCAAAAATTGAAATTGAAATTTTTCATTTTGATATTTAACATTTAACAATGGTGAACCAAAAACAATTTTAAAAATTAATAAAGTAATATATAACGCAAGTATATAACCCTACATATACTCCCCCTCCAGTGAAACGATCAATTAATTTATGTTAAATGTTATGTTCTTTTTGTTTTTTGAAAGTGTTGATGAGTTATTGTTAAGTACTGTATCTGTAATTATGTTTGCAGGTTTAAGTAAATCTTATGAAATTGTTTTAATAGTATTTCCAAGTTGAATTTTGAATACTTTATCATGTTTAGAAATAACTTTAAACGGACCATCATAAGGTGATTGTAAATTCGACTTGTGAATAACTTTAACCAATACGTATTCACAAGAATCTAAATTTTTAGGAATGAAAGAATACTCAGTGTTGTGATGTAGGACCTTTGATCTAACAGGCCAACGTGTATGCCTGTCAATGATAGTTAAAATGTAACGATTTTCTTTTGATACAGGTAATGGACCAACCAGATCCATATGAATGTGTTCAAATCGTCCAAAAGGTATCTCAATTTTTTGTATAGGTGTTCTTGTATATTTGGAAATTTTTGATTTTTGACAATTTAAGCAAGTAGCAGACCAATTATTTATTTCTTTGTGCATATTAGGCCAGAAGTATTTAGATTGAATCAATGGTCTAGTTGTGCGAATACTTGGATGCGATAAACAGTGAATTTTGTCAAAAATAATTTTTCTCATAGATTTAGGAACAAACGGCCTAAAAGGTTTTTGGGAAATATCACACCATATATTAAGATTAAGAACTGGAATACAAATTTCTTTTAAATTACTGTTTGAATTTTGATCAGATATTATGTTTTGTAGAGCTTGGTCTTTTTGCTGTTCTTCATATAAAATTGTGTTAATATCCGGAATACGAGAAAGTGTATCAGCAACAATATTTTCTTTTCCTGAAATGTATTGAATGTCATTTGTAAATTGTGCTATGTATTCTAGATGTCGAATTTGTCGTGGTGATCTGTCTGTTTTTGAATTAAGAATTTGTGTTAAGGGTTTATGATCAGTGTAGATGGTAAATGTCCTACCTTCAAGAAAATGTTTAAAGTGTTTAACTGAATTATAAATCGCTAAAAGCTCTCTGTCAAAAGTTGAGTAATTCATTTCAGTAGGAGATAATTTACGTGAAAAATAGGCGAGTGGTTCTAAGACATTGTTACTAACTTGTTGTAAGACTGCACCAATTGCTACATTTAAAGCATCTACAGCAAGAGATAATTTACCGTTTTTATCAAAATGAGTGAGTAAAGTTTTCTGTGCAAAAAGCATTAATAGTCTTCTCTGACCAACTAAGTTCTTTAAGTTTATGTTTAGTAGCAAATGTTAACATTTCATGCAATGGACCAAGTTCTGCTGCTAACATTTTAACATCTATGGTAACAATTATCCATTCCTAATAATTAACCATTCATAACTTAAAAAATCTAACTTATGCGTTCCAAAGATACATTTCGAAGGTTTAATACTTAACTTATATGCCGCCAACCTTTCGAAAACAGATTTTAAATGTTCAAAATGTTGATCTTCGTCATCACTAGCAACAAATATATCATCAATATAGACAAAAACAAAATCAAACCCAGAAAATACCTCATTTATAAAACGTTGAAAGGTTTGTGCGCTGTTTCGTAAACCAAAAGGCATGTGTACGAACTCAAACATTCCAAATGGTGTAGTTATTGCTGTTTTATGAATGTCTTCTTCGGCCATGGGTATCTGATGATATGCTCGGACTAGATCAATTTTCGAAAATATTTGTTTGTTTTTTAAATCAATAGTTAAATCATGTATATGGGGTAATGGATATCGATCAGGTATGGTAATGAAATTCAGTCTACGATAGTCTCCACATGGTCTCCAATCATTTGGTTCTTTTTTTGGGACCAAATGTGAAGGAGATGCAGTATGAGAACTAGGGTCTACATATACCTGTTTTGACCAAAAATTCGGATTCTGTTTTTGCAATTTTAAATTTAATTTGATCTAGACGACGAGGTTTTGAGAACGGTAAAACTCGTTTAGTTTCAATTCTATGAACTGTTTGGTGTTGCACTGGTTTGGTGTAATCTGGTTCACAAGTTATTGAGGGAAAATCTTTTAAGAGATTGGTAAATTTATTTTCAAAAATTGGTATTTTGAGAGAAAATATATCACAAAATTCACTAGAGCCAGAAACTTTTAATTTGGTTTTTAAGTCAGTAATTTCTTTATTTCTAATATCAACTAGTAAACCAAATTTCTCTAAAAAGTTAGCGCCAATTATGGAAGTAGGAATATTTGCTATAATGAAAGGAAATTCGAAATCGCGTCTTAAACCTAGATCAAGTTTTAAAAGTTTCGTACCAAAAGTTTTAATTGAAGAACCATTAGCTGCAGTTAAATTTAGATCAGAATTTCTTTTATGAGATTTGAATTTAGAAGATGGAACTACAGAAACAATAGCACCCGTATCTATTAAAAAGTTTGATTTGTTTTGATTGTTAAATTTGTCAAAAATAAATAGGCGGCGAGAAGGTTTAACGTCACTTTCGCTACTAGCCACTGTCATAACGTGACGTTTTAGTTTAAAGTCTTTGAATTTGTATTGTAATTTGAGCTAAAATTACATGGTTTAATACATTTATATGCGTTGTGTTTAAATTTTTGATGATACCAACAAATAATAGTTTTATTTTGGTTATTGAAATTTCGGGGATAAGAAAAATTACGTGATGTAGATCGATATCGTTCTCTAGATCTAGATCGAATTTGAAGTTCATTTATATCTTCACTAATTTTATTTAAATTTTGAAACATGACAGTAGTTAATTCAGTCAAATTTTTAACACATTGTGTCAGGGCAATGTTTTCAGAACTATCTATTAGCACTTTATTTTAGAAGATTGTTGATTATTAATTAAATTAAAAATTTTATCTGCTAAAGTAATAATTTCATCAGTTGTTTTATTGTTGCAAGAGATTAAATGAATCTGTATTTCTTTTGGTAATTTACTAATCCATAATTTAAAAAGAAGTTCTTTACTAATTATAGAATAAGAACAAATTATAGAGTTCATTTGTCGAAATAATTCTGATAGAGAACGGTCACCAAGTTCTGTTTTAGAAATAAGTTGCTCTAATCTTTTTTCTTCGGAAACAGAAAATCTATCAATTAATGCTTTTTTAATAGTTTCATATTTATTAATCACAGGAGGTGGATTAATTATATCTATAATTTTTGAAATGGTTTCTCGTTGAAGTGCAATTAAAATATTCTGATATTTTATATTGTCATTTTGAATGTTGTTTATTTGGAATTATCCTTCAACGAGAATAAACCAAGTTTCAGGGGATTGTTCCCAAAAATAAGGCAACTTAACTGATTTTGGAAAATTAAAATTAACATTATGTTATTATCTGGAAATATATTATCAGTATGAATATTTTGTGTGAGGTTCAAATTTGGAATTGAGTTGTTGTTTTCGTTTTGGGTCTCTGTTGATGTGAAGTGTCTTGGAATTAAATTGTTGTTTTCGTTTTGAGTTTCTGTTGATGTGAAACTTCTTGTATGAATAGGTGATCGAATCATTTTAGTTAACTGGAGAAAGAGTGTACACAATAATAAAAATTTAAATATTAATATTAATAAAAATAAATATTAAATTAACAATTTAATAAGAAAATTAATTAAAATAGACTTAAAGTTATTATAATTTAGAACAATTTATCATAAATTACAATTAATGTCTTGATTTTAATAATTTTATTAATTATTCGTAATAAAGTAATTGGTTTTTAATTAAATGAAGGATTTAAGAAACGATTTTTTATTGAATGAAATGTAATATTTTGTTTAAAATTTGATAAAATTTAAAAATATATGGATATTTAATTATATACTTGTAATTTAATATTAATATAAAATATTAACAATACAGCTCACCGAAGAATTGCGTTGATTGTAGATGGTAAAGTATTTAGTAGAGTTCAATATCTGGAAATTGAATTTACAAAACTTGATTGTTGTTGTTGTTCCTCTTTTTGTTGATGTTATTTATTTGATTGTTGAAAATTTTTGTTATGCTTTTTGTAATAATTGCTGTCTCGTTTTGGTTGGTTCTGAATGATTGTGTCAATAAAATTGTTTTATATCTTCCAAGGTATCTAGGTTTTTTTTTTTTTTTGGTTTCCTTTGTTTGTGACAATAAGGTTCTTTTGATTACTTTTGTATTTTTTTTTTAAATTATTTTTTGCAGCTTTGCGTTTGCATTTTCAAAAATTTTCAATAAATTTAATCATACAAATTTTATTTATCTAATGACACAATGATTTATAATCCATGAATAACGTGGGACGTGTATAAATAAAAATTAACAACAATCTTTTTTTTAAATATGTATGTTATCACAACGATTTTTAATCTCTTTCAATAGTGCAGCACTCAGAATTTTCGCAAAAATGAAACAATGAACATTTTAGATATTGATGAAGCGCTTAAAGCTGATTCTTTTATTTGTTGGGAAGATAAAACGCACGATGATGTTTCGAATATATTTATTACAACAATGGAAAAGCAATAGTTGTCTGCTGTCAGCACAATATCAGCAAAAACAAGTCTACAAACTCAATTCGCGAACGTTTACTCGTCCACGCAGAAAACCAGCACAAAATCTAGAACGACATTTTGCATATTCTTCCGAAAACAATGACCCGCAAACACCTATTGCGACACGACTTCAGCAGCAATCACAGCATCAACAAAAATTCACGATTACAACACCACAACCAATGTTCAATTTGGAAATTGGTGCGACTTGTTACCACAATGCATAAATCATTTTTGCAAGACACTACTCCTGGCAGGATCGCCAAATATATCGTTTGGATATACTCTTATATATATAAATATTTTATTTTTTATATAAAGAATATTTTATTTTTGAAAGAACAAAAAATTGAATAAGAATTTTCATTTTGATAATTCACATTAAACCACAGTGAACCAAAAACAATTTTAAAAATGAATAAAGTAATATATAACGCAAGTATGTAACCCTACAGCAACCAACCCCAAGGTGTCGGATATCCAAGAAAAACTGGCCAAAAAGGAATCCAAAGAGATCACGTCAAACTTGGGCCGAGATCTCTAAGTTAATAGGAGTACTAAATCCTTATTGGGAGGCACCCCCTATCTCCGGTGCTGCAGGAGTTGCTAAGATGACGAAGAAAATGTGGAACACCTCATCTGCAACTGCCCAACGCTAAGCGACGCCAGAGCTGTCTGGGAGCTCACTTCCTGGACAACCTCCGCCAAATTGCGGAGTATGACATCGAGGTGGTGCTGGCCTTCATCAGGTTCTCAAAATGGTTTGAAGATGAGGAGTCTGGCCTTCTGATACTGGCATAAGTTTTTCATTGCGGCAGCCACTTCAACCTAAGCTAACTACTACTCTACGTTAATGACGGGCTTATATCTGGAAACTATACCAAAATAATGGAAGAAAGTGGAATTCGAGATAACGTACAACGCACCAGAGTTTTTTGTTGGTCTTCAAATGCAAGTAAATAAAACTTACATCAAAAAGTTTATACGGAAAAGGTGCTGGATCGTTTTATTCACTTAGAATGTTGCTCCGTATTGACAACGGCTGAAGTTGGACGATTTTTTTCAATGCGTTGGAAATGTTCACCAACAAGTGAAAGCTGGAAGCTTATCGCGTATGATCGAGCAACTCTAGCCACTAAAAACTTAAAAAGGCGGCACTATCAAGCCAAGCCAAAATCTCTTGGGATATGAAGCAAACACAATCTACAATGTACTTTAGATGTCAACTCCATGAATGATTACGGCCTACAATCTAACACTTTGCAAAGCAGCAAAGAATTCAAACTTAATGAAAATATATTATTTAGTACTGATAAACCGTTTAGCTTCACAGTTGTGACTGAGTATGATGTTCTTAAAAGCATTTTTTAATTAAACCAAATACTACCGGAAAGAACTGCAAACGCTTAAAATTTATAAAGCTTATAATTCCAAACATACTTTCAATCTTGACACACATTCTCAATTTTCCATTAATACCTCGACATTTCCCGATTCCTGGAAGACCGAAAGAGTTAATCCAATTTTCAATTTTTTTAGCATGGATACCGAAAGGGAAAATCGGTTAATAGTGCTCTAGATATGGTATCTGTGAGTTTTGATTTTCAAATTTTAATCATACCAATTGTACTCAATTTATGAGATTTGAAAATATTAAGGTGGAGTGCATGTTTCCAAGCTAAGGCAACGCATTTGTTTAAGCCCAAATCGAAGTTCGGCAATTGACAAAACATTTAATGGCCATTAATTGCACTCCACCACTATATTTTCAAGTCTCATAAATTAATTACAATTGCCCTCTATTAAGGCCTGATAGCCAGCGTCAATTATGATCTGCACTCAATAGCTATTTGGGCGAAGTCTTGGAATTTAAGCTTAAATGCAAAGAAAACTAAATCAGTATGTATTTCCCACAGGCTGAATAGTGTAGAATTCATTCCCAAAATAACTCTAGAGGACTCTCAGATCAATTTTAAAACAGCTGTAATCAGCCTTGGCTATAAAGTCATTTAATAACTTGGCCATATGAACCAAACAATAACTAACATTTACTTCGTTCTCAAAAATCTAGTTTTGGTAAAAACTTTCGTGTTGGCACTTCTTCCTTATGGCCAACTTGTTATGGCTATAAACAGTTGTGCTAGATATGTATTGTCATACCACAGCTCAGTGACCGTTTGCTTGAAATTCTATTCGTATATATTTGTATAAGCTTGTTAAAAGGAAAAATCCAAGATACTTTTCCGAAAAGTTGTCTTTCGCGCTATCAACTAGGACCTACAACTTCATCGCAACAATAGGGACTACTAGGTGCTTTAAATTGGAAGTGTTAAAAGTTTTAACTACCTAGATATTTTCACTTCTTCTCTATCTCTCTATAAAAACTAACCCCTGCTTTTCCTATCCCTTTAATTTAAGCTAATTTAGTTTTAAAGTATATATATGCAATTTATCACTGTTACAAAATGTAAGTAATATTGTAAAATATTACAAGGATGATGGGATTAAAAGACATTAACCTTATGCACAACCAGCCTAATAAATAAAAATAAATTATTATTATATTTACATTGAATAAAACTTTGTCGTTATTACCTGCTCACGATTGTATTGCATTGCATTCTGTTTGGGCGATCTTGGAAAAATTTAAACTTTTTTACATACAAAAAAATTTTACTAAAATTTTAGATTGGCTTTTTTGCAAGAATTCATGTATTATTGGTATACTAGCTATCCTTAATTGAAAGATTTCGCTAAAAAGGTTTTTTTTTTTAAAGAGTATTCTTTTATGTAGGGCACTTGTCTGCCCTTGTTACTATTTGCAAGTGTGTAATGGTTTTTTTTCTCAGTTCTAGTTTATAAGATATTACCTCAGGATATTTTGTATTGCAATTAAATACCTGTTTTATACGCACTAAAATTTTAATTTTCCATATGCATATCATACCTTTATCAGGGCATAAAAGAACAATCAACAAAATAACTCCATAGCCCCATTTGATATATTTGTGTTTGTGTCACAATCAGTGTAATAATATTTCCGCTTTGTTTTGTCTGCAAGCTCTCCAATAACATATTTTTTTATTCTACGCAGGTACGATTACCAGCCATACAATGCATATGGGGGTAGTTACGGCATTAAGCTACGCCCGTTGTTCATCATGTTTTGGTTTATTATAAGTACACCCAGGCTGTTTTAACGTCGTGCCCGTACTTTTTCGATGAATTTTGTTTTTTATTTGTTAAAAACCCAAAGCCTGTGAGGATGCTACACTTGCATGTTTACTAAAGAAAATAACCTACAGAAAATCCAAACAAGAATGTATGTGTGTACATAGACATCTCTCTATCTCTATGGCGCGATATACAACAGGTATATCATCATAAACCTCCTAAGAGATTTTTGCGCCAAGCTTCTCTTCCAATTTGTGGTGTGCCGATTTGAATTTTCCCTACAAATTGGTGGGACCTACAGTTTTTTGCCGACTCCGAACGGCATCTACAAAGGAGACGAATTTTTGCTGAGAAGCCTGTCATGGCAGAAATACACTCGGAGAGTTTGCCAAACCACTGCCGAGGGGCGACCCCGTTTTGAAAAACTTTTTTTCAAATTACTTTTGATGTTACCTGTACCAGGGCTCGAACCATGGACCTTCGGTGTGGTAGGCCGGCAACACTACCTTCACACCACGGCGGCCGCCATAGACATATGACTACCAAAAAATTATCCTCTTATATAAAGCTCATTTTATTTCCTTGATAGCCTTATAATAATGTTGGTCTCACATATGTGGGTAACATCAGTTCCTTAAACATAAAAGTCAGTTGAGTTGTTTAAACTAAGTTTCAAGCTATTAATCTCATCACTGGGTTACTTCGTTGCGTCATAAAATCCTGAAAGCGAAAATTTTGAGCCACATCTGCATACAATAAATCATGCGGAATGTGTGGTATAACCTTTGTGATAATCGATGCTTTAACATTTGATTTTTAAAACTCGATTAATGAAAGTGAGTAAAACGTTTACAAATTTAAGTCAATAGGAGAATTCACGATTAGATGCATATTGGTTAAAAAAAATTTGCATAAAAAGGCATCTCTTAGTGAGCAACACTTGGATTTTGGTTTAACTTCACTAGTTAAACGATTTCTTCAATTTTAACAGCTGATTGAAATTTTCACCTCAGAAAGGATTGTTGATATATCAACACCATTACATGGAGAAGGTTGTTACGAAGCGACTGGGGTTGCTTCAATTAACTTCCGGTGATGACATCCATCGTTTAGCAGATACGGGAAGAGCTCAGTTCGCAACAATAAGTGGTAACCCTACTTAGAAATATTCAATACTTTTGACACCAATATTGGCATATTTCATTTCATTCCAAAAAAATTCGTATAAGTGGTAGCCCCGTAAAAACATCCCATATGTCAACACCTAGATAAAAATTCTTAAAATGTGGTAAAAATTTCTCTAAATCGGTTGAGCCGTTTTTGAGCTAACCGAATCAGGCCCGTGCTCACGGGGGTTTTGGGGGTTGAACCCGCCCCCCCCAAGGGGTTTTCATCAACTGAATTTTTGATGAAAACTGGTTTTCGGGTTTTAATATTGTGTATACTCGTTTTAAAGTGCGCTTGCGTGAAATTTCCTAATTGTGGAAGGGGCCTAAAGTGGAATAATGCAGTTACACTCCCACTCTGGCATAAGCAGACAGCTACAGTCTGCGACTTGTATCCTTCTCTCCTTGACAGCGCTTAAGACTCGACATGTACCTGCTTGGTTTTCAAGATTCTGCTACAGGCGACTTATAGTCATTTTCCTTTCGGACCTCGCAAAATGGTGTAAATTAGATAAATTTTCGTTCAGTTTTTCATAAGTGCGATAAGTGCAAATTTCGTAGACTCAGATCATAATATTCTCTGACCATCCAAAAGTTCAAACCCCCCGAAGACAGTACCCTGCGCACGGCCCTGGTCCGAATATACAAATATACAAAAATAGCTCGTTTTAAGTTATAAGATATAATAAGCTTCGGTGGCAACAATAAGCGGTAACAGTATTTAGAAGTGTTTTTTTTTGAAATAGGCAGGAAAATACCTTTCGTTTGATAAACATGTTGACATATTTTATTTCACCTAGGTAAAAATTCTTAGAATGTGGTACACTATGTACATACCAAATTTCACCCAAATCGGTGTAGCCGTTTTAGAGATAGTCTTGATATATACAAATAGAAAATAATAAAATGTGTCAATGAACTACTATTTTTATATCTTTCATGAACATGAAATGGTTTTATAACTTTGGGCCGATGTTTGTAAGTTTGAGAAGAAGAAGAGATAGACCCACCAATTAGTACACCGAAATGATCAGGCTGAGCTGAGTCTGTCTGTTTGTACGCAAACTAGTCCCTCAGTTTTTAAGATATCCGATAAAATTTGGTACGGAGTCGCCATTTTGCATGAGATTAATCATTTGTCGGAATCAGAAAGATCGGAGCAATACAACGCATAGCTCCCATTCAATCGATAGTTCCGATAAATGGGGTTTGGGCTATGTATCTTTAAATGATCAGTTTTGCAGAGTTTTTACTAATTGTGAGTAAGGAGCGGACACTTAAAACCGTGATGCGTATTCATGGAAGGTTTAAAGTCTTCGGCACATTCGAAGACACCCCTTTCCTTACTTGTTTATATATATATATATATATATATAGCCCATTATCTAATATAAAACATGCAAGAACTAATTTCAAACTTTGTGCAAAACCTAGAAAAATTTAACCGAGTTTCATCGAAATTCCACATTTTTTAATCAGTTTTTTTTTTTTATAAAAAAAAATCAGTTTTATGACCTATTAAATTTTAGTATTCTTAATAAAAATGCCAGGGTGAAGTTGGCAAAAAATAGTGCCAATTATGGGCATTTATGGATAAATTTATGGTGTCAGTTTTGTTATGTTAAAGGCGCACAATTTATAAAATTTAAACATTTTCTCTATTGCTTAGTATCGGGTAAATATATGTGAAAGGAGCCACCTAAAATTTTATCGAAGGTCACATATTTAAACGAAATTTGGTTGTATGGCTCACAGCGATAAAAGAAAAATATGTATTTCACAATTTTTCGAGATTGTAATTATTTTCCAAGTTATAGCTATACAAATATTTTTGAAGTTCACTAGTTTTTGCCAATTTGCTCGCTATTGATCAAATCGATTTAGCTCATTTTTGAAATACATGTATATAGAAGACTATCTTCTACCAATATATTTCTTTTATTAATTTATATTAGAAAAAAATTACAACGATATGCATAGCGATGGTATGGGATGACATGTTTGGAAGTCGCCAAGTTCTCATCAGACCCCTTCCTGGACACTGTGATGCTTGCACCAAAACCGCTGTTAGAGTACTCTAACAACTAAGCTATGGTGCCCTGTGGCGTCACGATGCATTTTTCCTCTAATGTGTCATTTTTACAATCTTCCTTTTACATTTGGTACATATATTTTTACCCTTTTATTTGCATATTTTTTTTTTTGGAAAAATTATTCGCAAATTTAAAAAAAAATGTTACTTCTTTATCGTAGTCAGATCGAGCTTTAGTATAATGTTGTTGGCCATTACACACTTTTCGCAGAAAAAAAATTTGGGGCCCGGCAATGGAATGGGAGTTATGCCAAAAAAAGGAAATGCAGCTGGGTTCTTCTACCATCTTGTTGATATATTTCAAAAGTGAGCTTCGAAAATAGGTTTATAGCTATAACTTGGAAAATAATTCGAATTTGGAAAAACTGGCCCAAAAGTTATTTTTCCTTGTTGTTGTGAACTATATGAACATTTTTCAGAAAGAAGGGCGAACTTCCGCAAAATAGTGGCTCACTTCACAAATTTCTACCCATTATAAAATTCTTAGGTCAACAAGAAAAACCATTTTGTTAAATTAATAAACGCAGTCTTTTGACATTTTTGTTAACACAAAACTAAAAATCTATTCCTATTATGGTGCATTCTGCCTTTGTTTAATAAACTCCAAGATATTAAGACGGATATTGAAATCAAAAAGCAGCGATACAAGATAGAGATTTCTATTTTCTATCCCTTACACTCAACATAAAACGATCTGCATAGGTCTCGCTTCTACTTTTTCAACAAACCACCGTGAAGAAAATGACGCGAATTTATTTAAGCTTGCTGAATTTTCAAAGCCAAAATCCTTAAAGCGACATAATCTTCCGCCAGAAATGCGACAAAACGTCATTTCATAACTTATACAAATTGTTCTAACTCTCCCTGTTTCCTCTTCAACAGCAGAACGCACTTTTCCACCATTTCTTCTTCTATAAATGGCGCTTAACCGCGGAAACGATTTTGGTCGTCCAACATAGCTCCCCCGTCGCTTCTTCTTTCTGCCAACTAGCGTCTATTGGAAACACCACAGGATCGCAAATCGGTCCTTCCATTGGGGTGTTGGTATCTCTCTTCCTCTGGTACCACCGGCGGGTGCCGAAAAGAATACTTTCTGAGCCGGAGCGCCGATGGGGTTTAGTTAGCTGGACTATGTCGGTAACTCATACAGCTCAGAACCTTCCTCTGGAATACTCCCAGAGGCGCCTCAGGAGATGTTGTCAGTGGCTAAGTTTCTGCACCATAAACCAGGACAGGTACGATAAGTGACTTATAGAGTGTTATTTTCGTTCTTCGAGAGAGGAATTTACTTCTCAATTGACTACTCAGTCCGAAGTAGGACTTGTTGCTGATACCCAAACCGAAGTATATAACAAAGAAGAGATTATAAATTATGAACTTTCACACAAAAACTGGATTACACACTAATTAATTGAAAAAATGAAGTAAGTTTATTTTTTATGTTTTAATAAATCATGAATATCCCTTGAAATAAACGAGTAGAAAATAAATATATTACGGTAAGAACGTCATTTACACATATGAACGAATGGACACAGGCAAAGCCTCTATCCCAGACTCAGGACACCCAAGGCGGTGCGAGGCTGCAGCCACGTTGGGAGTTAGGCATCCCCTTACCCAATCAAGGGCCTCTAATCGACTGCGCGACACCACCAGACACCAGTGCCTCTATTCGAGCAACAGGAAGGAAGCCGTTCAATAAATTTTGGTGGGCCCAAATAGGTCTTGCCAAATACCTTTAGCAACCCTAGAACACCACTTTCGCATTATAGCTGCTACTAGAGACGGTGAAGCCGAATGGCCTAACGTATTCGACCACGAGGAACCCTCCACACCAAGCACCGGATCTTTGGTCCCACCATTCTCCAGGGAGGAAGTAGAAGGCATACTAAAGAGCCGGGCGAACTCATCACCTGGGCCAGATGGCCTGTCTGACTCCGACCTACGGAAGAACAACCCTAAGGCTAAGTTGCTCACGGCCTTATTCAATGCCGCACTAAGAGTGGAGGCGGTACCTTTGGCCGGAAGGAGAGCAAGACAATCCTGCTTTTTAAAAAATCCCGATGATTATTTCCATTACCAGTTATAAATGATGCATTGCATTACAGAATCACCTCTGAGTAATGCAGAAAAGAAGCAAGCAAATTAAAAAAATGTCCATTTGCTATTTTTTCCTATAATTACAGTTATTTTTCTTCGCATTCTGATTATTTCATAAAGTTGCAAGAAATAATTTCTGTAGTGCCTTACAAAAATGCTTCCGAGTAATGCACAAAAGCAGCGAGTAATATCAAAAAATTCCTATTATGTTTTGCTTTTGAAAAATTAGTTATTTTTCTTTTCTGGTTTCCTAATTTTCTAATTTTGTCGCATATTGCGAGTAAAGTTTGCGGCCGTAACCAAACGATTTGAAAAGTTCAAAAGTTAATCAAAGTTATTTCAAACAAATAATAAATGAGGTGAAGAAAAATGTAAACTTAACAATATATACAGTAGAAGGCACATAAAACGCCTTGTGAAAAAGGAAAAATCGATTTTGTTTCCACACAGGAAGGAAATGTTTGTTTTTAGATATGGCCAAGCCGCAATTAAGTCCCTTTTGTCTCACTCATTTAATTTTAAATTAACACTAAACTGTCGCCTATCTCTCAAACAGATGACCAAGCTGAATTGTGTAAACCTCACGTGGGTCCCGGGGCATACGGTCAATGAGGGAAACTGTAGGGCAGATGAATTCGACAGGCAGGGCACGACCAAACCCGTTATTCCTGATAAAGAGCGGTTAGGTTAACCCTTTGCCACGTACAGTGTAATAGTAAGCGAATACAAATACCAAGAAGCCAACGACAGATGGCAACTATATCGTTTGGATATATATATATTAGGGCGGGTCGATTTAAAAATCGCTCATTTCTCTGTGAAAATCGTATTCTAGGGATCAAAATAAGAAACTTTGCCGAAGGAACCATACCTCTAAAACGAATTCTGATGTCCCCCAATTTGGGTCGAACTTTTGGGTGCTCCAATCGAGTCCAAATGTATGACCGACCCCCACTAACGTTCGACGCCCGACCCACCGATGCCAGTGGCACACCAACTGAAACCCCCCTGGGGGTTCACCATACAAACATTTCAAAAAATCGCCGGTTTTGCACTTTACATGAAAAAATCAGCGAAATGCCTATGTTTTTTCTTTATTTTTATTTATTTATTTATAATAATATTTATTATTTATTTATAATAATATCTATTTTTTCTCTTAAGAAATTTATTTAATCAGAACATATGTAAATGAAAAAATTAATTTAAGTGAGTTATAGAAAAGAATTATTGTTTGAAGTCTTTTTTACTTTCAAGTCTGGGCAATTTCGCACGGCTCTTTAATGTCGTCGCCATAACAGCCTCTACATTTTCCGGTATAACCCGTTTGGAAACGCTAGCTAGCAATTGAACATGTCGTTCCGTTCCTTGTATGTGTGATGGAATTTTTGGATCATTAAACGGGTGATCATCTTGATTTAAATATTCTTTCAATGTATCGTACGGAATGCTTCGCGTGAATGGTGGTTCAAATACGATATTTATATCATTCAAATTGATCATTTCCGTATAACTTGTGCAATTAAAGTTTATATCTGGTTTTTTATAAACTCTAAGTTCCATTGGCTCGTCAACATCGGCTCGATATCGTAGAATTTTCTTAATGGCACAGTCGCGCTTTTCTTTCTATCATCAAACAACATTGATAACAAGATATTTTCCGAATGCGCATAATATGAATTATCTTTAATTACTTGATTGACAATTTTGCGTAAACGAGGTTGTAGCAATCGTGACAAACCAATAAACTTGAAAAATAATGCACTGCCGTACACGACAGAGCTGTAATATTTGATATTGAAGTACATTGGCACATAACATTTAATTCAAAATTCAACCAGAATTCTTAAATTTGCATCTGGATTTTCCGTTGTCACATATAATCGCAATAATCTAACGGCCTTGGTGAGCCACCGAGAATGTACAATTTTCCCTGGTTTGATGTTACCCAGATCCACCGGAACCACGCCGCTAGAAATTGCATGGGCCATGTCGTATAAGTACTTCGAATCGGTGGAAAATTCAATTTTTTCTGGAGCAGGGGGCAACTCAATTTTCTGGAAGCCGTTCACCACCTGAAAATATATAGTAATAAAATAATTAAAAATGGTTGACAATTATAATAAATGAGTGATAGCAATAACTTACCGGAAGAGTTTCACAAGTTTCGATTTGATGGCTCAGTTTTCCGGTTGCCGATCTTGGTCCAGTGCTGGTTGATTTATCCAAAGCTTCAAAAAAATGCCGAAACGGAAGTTCGTTGAAGTGTAAAAAGCAAACGAACCAATGCAATGGTCTTTTTAACAGCAATTCGAATCGTCGTATAATTCCACCGTGTAGGCCAGTGTTTGTTACCTCACCGTCAGTGCATATTCCAATTAATGCATCCAGTGATATATTTTTATCGTTGAAAAAACCATTTAATTTGGTTGTTTTGTATTCAGCGGTTTCATGTTCCAGTCTTACGTAACCAATCAATTCAGAATTGGGTTCTCTCAAAATAACAAGATGAGGTTCTTTTACCATTCTAGTATGATACTTCTCATCAATTTTATCTATCGTTAAAGTAGCATCTTTTCTGCCATCGAATGAAAACGCTAACAAATTGGTATCATCTAACCGTTTGCGAAGCACTTCTTGTCTGCATTTCTCTTTTTTCTGCGAACTTTCGATTTATCCATGATGAGAGGTTTCCCATGCTTATCTTTAATTTGAAAATCTTGCAAAAGAGCGGTTCCCAATGCTGATGCTAATCTGTCAGGCACACCAAATCTGTCACATACCAAGGCAAGGTTCAAACAATCGTATCTCTCTGTGTATTGTGAACTTCTGCTTCTATCCATATCTTCTTGAACCGGTGGCGGTGCGTATGTTGAATCATCGGGATCTTGGTATGTTGGCATTGATAACATAGACGTTGCTCCTGGCTCTTCGGTTTCCATCATAAATGCATCCATTGTTAGTCTTCTCTGATTATGTTGATCGTGCATGAACTCTTTGAGGCGTTCGGGAACCCAGTCGCATGCACATGGAGGTGCCTTCAAATCGCATTTACATGTTCCAATGTAAAAAATTGTTTCCAGAGATTTTACATACTCTGTAAATTGTTGGGTGTTGTTTCTTCTCTTGATTTGCTCTTGATACTTGTCAAGCAATTTATTCAATTTAATAAATACACTTTTTTTCAGCATTATTTCCATACCAAAATTCCAATCAACTTATCTTGTACTTGAATAGTGAATGATTTATGGAAAAACTTTTTTTGTTCTTGCTTTTTTATACCAACAATTTTTGTTGATTTACGGCCTGTACATTTTCAAGTATTCATGAAACGAGCTCAAGGCCAAGAATAATAATTTTTCACTTTTGGAATTTTTATGAAAATTATTATTGTTTTTATTTATTAATAATAATTTTTAATTAATTATTAAAAGTTTTTTGGATTGAATAGAGTAGGAAAAATGTTTAGAGACAACTGCCATAGCTTTTCTTATAGATCCATTTCGGAAGCTGCTAGACTTCACTCATCAGAGAAATTTTGGCACGTATTGCTAACCATTAAGCTAACAATACGCTGGTTTTGATGTCACTTAAACTCCTAGTTCTATTCTTCTTTACCATATGCATGAACAAACCCCGCCATCTGGCAGTTAGTAGTGTGATCATGATGGATTTTTTGACAGATCTGTTTTATCAGTAGAACTGCCTTACCGTGTGCTCTCTGTTTTTTGTTATTGCTTTTCTATACCAACAATTTTTGTTGATTTACGGCCTGTACATTTTCAAGTATTCATGAAACGAGCTCAAGGCCAAGAATAATAATTTTCCACTTTTGGAATTTTTATGAAAATTATTATTGTTTTTATTTATTAATAATCATTTTTAATTAATTATTAAAAGTTTTTTGGATTGAATAGAGTAGCACGTTCTGTTTTAGCACGTTCGCTTAAGTAAAAATAATATCTCAAGATATCCAGATGGGTTGGTAAATTAAGATCAGTTAAATCAGTAGACACACCAAAAACAGTAACATCTTGCTTGCGTATATGACTCATTTGGTTTTCGATAGTTGTTGATGTAGTTGCTTCATCTTGCGGTGTAGAGGATGGTGGATTCATTGTAAACTTTTTGATTTGGAATGGTCACTTCACTTATTATTTTTTTTGAAATATTTTTTTATCTGAAATTAGCACTTCACACTTTGAGTTCTTCACAACGACTTAATGCATTCACAAAAACTGTTGCGTTATATATGGTCTACGAGACGAGGTAATAAGAATGAAATGGTAATTTCACCTGCTGTGTCTTGTGGTGGCTTAAAAAAAACAACACAAGCAATTTTACGATCTGCAATTGTGTCAAAGTGATACCTTCATTTTTTAAAACGGTTCAATAAAAAACCCACACAACTATGTTTACGACATGCAAATGCATCACAGTGGTGCCTTGGTTTTAAAAGGGTTGTAGAAACGCTAATAATTTTTTTTAATTTCTTTTCTATTACTAAGTTAAATTCATTTTTTCATTTACATATGTTCTGAGCAAATAAATTTCTAAAGAGAAAAATAAACTCCAAAAAGAAAAAACATAGGCATTTCGCTGATTTTTTCATGTAAAGTGCAAAACCCGCGATTTTTTGAAATGTTTGTATGGTGAACCCCCAGGGGGGTTCCAGGGGGTGTGCCACTGGCATCCGTGGGTCGGGCGTCCAAAGTTAGTGTGGGTCGGTCATACATTTGGACTCGATTGGGGCACTCTAAATGGGTCAAAGGGGGATTTTTAAAAATTTGCCCCTACCCAAAAGTTCGACCCAAATTGGGGGACATCAGAATTCGTTTTAGAGGCATGGTTCCTTTGGCAAAGTTTCTTATTTTGATCCCTAGAATATGATTTTCACAGAGCAATGGGCTATTTTTTTGCCTCCCCACAAATCGCCCCGGCCTTCTACATATACTCCCCCTCCAGTGAAAGGATCAATTAATTTATGCTAAATGTTATTTTCTTTTTGTTTTTTGAAAGTGTTGATGAGTTAGTGTTAAGTACTGTATCTGTAATTATGTTTGCAGGTTTAAGTAAATCTTTTGAAATTATTTTAATAGTATTTCCATGTTGAATTTTGAATACTTTATCATGTTTAGAAATAACTTTAAACGGACCATCATAAGGTGATTGTAAATTCGACTTGTGAATAACTTTAACCAATACGTATTCACAAGAATCTAAATTTTTAGGAATGAAAGAATACTCAGTGTTGTGATGGAACCTTTGATCTAACATGTGAAAAATATTTTCTTAATTTAGAAAGAATTTCAATCGTATTATCTACTTCATTACCATTATTATTGGAAACAACTAGTTCACCTGGTAATCTAAGTGTTTGTCCCTATACTAATTCCGCAGAAGAACATTTTAAATCTTCTTTGAAAGATGTGCGTAAACCTAATAAAATCAATGGGAGAATTTCAGACCAGTGCATTGAATCATCTGAGGAAATGATAGCTGTTTTCAATGTCCTATGAAATCTTTCTATCATTCCATTTGATTGTGGATGGTATGGAGTTGTATGCATTTTGTGAGATCCTAATAACTTAGTTAGCTCTGTGAATAATTTTGATGTGAACTGTGATCCTTGATCAACAGTTATGTTTAGTGGAATACCGGAACGAGGAATGTAATTATAGACAAAAGTTGTTGCTATAGTATTTGCTGAAATATCCTAACCGGATATGCTTCAGGCCAACGTGTATGCCTGTCAATGATAGTTAAAATGTAACGATTTTCTTTTGATACAGGTAATGGGCCAACCAGATCCATATGAATGTGTTCAAATCGTCCAAAAGGTATTTCAATTTTTTGTATAGGTGTTCTTGTATATTTGGAAATTTGTGATTTTTGACAATTTAAGCAAGTAGCAGACCAATTATTTATTTCTTTGTGCATATTAGGCCAGAAGTATTTAGATTGAATCAATGGTCTAGTTGTGCGAACACTTGAATGCGATAAACAGTGAATTTTGTCAAAAATAATTTTTCTCATAGATTTAGGAACAAACGGCCTAAAAGGTTTTTGGGAAATATCACACCATATATTAAGATTAAGAACTGGAATACAAATTTCTTTTAAATTACTGTTTGAATTTTGATCAGATATTATGTTTTGTAGAGCTTGGCCTTTTTGCTGTTCTTCATATAAGGTCTGGAAATTTATGTCTTTAGCTAAACTTGTGTTAATATCCGGAATACGAGAAAGTGTATCAGCAACAATATTTTCTTTTCCTGAAATGTATTGAATGTCATTTGTAAATTGTGCTATGTATTCTAGATGTCGAATTTGTCGTGGTGATCTGTCTGTTTTTGAATTAAGAATTTGTGTTAAGGGTTTATGATCAGTGTAGATGGTGAATGTCCTACCTTCAAGAAAATGTTTATATCGCTAAAAGCTCTAGAGAGAAAATATATCACAAAATCCACTAGAGCCAGAAACTTTTAATTTGGTTTTTAAGTCAGTAATTTCTTTATTTCTAATATCAACTAGTAAACCAAATTTCTCTAAAAAGTTAGCGCCAATTATGGGAGTAGAAATATCTGCTAGTATGAAAGGAAAAGGCGGCCGCCGTGGTGTGAAGGTAGTGTTGCCGGCCTACCACACCGAAAGTCCATGGTTCGAGCCCTGGTACAGGTAACATCAAAAGTGATTTGAAAAAAGTTTTTCAAAACGGGGTCGCCCCTCGGCAGTGGTTTGGCAAACTCTCCGAGTGTATTTCTGCCATGACAGGCTTCTCAGCAAAAAATTCGTCTCCTTTGTAGATGCCGTTCGGAGTCGGCAAAAAACTGTAGGTCCCACCAATTTGTAGGGAAAATTCAAATCGGCACACCACAAATTGGAAGAGAAGCTTGGCGCAAAAATCTCTTAGGAGGTTTATGATGATATACCTGTTGTATATCGCGCCATAGATAGATAGATGAAAGGAAATTCGAGATCGCGTCTTAAATCAAGATCAAGTTTTAAAAGTTTTGTACCAAAAGTTTTAATTAAAGAACCATTAGCTGCAGTTAAATTTAGATCAGAATTTCTTTTATAAGATTTGAATTTAGAAGAGGGACCTACAGAAACAATAGCACCTGTATCTATTAAAAAGTTTAATTTATTAAATTTGTCAAAAATAAATATGCGGCGAGAAGGTTTAACGTCACTTTCGCTACTAGCCACTGTCATAACGTGACGTTTTAGTTTAAAGTCTTTGAATTTGTATTGTAATTTGAACTAAAATTACATGGTTGTAAGCGTTGTGTTTAAATTTTTGGTAATACCAACAAATAATATTTTTATTTTGGTTATTGAAATTTCGGGGATTAGAAAAATTACGTGATTAGAAAAATTACGTGTTGTATATTCCTATCTTGATATTCCATAATCATAACCATAACTAATAGGACAAGTTGTATTATACTAATGCATAAGTGAACTATGCAACACTAGTTCAGTTATCCATTAGACACACATCTCTGTATATTGTAAACTCACATCTCGATGTATATCAATGAAGATTATCATAAAATAAAAGAAAAGAACCGCCATCTTGCAGACTTAACACGTGTCTTTCGTCATTTCTTATTATAACATGGTGTCAGGTGTATTTTTCTTTTTTCGAATCATTTAATTAAATAAAATATGGCAAACGACAAAGAAACAGTGGCAAATTTAGTAAAGCCAGCAACAACTTTGGGCCAATAAATTTAGCGGCCAGTAATTTGGCGGTCGAGTAGAAAAATTGGTCCACGCAATTCAAGTTTTTTTACGCGCTTCAAATTTGGAGGACCAACCAAACTCACGAAAAGTTCAATTTATTCAATGAAGATGTGGACACGGTCGAATACAGGGTGCTGATTAAAAAGTTTGAGGGCTATTTTGTGCCAAAAGCCAATATAGCTATGGAGCGCCATAAATTTTTTACCCGTGGCCAACTTACAGGCGAATCAATAAATGAATATGTGGCTGTTTAAATAATTTAAGTTCGACGTGTGAATTTGGCAACCTCCGTGAGGACCTGGTCCGGGACATTTTTATATGTGGCCTGTCACCAAAATTTTTAAAAATTAAAGAGAGGTTTCTGAGCGAAGGCAACATACGCTTACAAAAAGCACTTGACATAGCAAAAAGCATTGAGTTAGCCACAGCCCACAAGAACGTCATTGAAAACTCGGGAGAACAAGAAGTGAGCACCATTGCGGCATTAACGTGTTCAAACAGTAAGTACAGCAAACCGTCTATGAAGGAGCAAGCAACAACGAAATGTACCAAGTGCGGACAGTTTCATATATACAAATGCCCAGCTGCAGGTGCCAAATGTCATGCTTGTGGTAAGCCCAACCACTTCGCTAAATATTGTCACAACAAACAACAACGACATAAGAAGCTTACAAGAGGATGAAAGTGAGAGTGAAGGTGAAGATGAGAGAGAGGAACTTTTTGTGGGCATCATGAAAAAACTAAAACCATGTCAGTCAGAGAGGGAGTGGAACATCACCGTACAAATTGGCAGCAGCAAGATTAGTTGCCAGATAGACATAGGAGCATAAGCAAATGTTATGTCATTGAGTATGTATAATACATTGAAACTAAACAATTTAAAGAAACATGTCAAAACTAAAATATTACCCTTTAGTGGCTAAAAGTTGCCAACTGTAGGCAGATGCAACATACAATTATTGTTCAAACACAAACTATATTCACTTGAATTCTATATTGTAAATATGAATTGTAATAATATTATAGGTATACAAAGCGCCGTTTCGATGGATTTAGTGAAACAGGTCAATATGGTAAAGTGTTTAAATAAAAAGTTTGAAGAGTATTCAAATGTGTTTGAGGGTCTAGGGCTACTTAAAAATAAATGTCATTTAAAAATTAATCCGGAGGTAGAACCAGTAACAGATCCTCCTAGAAAAATTCCATTTACACTGTATGAGCCTTTACAAAATGAACTAAATAGAATGGTGAAATTAAAAGTTATTACACCTGTTAAAGAACCTACCGAGTGGGTGAGCTCAATTGTTTTAGTCACAAAACCTAATGGCAATTTACGCTTATGTTTAGATCCGGGAAACTTGAATAAAGCTATTTTGCGACCACGTTTTGCGTTTCCGAATATATTCATGCCGAAATGGTAAAATTATTTTGTGACATTGAAGGGTTAATAATTTACATGGATGACTTTTTGATACATGCATCTAACATCTCTGAACATGACAGAATATTGAAGAAAGTACTGGAAAGAGTTCAAAACGTAGGTTTAAGGTTTAATAAAAACAAATCACATTTTTATAGACGTGAAATTAAGTTCATAGGGCATATTTTTAATGAGCAGGGGATTAAACCAGACCCAGACAAAATTAAAGCCATAACACAGTTACCAGCACCATGTTCAGTGCCCGAACTACAGAGATTCATGGGCATGATTAACTATCTTAGAGCTTTATTTTGTTGTGTTGATCTTCCGACAGGGTAGTAAGCTGATTTTTGTTGGAACGATTTTCCGTCATCCCTTGTCAAGTTTGGTTTTGTGACAAACCGGTTTCGGCGTTCTGCCATTTTCAATGCCTAGTTTCGTTCTGGTCTGTGTCTATCCGCTGCGTTGTTTTATAGTCCGTGAGTGCTGTGGCAGGTAATGTCAATCTATGTGTTCGTGGTAGGTAACGTTAATATGCGTGTGTGTGTGCGCGGTATTGACACGTCTGAATTGCTATCTGTCACAAGGGTTGTTTTTGTAGGTATGTAGACATACCGCTTGTTAGCTAAGCGGTAGGTTGAGGTAGGTAGAAATCGGTGATTTTTGCAGTTTGGTTCATATTTCGTTTTTGCTTGTTCATTGTTACGTGTTTGGTTGCTGTACCTGCTAGCTTGTGCTGTTTTTTGTAAACTAGTTTTAAGGGTTCAAATATTTCGTCAGAGATAGTGTTGGTTTGTTCGTTTATGATCCTGCCGTCAAATGTTTTTAACTTGTATATCTCCATGTTCTCAAGTACATTAAGCCGCCGGCCTTTTCCTTGTACGTGAAGTATTCGAGCCGTTGTTTTTATGTTAGCTGGGGTGCAGTTGTTCTCAAACATGTGGTTCGCGAAATTAGATTCTGGTATTATGGTGGGTTTTCGTGTTGCATTGCAACATAGAGTTCACAATGGAAGTAGAAAAAGATGGAATAATGAACTACCTGGACCTAACTATAGGGATTGACAAAATAACAAATAGGTTCAACTACGGCATTTATAGAAAACCGACTGCCACGGACACCATTATACACTCTACATCAAACCATCCGCAACAGCACAAAAATGCAGCATTGAGGCACTTAGTGGATAGGCTTCAGAGAACGCCGCTCACACAGGAACCATACTGGAGAGAGCTTAATACAATATATAACATAGCGGCAAATAATGGATACAAGAAAGCACTTGTGGATAAACTCAGAAGTAGCCATGGAACACAAAAAAGAGTAAACGTAGAGGAAAATCCAATGGTTTGGACGGCATTCAGAACATCTAACAACGTCGGACAAAAACTAAGAACCGACACTAATTCTGATGACCCATTCAACAGACACGGAGTGTCTAGGCTTACTTGTGAATGTCAATACAGCTACATAGGACAAACAGGAAGAAAAATAAGCACAAGATTCCGAGAGCATATCAGGGACTACAACAAAAAAACACGAAAACCCACCATAATACCAGAATCTAATTTCGCGAACCACATGTTTGAGAACAACTGCACCCCAGCTAACATAAAAACAACGGCTCGAATACTTCACGTACAGCTTAATGTACTTGAGAACATGGAGATATACAAGTTAAAAACATTTGACGGCAGGATCATAAACGAACAAACCAACACTATCTCTGACGAAATATTTGAACCCTTAAAACTAGTTTACAGAAAACAGCACAAGCCACCAGGTACAGCAACCAAACACGTAACAATGAACAAGCAAAAACGAAATATGAACCAAACTGCAAAAATCACCGACTTCTACCTACCTCAACCTACCGCTTAGCTAACAAGCGGTATGTCTACATACCTACAAAAACAACCCTTGTGACAGATAGCAATTCAGACGTGTCAATACCGCGCACACACACACGCATATTAACGTTACCTACCACGAACACATAGATTGACATTACCTGCCACAGCACTCACGGACTATAAAACAACGCAGCGGATAGACACAGACCAGAACGAAACTAGGCATTGAAAATGGCAGAAAGCCGAAACCGGTTTGTCACAAAACCAAACTTGACAAGGGATGACGGAAAATCGTTCCAACAAAAATCAGCTATCTAAGAGCTTTTATAGAAAATATGTCGGCGAAAAATAAGGGCACCGGTGCTGACATATTTTAATACTAGCAAACAGCTGAGATTGTCTGTAGACGCCTCTAAATTTGCAGTCGGTGCTGCTATATTTCATGGAGAAAACCCGATCGCGTTCGCCTCAGCCTATTTGACTAACTCTCAGATTAATTATGCACAAATAGAAAAGGACCTTTTCGCTATTCTTTTCGGCTGCGGAAAGTTCCACCAATACGTTTATGGATTGAAAGTTATTGTAGATACTGAACATAAACCTTTAGTATCGCTGTTCAATAAAATTCTTTTTAAAATTCCACCACGACTACAACGTTTTATGATGCGCTTACAACGTTATAACTTACAAGTTGTATATAAGCCTGGGAAATATTTATTTGTAGCTGATACACTTTCTAGAGCGCCATTGAAAGAAAAAACCAACCTGGATGTTGATAAAGAATTCGATTTACAGTGCAATTTGTTAATGTCTCATATAGGACTTGCAGAAGAATCTCTAAAAGAAATAAAAAGTGCCACGCAAGTGGATGTAGTCTTGCAAAAAGTAAAGAGGTATGTTAAGGACGAATGGCCAACAAATAAAAAAACGGTTGACCAGGCAGCCATGCCTTACTTTGGTTGCAAAGATGACCTTTCAATCGTAGATAATTTAGTATTAAAAAACAATCGCATTGTTATCCCTAAGCTACTTCGTAAAAAGGTATTATTTAACATACATGAGGGCCACATGGGCGTCCAACACTGTCAAAGTTTAGCTAAAGAATCAGTGTACTGGCCTAACATGAATAATGACATCGTAAACGTAGTCTCTGGGTGCGAGCTTTGCATGAAATACAGAGTAGCAAATCCGAAACAAGAATTGATGAACCATGAGGTACCAGATATACCATGGTAAAAAGTAGGCTAGTCGTAGACTACTACTCAAAGTATATCGATATCGAACTGCTTAACTCCGGTTTCTCAAGCTTGGCAGTAGTAACTAAATTGAAATAAATTTTTGCCCGACATGGGGTACCGGGAATCCTTGTTTCGGGCAACGGTCCACCATTCAATTCTATAGATTTTAAAAAATTTTGTGTCGAGTGGAATATTCAACATACAACTTCCAGCCCATATCTACCTAGATCGAATGGCCTGGCCGAAAGGTCAATTCAAACCATTAAGAAAATGCTACATAAATGTCTAGATGAAAAAACTGATCCTTACACAGCACTTTTACACTACAGAACAACTCCGAAAAATAGCATGCCAAGTCCGAGCGAGTTACTCATGTCTCGAAGACTGAGAACTAAAATACCATCAATGTCACAAAATTTTAAGGAAAAGGAAAAAATTGTGTATAAGAAATCTCCCACGTCTGTCTGGTATCCAGGTGTAATAATTCAAAAATGTCCAGAGCCGAGGTCCTATTTAGTTCAAGATACTGAAGGTGGCGTATATAGAAGAAGCCGAGAACATATTCTCAAAAAACCTTTAAACGAAAAAAATATAAATGTCGATATTGCAAAAGAACCGAATGTAATAAATTACCATACACATGTAAATGAAAAGAGCGAAAGCCAAGAAAACAAAACTGTAGAAAATGAAAATATGAACTTTGAAAATACTAGTACAGCTAACCAAACTGATAAACCAAATGAAATGTATACAACTAAAAAGGAAGAAAAGTTAAACCGCCAGACAAACTCAACTTGTAAATTGTATAAGTATTATATTTAAAAATTGTATTGATACATATTTATAAAAGGAAAATGTTGTACGAGTATATTCATATCTTGATATTCGATAATCATAACCATAACTAATAGGACAAGTTGTATTATACTAATGCATAAGTGAACTATGCAACATAAGTTCAGTTATGCATTAGACACACATCTCTGTATATTTTAAACTGTTGAGCTGTAAAATAGAATGATATCTCATACTATTAAATACAACTCTGCTTTGTATACTACCATATATATACTGTCAAATAAAATGACTTTTTGTACACTCTCTCCCTTCCGGTTGGTACTACCATTAAACGTGTTGTGTTTTTATTCACTGCTAGAAATATTTAACTTCACTACAGGTTATGGGCCTATAATACGCAAAAATAATATATATTGAAAGTGTTAATTTGATTACGGATTAGTAAGTAACAAAGGCGGATTGACTGTTTTATAATAAATAAACGGAGATTGAGCTCGCGAAAATGGCGACAAACGCTGTAACTTTTCCCTTCGAGAAGCTGAAAGGTCGGGAAAACTTCGACATCTGGAAGCGACACGCAAAATCGTATCTCATCATTAAGAACTGCTGGAAGGTGGTTGAAAGTGAACTACCTGCAGATGCTGCCGAAAAGGATAAGAGTTGTGATGAACGTACCCTAGCCGAAATAACATTAATGGTAGAACCAAACAATTTTTCTCATGTTGCTACTGCCACTACGGCACATCAAGCATGGAAAGCTTTATTTGCTGCATATGAGGACACGGGCCTCACTCGTAAAGCGGAATTGCTGAAACAATTTGTTCAGTGCAAGCTTTCTGACTATGTATCAGTACAAGAGTATGTGAATTCAATTGTCATGACGTCACTGAAAGTGAAGAATGCTGGACTCAACATAGACGATGAACTCGCTGCATCGTTAATGTTAGCAGGGCTGCCAGATGATTTTCGTCCACTACTGCCCTAATAAACCAAAACGGGATGGCAGCACGAGAAAAGGCAAAAATGTATTGTTTGCATCTCTGCTTTCGAATGACATTCGTAAAGATGAATGGTTTGTTGATTCGGGTGCGACGTCGCATATGACGAGAAATTGCAATGCGATTATAAATAAAGTGCCTGTGGAAAACAAAAATATTTTAGTTGCTAATAATCAAACTATAAAAGTTGAAGCAAAAGGTGACATAAATATGTGCTTGTTCGCAAATAACTCACAAACTGAAGCTGTAATAAAAAACGTTGAATATGTGCCGAGGTTGTGCGCAAATCTCTTGTCGGTGAGACAAATGACCAAAAATGGAAATACGGTCATATTTAAAGGTGATGAATGTAAAATTTATAACAATAAACAAAATTTAATAGCAATAGCAAATGCTGTGAATGATCTCTATCGTTTAAATTGTGACATTTCATCCAATCAAGAAGTGAATGCACAAATTGTTTATCTAGCTCGAAATGATTATGAATTGTGGCATAGAAGAATGGGTAATATTTGCGCTGAACAAATATTAGCAATGAAAAATGCGTAGTTTGTGTAAAAGGAAAACAAACCCGTTGCTCGTTTAAGAATAGTGGAACTAGAGCAAAAGCCTTGCTTGATATAGTTCACTCAGACGTGATGGGTCCGTTTGCTGAAAAATATTTTTCTGGTGCTCGCTTTTTAGTCACATTTGTTGATGACTTTTCGCATATGCTATTTGTGGTGCCAATTAAACGCAAATCAGGAGTATTTGATGAGTTTGTAAAGTTTAAAAAAAGAGTTGAAAAGCAATGTTCACGAAAAATAAAAGTGCTTAGGTCTGATAATGGCACGGAATATGTTAATGATAAATTTAAAAAACTTTGTGAAATAGAAGGTATAGTGCACCAAAATACCTCACCGTACACTCCAGAACAAAACGGAGTTGCCGAAAGACTTAACCGCACAATAATTGAACGAGTGCGTTGCATGTTAATAGATTCTGGTTTGAAATACAAATTTTGGGCTGAAGCTGCAATACAGCGGCGTATATTCTTAATCGAATACCATACGCCTTGAATGAAAAAAGTCCTCAAGAAATATTTACAAATAAAAAGCCAAATCTAAAATTTATAAAAGTCTTTGGTTGCAAAGCCATGGTGCATGTGCCTCGCGAAAAGCGAAGAAAGCTTGACCCGAAATCGGTTGAGTGCGTAATGGTTGGCATGTTGTTTTTATTGAGTCGCATAATAATAATGCTAAACAAAACTATATATTTGATTGGGAATCGGGGTGTGAATCTTTCAATATTGTTGATTCAGGTGAGGAGGTAGATATGAAAGAATCGCCAATTACTGAAAATAAGCTATCAGAAGTAGTACGTGAAGAAACTGATACACTCACGCCACTTAGAGTCTGATAGTGAACTAGCCAATCAGTTCGTGCCTGATATAGCAGAGTTCGATTCTCCCTATGAAAGCGCAAACGATGCCGACGACTTCGAGGACGCAAATGGTCTAAGGCGTTCAAAAAGAATCGCGGAAAAACCGTTTGGCGCAAACTTTTCTGTGACTGACTTTGTTTCCAGTGAACCTGAAACTCTGGCTGAGGCGATGTCAAGTGAACATTCAGAGGACTGGAAAGCTGCAGTAGACGCGGAAATGAATTCTTTGCATTTAAACAAAACTTGGCAGCTGAGTGAATTACCTCCTGGAAAGAAAGCAATCAGGTCCAGATGGGTATTTAAAACCAAAATAGATGGTAATGGCACGGTTGTTCGACGTAAAGCCAGGTTGGTAATCAAAGGATATAATCAAAAAAAAGGTATCGACTATGAGGAAACGTTTGCCCCTGTGGTCCGGTATACCTCTTTACGTTTTCTATTGGCACTAGCGGCAAAGCGCTGATATCAAATGGATGCGGTCACAGCATTTCTCAATGCTGAGCTCAAAGATGAAATTTACATGGCACAGCCCGATGGTTTTGATGATGGCTCTGGTCGTGTTTGTAGACTAAATAAATCTCTATACGGGTTAAAGCAGTCAAGCCGACTGTGGATTGAAAAATTCAATAACGTTTTATTAAAATTAAACCTGATACGCAGCAATACAGACCAATGTGTCTACTACAAGGTTGGAGATGACGTGATGCTATTTGTAGCTGTTTATGTTGACGACGTGTTACTATTCTCGAATGACGAGTCAAGCTTAAATACCTTAAAGAAACAGTTGGCATCGGAATTTAAAATGAAAGACCTTGGTAAAGTGTCAACAGTTCTTGGCATGAGTGTTACGAGAGATTTAGTTAACGGCAATATAAAAGTAGACCAGTCCCAATATATCGCTGATATGCTCGAACGCTTTGGAATGTTTGATAGCAATCCAGTTGCGCCACCAATCGACTTAAATCAGCACATAAGCACCAAAATGTGTCCAGTCAGCGAAGCGGATCAACAAGATATGGCAAAAGTTCCCTATATGCAAGCAATTGGGTGTTTACTATTCGCTGCACAAATAACACGCCCTGACATCAGTTTTGCTGTAAATTTGCTTAGTCGTTTTTCCACAAATCCAGGAAAGGCACACTGGGCTGCAGTGAAACGCGTCATGCGATACTTAAAGGGTACCATAAACTACGGTATAGTGTTCAGTAAAGAAGCGTGCAATCTGACTGGGTTTTTTGCGACGCAGATTGGGCTAGCGATCTCGATGAAAGACGATCTACAACGGGTTATGTATTTAAATTGCAAGGTGGCCCGATTTCTTGGTGCACTCGAAGGCAGCGAACTGTCGCTCTTTCTTCTACTGAGGCCGAATTTATGGCCATGACGTCGGCAATCCAAGAGGCAACATGGCTAATGCGCTTACAGAAGGAGCTGACACCACACAGTGCAGAAACTATAGTACTCCATTGCGACAACAAAAGTGCTATTCAAGTGGCTATGAACAATTCTTATTCACCTCGCACAAAGCATGTTGATATAAAAGGCAAATTTATCCGTCAACATTTGGAAAGTGGCAAGATCAAGCTGGTCTACATACCAACCAAGGAGATGTTAGCTGATATCCTGACAAAAGGCGTATCTAAAGTTATTCATACTAATCTTTGTAAGTCACTTGGTCTTAATGGAAACTAAATTCACATTGTTAATTCTAACTATTTAAATATGCAAATAACTATTTAAAATAATTAAATGAAGTTTTTCTTTTTTCTGTTTATTTAATAAATTAAGTATCCTTCTGGAAAGGTGTTGAGCTGTAAAATAGAATGATACCTCATACTATTAAATACAACTCTGCTTTGTATACTACCATATATATCTCTCTATGGCGCGATATACAACAGGTATATCATCATAAACCTCCTAAGAGATTTTTGCGCCAAGCTTCTCTTCCAATTTGTGGTGTGCCGATTAGAATTTTCCCTACAAATTGGTGGGACCTACAGTTTTTTGCCGACACCGAACGGCATCTACAAAGGAGACGAATTTTTGCTGAGAAGCCTGTCATGGCCAAACCACTGCCGAGGGGCGACCCCGTTTTGAAAAACTTTTTTTTTCAAATCACTTTTGATGTTACCTGTACCAGTGCTCGAACCATGGACCTTCGGTGTGGTAGGCCGGCAACACTACCTTCACACCACGGCGGCCGCCACCATATATATACTGTCAAATAAAATGACTTTTTGTACACTCTCTCTCTTCCGGTTGGTACTACCATTAAACGTGTCGTGTTCTTATTCACTGCTAGAAATATTTAACTTCACTACAATGTATATCAATGAAGATTATCATAAAATAAAAGAAAAGAACCGCCATCTTGCAGACTTAACACGTGTCTATCGTCATTTCTTGTTATAACAGTCGTTCTCTAGATCTAGATCGAATTTCAAGTTCATTTATATCCTCACTTATTTTATTTGAATTTTGAAACATGACAGTAGTTAATTCAGTGAAATTTTTAACATATTGTGTCAGGGCAATGTTTTCAGAACTATCTATTGCAGCAATTTTAGAAGATCGGTGATTATTAATTAAATTAAAAATTTTATCTGCTAAAGTAATAATTTCATCAGTAGTTTTATTGTTGCAAGAGATTAAATGAATCTGTATTTCTTTTGGTAATTTACTAATCCATAATTAAAAAAAAATAAGTTCTTTATTAATTATAGAATAAGAACTAATTAGAGAGGTCATTTGCCGAAATAACTCTGATGGAGAACGATCACCAAGTTCTGTTTTAGAAATAAGTTGTTTTCATCTTTTTTCTTCGGAAAGAGAAAATCTATCAATTAATGCTTTTTTAATAGTTTCATATTTATTTATCACAGGAGGTGGATTAATTATATCTATAATTTTTGAAATGGTTTCTCGTTGAAGTGCAATTAAAATATTCTGATATTTTTTATTGTCATTTTGAATGTTGTTTATTTGGAATTGTCCTTCAAAGAGAATAAACCAAGTTTCAGGGGATTGTTCCCAAAAATAAGGCAACTTAAATGATTTTGAAAAACTAAAATTTCTCTAAACATTGTGTTATTATCTGGAAGTATATTATCAGTATGAATATTTTGTGTGAGGTTCAAATTTGGAATTGAGTTGTTGTTTTCGTTTTGGGTCTCTGTTGATGTGAAGTGTCTTGGAATTCAGTTGCTGTTTTCGTTTTGAGTTTCTGTTGCTGAAAAACTTTTTGTATGAATAGGTGATCGAATCATTTTAGTTAACTGGAGAAAGAGTGTACACAATAATAAAAATTTAAATATAAATATTAATAAAATTAATAAATTTTCTTATTAAATTGTTAATTTAATATTATTATAGTACACTTAACAAAGTATATAAACCTTACATTTACTATAATTATTTTAAAATATGTTCACAATACAGCTCATCGAATTTTTTGTTGATTGTAGATGAAAGATATTATCAAAAATAAAGAAGGTCTATTTGAATAAAAGATGAAGTAAAGTATTCGAAGATATAGTAAAAAAATCCAGTAAATGCATATGTTAGAAGAAGCAGTATTTATATTTGTTGATTAATGGTGCGATAGTTAATTTCTTTCCGTTAAAATATAGCAGTTGATTGATTTGATATTCGGATATAGATGATATTTTGAAAATTGAATTGTCTATTGTATCCGTTATTACTTTGAGATGAAAACAAGGTATGCTTTGTTCTCGTATTATTTATTGGATTTATTATAAGTATGTATGTCGGACCGTAGTGGTCACTGATTTTTTTACTGGAGTGCACGCACGAAATACACAATCACATCAAATTCAAATTAGTTATTTTAGTACATTTGATTGATGATGAAGATTTTATATCTTAAATTTGAATATTATAATTCTATTCCATTTAATTACATTTCCCCCATGTGTTTTTTCCAATAGTTTATTTCCAAAGAAAATATGTTGATTTAGAAAACTCGTAAGTTTATTAATAAAGTTCGCAGGATCGGAATATTATATTGCAGATATAAAGCTTGTTGATTGTAGGAAAAAAAGGCTGGTACTATCAGAAGTTATAATATGGAAGGTTCTCAGGATCGCCAATACGATCATCATCAACATATATCAACATTAATAAATTATTGAATATGTATTTATTTTAATAAAAATTATGTCTGTATTTTTAAAGAGTCAAAAATTGAAATTGAAATTTTTCATTTTGATATTTAACATTTAACAACGGTGAACCAAAAACAATTATAAAAATTAATAAAGTAATTTATAACGGAAGTATATAACCCTACACAAGGTATATTACTTCATTCGGCATAAACGAATCGAGATATATATTTATTAGTGTATATCAAAACCTTCATGATGAAAAGTAAAAGATCCGGGCAAGTAGCTAATACCCCACTGCAAAAGCGAAGTGGTATATCTTTTTTGATATTCATACATTTCATGAACATGAGATGTTTGTACGTATGAGAATAAAATTATATAGTCCCATCAAAAAGTATACAGAAGGATGAGCTGTTACATTACTGTTACATGACATTGTTAGATGTGTTTAATTTGTTTTACCACTTATCTTTCATCGTTTTTGTTCCTTTAGCCAAACCCCCTTAACGGATTGAAATCTGTTTATTTCATTAAATTGACCGCAAAATGAAAAAGAGCACGACCAGCAAAGTATCTGAGCACAACGCATGGTTTTAAACGTGAAATAAAGAATTAATACACTCTGCATAAACAGTATGTCACCGTTGACGCGGCCATCATTCGCCAAAAGTTCGAAAGAATACACCCAAAAACAATCAATAGACTGAGCTGTCAACTGTTTCCTTATCCCTCACGCACTTGCCGAACTCCATTTGCTTTGAGCATAATTCGTTAGCCGATGACTTAATAAACGAGGTAGAAACGAAAAAAATTGTGTCAAAAATTAAGAAACTTATTGCTCAAATGTTTCAGGAATAGATAAACTAATCTTTGTTTTTCAAAAATATATTAATATAATTGTGGTACCATGGATATTTTGCAATCCCCTTCTACTTTAAAGTTGAGAAGGATATATTCCAAATTTTTTTATATGGACCATACTATAATTTCGCGCACAAAAAAAAAAAATAAAATGTTCCATACGACAAAAAAGAGAACCACGTTTTGACACTACTATAAAGATTTCAGCTAAAATATTTTATCCGGTGATGCGCTGAGGGATTTAGAACAAATTAGCATTAAAAAGTTATTTTCGAAAAAATGACCTTTACTATAACACCGCGTTACACACATTCTGTCCTATGAACCAAATATACTTTTTCGGAAAGGGGAGAAAAAATAATAACACACGTATATCGGCGATTTTCATGTAAACGTCAGAGTTTTTTCTTTTTATGTATAACACTGCGTTACAAAAACGACCATTAGTTCTGTCCTATGAACCAAATATGCTTTTTCGGAAGGGGGGGGGAAATAAAAATACACGTATATCGGTGATTTTCATGTACACGTCAGAATTTTTTTTTATTGTATAATTATACAATATAATAACGTGTATTTTTATTTTTTCTCCCCTTTACGAAAAAGTATAATTGGGTTTATAGGACAGAACCAAGGCTCGTTTTTGTATATAAAAAAAAGTATATTTAGTTCATAGGACAAAACTAAAGCTCGTTTTTGTAACGCAGTGTAATTTATCGCAAAGGGGTCGATATAAACCTTGTGGTCTGCAAGATATATAATACCGTCGGAATTTTTTGAACTGCCTATTTTCTACAACGAGATGGGAACTGACTTTTTTAGGTTTATTTTTTTTTCTTAATTTTAGCCTTTTCTAACCTTTTTTTTCGATTTAGCCTCTTTGTTCTATCACCTGGTCACACTGCTTCCCTCCAAGACAAAAGTGTCAGCATGATAACCACCTACAACACAGCGTCACCCCGAGTTAGGACAGCCGAAGCAGTCAGTGGTTAGGGTTCGTTGCATGCAGAGTTCATTTGAAAATGTAATTCAGAAATTCATAAATTTTGTAATATTAACCAAATAAAGCACTTTCGTTAAAAAATTTATTCAAAAGAGGCCTTCTGACAGCCTCAGAATTGTAATGTGAACCACCTCACGTGAGAGCAATGTGCTAGTGATATTTTACTTAAGTGCGTGTGTTAGCGAAACATTTGAGACTCCGCTGACCATGTTTGTGGAACTCGGGGCTCTGCATGTCTGCTTTAAATCGCCGTGAATCGTTAATTTGAAATTTTCTCATTGCTACATGCAAATTCGCGAAGTTGTTCCTTTATGCTCGTTCTCTATTCGGAAAAAACAATCCAAACTCATGCATGGACTCATTCGTTTCATGTAAAAGCAAAAACGTCGTTTGCTCATACATTTTCGGCGCTACTTCTCCTACGTTCGTTTCGGTTTACACAAACCACGAGTAATGCGCCAAGCAGATACAGTACTTCACCATCGAAGTATCCGTCATACATCAAAATTTAGAGCAAAATCTACGTTGCCATATCCGTTCAATCTGTTGTTACGCATACAAACACCACAGTTTACTTAGCTGTCAGTTTTTTCAACGTATCGCCGTATTGTATCTACTTGGCGCATAAGCGCTAAGAATTTAGCGCATGCTTAGTAACGTTCAATACACTCAAGTCTACATACGAGGTGTGTTCAAAAAGTATCGCGAATTTTGTGTTTTTCAAAAATTATTTATTTATTCATGAATATCTATTTTGTCCCCTTCAAAGTAATCCCCATGAGATATTATACACTTGTGCCAACGGTTTTTCCAATCTTCGAAGCACTTCAAAAAATCATTTTTTTGTATCTTGTTCAGCTCCTCCTTCGATGCCGTCTTTATCTCGTCAAGAGAAGCGTAACGTCGTCCTTTCATGGGCCTCTTCAGTTTAGGGAACAAGAAAAAGTCACAGGGGGCCAGATCTGGGGAATACGGTGGCTGCGGCATCATTAGTGTGTAGTTTTTGGCCAAAAAGTCGCGCACAAGCAACGATGCGTGAGCAGGGGTGTTATCGTGGTGCAAAAGTCAATTTTTGTTCTTCTTTGCACATCTTCTCGGCCTTCTGAGAACATTTTGTACCACCGATAAACGTTGCTTCGGTCCAAGGTAGCTTCTCCGTATGCCACAGTCAACATTCGGAATGCATCCGCGCACTTAATTTCGTTTTTCACACAAAATTTGATACAGGTTCTTTGATCCATTTTTTTGAATAGGTAAAAATCGAAGACGATCCAAAACACGTGCAAGCAAAGCAGCTGTCAACAATTAACTGAACATTCAAAATGGCCGAGCTTGTCGGCATAAGTGAGAGACATGAGTACCAACATAACGCCACAAAAAATTCGAAATTCGAATAAACGTAACCAGCGAAAATTCAAATTTCGCGATACGTTTTGAACACACCTCGTATATCGAATTGTATATTCTATGCAAAACGAATTTATACGGGATTTGTTTTTTTCAAAGACAAAAGTGTGCAGAAAAAGTAAGTAATTCCGTGAAATAAATTAGATCTAGATAGAACAGGAAAAACCCAGTGCGCGGAAGGTATCGTAAAACAAATTAAAGTAAATGGTGTGGCCACGACTTCATTCGCCGATCCGGGTAGTCGTCGCACTCTGGTAAAACAAAGTTTCTTTAATAAAATTGGTAATTCGTCCTCATGCTCGGTAACGTTAAATGGTTATGGTGGTGGAAAAAGCTACCGTAATCATTGAAATAGGCAAAGAGAAAATTGAAGCGAAAGTTTTGGTTTTAAATTGTTAAACGATATTTTACTTGAAGCTGATAGCCTGTGTGGAAGTCTTTCCGTAATCGAAAACGGGTTTCGCGTAAAAAATATTTTGAAGATTAGTGCGAGTACCACTCTCGATGAGAGTGAATTTGTCAAACTCGAAAACTTATTAAAATCCTGTCGTCATGTGTTTGCTGATAAAGCTGCGGATCTTGGTCGTTGTAACGCGGTCAAAATTAAAATAGAATTTGAATCGAGAACACCGGTTCATATGAAACCGTATCGTATCCCATTTTCTAAACGCCCAATAGTTGCTGAAATTGTTAAAGACGCACTCGATAACCAAATGAAATTATAGGACCTTCCGAGATAAACAAAATGGTGCCTTAATATAATAACAAATCGCTTGTCATATCCGATGCCCATAATGGACGAGGATTTCACTCAACTTGCAGGGAAGAAATATTTCAGTATCTTAGACTTATTTCAGATTGAGCTCGACGAATGCTCGAAGCAATTTACGGTATTTGTAACAAATGAAGGACACTATGAGTTAAATGCCGTTTGATTTCGCCAACGCTCCAGCCATATTCTAAGCTCTTATGAGCGTTTAAATGCTAGAATTAAGCCTCCCCAGCACGAATCTCACATCGATGATGTGCTACAGCCGAAATCGAATGTAGGTAACTCATCGAAAGTCTCGGCTTGTGACTGACTGTGCCGTCGCCACAGCACGCGAAAATAAAGAGCTTAAGTCTAAAATTGCAAGATGGTGTCTGAAAATATCAGAATTCGAATTTGAGTCCGTACACCACCATGGTAGTAGACTAGCTCATGTAGATGCCTCAAACAGAGCACCAGATCAGCCGGCTAAACCAGCATAGCCAGCAGCTTACATCCTCGAAAAAATATCCGACGTCAACGACTGCCTCTACGTTATGCAAATTCAGGACTATAAACTTCTTGAAATAATCGATATGCTTCAAGGGAAAACTACATCCATAATCCTCGCTTTTATCGCAAGGAAGAGGATGACCCAATTGCGTAACTTTGTCATGACAGGCCAGTCAACATGCGATCGAGAAAACTATCGATGGGATTCAGAAAGTATATAAAATCTTATATCGGGGCTTGCGTTGATTATTGCTATACTGACATCTGAAAATATCGATCGCGAACTTGAAATTTGTAAAAGACGTTTCGGCCAAAAACATTAATCTCCTATCTATAAGGAAGGTAATCTGACGACGACAATTTACCTGATAAAAAAGGCAACGACGAAATCGAGGTCGATTCCATATCAGGAATGTCAGCAATTTACCATCCAGGAATGGGCGTTTTCAAAAATTTGAGTGACGGGTGACGATTGACGAAAAAATAACAAATAAAAATTTATTTTTTATTGAAAAAAATTTGAGTGATACGTGAAATATTATTGGTTATTAAAAAAATTTTGAATAAAAAATAAAAGTTAAATTTTTATTCAAGCTTTTGAAAATATAAAATAACACATCGACATACAGCAAAATTATACCCGCATATGCATATAGATATAATGTGTATTTATAAAGATTTTTTCGGTTATTTCTGTATAAATTGAGATTCACTGAGTTGTTCCTTCTCGATCCCGCCAGATAATCTGTTCCACTATACAATTTTTAAGTGCGGCAGAGGCGAGGTGGAGGTCATACTAGGTGTGAGGGACGGATGTGTCTCTTCGGGAAGTGGGTAGTGGTAGGCTGAATCCAAGCTGTGTCTAAGAGGTTTTGGTAGTTTCAGCAACGTTGTGGGGGTTACTTTATGTGCACTTAAAATTGTTAGTTCTATTTCTAAGTAGTAGGATAGACACTATTACCTGAATAAATGACTTACGGAGTGCCTACGCCATTTTGTTAAAAAAATTATTCAGCAAAATTAAATTGATAAAAGAAATCTTATATATTTTGCATGTTTTATGCAACATACGTAATTAATCAATGCACAATAGTAGTTTTTTCCTGTTAAGGGACAAACAAATAAGATTTTTGACTCCCAGCGTCCAATTTTCTTGCTCATTGTCAGCTATTTGAAATATGTTATTTTAATAAAGCATTTAAATTTTAATGGCAAGTTTTCAAATTTCGACCTGTTACCACTATATTTGACAGTTAAATTAAAACCGCACTAGCTGTTATACCTACATTATCGTTTATGCACCTTGTTTTTTATTTTCTAATAAATATACTTAATAACCATAAGCAATCGGTTTTTAGGTTCTGATGTAGTTGCACGAATAGAGGAAGATAAATGTATATGCACATCACAAATAAAATGAAATATAAATTTATAATTTAAAAAAAATATATAAAAAAGAGAGACGGGTATAGGTGCACAGTTCCGGAACAGTCGTATCTACCACAAGGCATTATTGGTGCTATGTAATTACAACGTCCGTTTAACGTAATAGGATAGCATGCAGAAACGTCGCTAAAACGTTTCGGCTATTCCCCATTTTGGTAGTTGGAACGTATGGTGGATTAGGTGAGACGAGACTTGCTCCTAGTCGTAGAGACTGGGCTACTATTGTGGCCACTTGAGGATGGAAGGGGCGGTGAGGGTGCGTTTGAGAACAACAAGGTGCCTCAAATGTTTTGAAGAAAGTACTGAGTGTGTGGATGGCAGGGTTTTGCCCCGAACATCCGGATTTTTGAAACCATTGCTTAAATTTTACGCATTGAACAGAATGAAACCGGCCAATCTAAACAGCTAGCGGCAGAGTTGCACCCGTCAGTGTTATGGATTATTCAGCTATCCCGGCCCTCCTAGGCGAGTGATAAGCGTATCAATATCTGCAATTGCCGGAGCGTTTTTACCGCGTTAATCAGGCTGGTTGGACGACAAAGGCCGCAATTTGCTGGCTGTTGGGGGACGTGGTTGTAGGTGGTCCCGGTGGAGGTACATGAAGGCCAAGGTGCACCCTACAGTGGCATGGCACAGTGCCAAACAGTTAAGGTTGTTCCCGTGGGCCTTCGCTTCCTGCTAACGTTGGTGTGGTTGCATGCCTTTAAAAATTGCACAGAAGCGCAATGCTTGGGGGCGATACTAAGGCTCCTTGAAGCCGATTTCGGTGTGGTTCCGGCATAGCATAGTAACCACCGATCGGATTATAGGTACCATTTTTACCGATTTTATCCGTTTTCGTTTAACATTTTCGTTCGAGGAAATAACAGTCCTTCAAGCTTCTCATGGTAATTGAGGTTTTCATTTCGGGTAGCAACATGTGAGGAACTTTTTCCTTCGCCGGGGTTAAGCTCAGTCAGTCCAAGGTCCCTATAAATATAGAAAACCCCTAACATTTTAAAGAGAAATACGATGTGTTTAGATAAAACAAAAAAGTTTGTGTGGTTTATTTATTAAAACTTAATGCTACTCTTAGTACTAGATTCTGTCCACCTCAAAGGTGGCGGTGGCCACCACTAGCCTTCTAGACAGCGGAGTTAGAAAAATCCCCACCGTGTGCTCGTAAAGGTTGCAGAGGTAGGAAACCACCACTAACCTTCAAAACAGCGGAGTTGCTATAACCTTAACTGTATATAAAATATGGAGCTCGTCAGCTTGCAAATGCCAGGAGTTCCTTTCACCGCTGAACTATTCGTAAGCTGGTTACTATGCCTGCCTAACTTTTCATTTGTTAGCGAAATGGTAGCCACTTTATACTTTTCCGCATGCAGACTGCTAGTTATTTTACAATAAAAATCCTTTTTAGAAGCTATTGCGTTATTTATTTATTATTTACTAACAGAATTTTATATACATATTAGCTGACCCGCCAAACTGCGTTCCGCCAAAAAACTATAAAACAATTACACAGTGCACCATCAGTTTTGGGGGCGAAATGATTCTATCTTGGAATGAAAGGTCCTAGGCCATATAGTAAAGCCTCCAAATATTTTTGAATTTTTAGGTCAACATTTTTTTATGGTCACTTTAATTAAAAAAAGTGTTTCCAAGAAAAATGGCAAAAACTGTTAACATTCATATCGGATCGAAATATAAAGTTCGGGAGCATATAGTAAAATTACACCAAGAATAAAAGGGACCATTTGCCCCTGTTTTCGAAAATTTCAATTAAATGTTATTTGTGAGGTCGTTAGAGGGTTAAGATATTCTAGGAAATTGTTGCCCGAATACAAAGAAGAACAAAAATGCCCCTTGAAATTTTCAGCGATTTTAATATTTTATTTTATACTTAATTTACAAGTGTAACCTTAGCTCTTTCGAACGGTAACAGCTCGGAGACTAGTTATCAATATCGCAATCACTGATATCATCGGAGTATGAGTCCAACCGGATATCCAAAGGTGAATCCACTCGTCGTACTAAGCGCTCGTCTAAGTCTTCAATTCCCGAATTTTTTAATATATATATTACTCCACCAGCAAATTTCCGCAATTATTGCAGCCCGTGACTGTTTGCCTCTGTATCTTTATTTTATTTTATTATAATAAGCTAAAACGGTTTATCCCTAATTCAAAAACCTGTTGCCTCATTTGAAATGGTGCAGCAACTTGATGATAACGCTCGCCTTGGGAACCCGATTCGGTGGCAAGCTGTTTGTTAAAATATGACAAATGATGATGCCAATAGTGTATTTTCAAGGACATATGACCACTTATTTTTGAAAATAATTTTAGCATGTTCGCAACATATATATACTTTAAATTGCAAGTATACTCATGTTTAATTAGCTAAAAGAGAATTGCAAGCATGGGTGTATTTTTCATATGGCCTAAAACCCATGTTTATTCGAGAAGTAAAAGCTTGGGAATTGAAATTTTATTTCTTTTTTTTGCTTCCTGGGTACTTGAAAATCTTATTTGAAAAGATTTCGCCTGAGGAGACCTCTGGTAAAATTTTGCGGTAAACAATTTCCCAGATAATTTTAACCCTCTCTCGGCTTGACAAATAATATTTTTATCGAAATTTATGAGAGTGCCATCTAGTTAAAACATTCAGCAAAGTTTTTCTTCGTGTAATTTAACTATATGCTCCCGAACTTTATATTTCGACCCGATATGAATGTTGACCCTTTTTGCCATTTTTCTTGGAAACACTTTTTCTAATAGATTAGCCACAACACTGGCGGGTGCAACCCTGCCGCCAACATTCACCACATCACACACCCACACTTACACAGTCACGCACGTATAATTTGTCAACACCGAACACACACACACTTTGTAAACAATTCACAATTTGTAAAAACCTTGAGCAAGACGGTCACGTAGAACCTGAGCAATTGTAAATAAATATTTTATACATTAAACCCCCGCTTTTCGAAATTAATATTTGAAGTTTATTTATTTATTTATTTAAGAAAATCAGCATACAAATTTTATAGGCTATGTTAGCTTATATATATGTATATAGTAAGCAATAATACAATATTTCAGTGCTTACTTATAAAAAGTAGTTAAAGAACTGAAAAAGCGATATTTCGAACCTGAAAAATCTATCTCGATAATTCTGTTGAACTCAATTAAGGCTCTAGTAATTGATACATTTCTCGCATAAAGAGATTTAAGAATACCAACATCGAAGAACTCAGAGCTACGAAGAGCTCTAGCTGGAATGTTTACTAAAATCCTTTCAAGGAGTACGGGGCAATCAACAATACCCCTAAACATATCAAAAATGTATCACAGCGACAAAATTGTTCTCCTGCTCTGCAATGATCTTAAGTTAGTCAATAAGCATCGCGCTTCGTAAGTCGGGATAGGCTCCGTGAAGCGTAAGTTGCGCAACGCAAATTTTAAAAATACCTTTTGGATCCGTTCAATCCTTACAATGTGGCAATTGTAGTAAGGCGACCAAATGAAACGGGCATACTCAAGCTTGGAACGCACAAATGCCGAAAATAATAGCTTAAGCGAATAAGTATCTGCAAAATCTTACTGTAGAGAAGCAAGCGCAAATGTCATTGATGAACAAGACAAAGAAAAGTGGGCCCAAGATGCTTCCTTGTGGAACACCGGAGCAGGCGACGAAAGGAACAATCTAAACAGAATTGAATGTGAAATCCGATCAAATGCTTTAGAAAAGTCAGTATACACTGTGTCAACTTGACATCCTGACTGAAAGGCTGCGATGCAGTCATCAGAGCAAATAGCCAAGTTAGACACAGTAGAGCGTCCCGGAAAAAAGCCATGCTGTTCTGGGCACACGACATTCTCGACAGAAAAAAGCAGTTTCTCTTGAATAATGCATTCAAAGAGCTTTGCTGTGGTATAAAGTTTTGAGATGGGCCTATAATTGCTAACGTCAATTTTATTGCCACTCTTGAAAATAGGTGAGATCAGAGCTAATTTCCATGCATCTATAAAAGTACCCGAAGATAAGGAATTGTTGAAAATTAACAAGAGGGGATAAACAAGGGTATTACACTGCTTGAACAAGTACACAGACAAACCATCAACATCGGTATTTGCCGAGGGTTTAAGTCGAGAATTAAATTTATGGAAGAATTAGAAGTTTTATCAGGGCAACGTTGTGCCAGGGAACTTTGTATTTCTTTTTTGAAACCTCAGGAATTCAACTTTTACATACATCCACGACGGTAGATCTAAATATCTCAAAAATATTTGTGGTATCGAGATTACAAAGCAAGTTATCCCAATTAACTTGCTGCAAGAGGTTGTTCAGATTCGAAAAATCACACCGCTTGAAATTAAAAGAGAAATTTGATGTAGCATTACTAGCTACGGAGTATTTATAAAATTCAATATCAAGAACTAGAGGAACATGATGCATATCCGATTTAGTAATCGGTGAGGTGCATTCATGCAATGTAAAATTTAAGTTGTTACTTAGAAATATCAAGTCTAAAGTTCGACCAAGGCTGTTAGGAAAACAGTTAACTTGTCTTATATCAATACTTAAGAAACTATCTATTCAATGTATTTGAGTAGAACTATTGACATCACATGCAATTAAGGCAGAACTTGAAATAGTCCGTGACCATCTAACATTGCACAGATTGAAATCACCCAACACACAGAGGTGATCATCACCAACTTTGTTTATAGCCAATGACGTATTGTTGTCAACATGTGCAGTATATAGCGCATGCGTACTATTGGGTGGGATATACGATGCACAAATAAAAGCAGAGTCCGAGATACCTCGAATCTGTACACCAATTTGGTCAAGCAACGGTTTATTATTATCCAGTATTATCTCAGAACAGTGATGTTTGCAAAGCACAGCGATGAGAACTCCACCACCTCTTGTGCATCCTGTAAGGTCAGAGTATCTATCTGTCCGAAAAACACTGTATAAGTTGGAGTCGAAATATTCTTCGTTGAAAAAGCTATTATTCAACCACGTCTCTGTGAAGACGAAAACATCATACTCTTGATGGGAACTAAATAACCGCACAGACTGAGATTTTGTTCGAAATCCAGCCATGTCTTGCATATAAATGTTTAAATGTTTGCTTATTCCATCTGATCCAACCGATTGCTGCCGGACATCGGTTGGGGAACGCCGTTTTTTGACGTATACATAAAGGGGCACACAACTATATTTGTAGGCCAAAGCTCAGGCGATAAAAGCTTCGGGTACAAATGGGCATCAACACCAATCTTGAAATTAAGATGTATTAATGATTTGGGATCAACATCTTTCTTTATAAGGCTACTGCAGACTATGGACGATTCCTCTAAACCTGCATGGTTAGCAATATACTTTTTTAGCTGATCAGCTGTTACTGACGTCGAAAATGGCGATAGGTGCAGCCATTTCCTTCTTGAAACAGCGCGTAATTCCGTGTTGTTGCTCGAACCAATAACTAAAAGTTGGGAAAAGTTACGAGCATAATTTTTGTTGGAACTTTTTTCATTGTCGTTAGACGCGCCATCCGCTTTATTTAGATCACTTTGAGTCGCAATAGCTGCGTTTACTGTAGCAGCAGTAGAAATGACTTCAGCAATTTTTTTATTTTTTTGCTTTGACCTTTTTTTATTTCGCACAGTGTCCCACTTAGCAAGAACTGGCGCCGCATTAACTGCGCTAGTGGTAGATGCAGCATCACAAGAGGACGGCATATCAGCTGATACGTTAGCAGCATTATCAGCCCCGTTTGCATTGCTAGTATCACCAGCAGTAGCAGTAGGCAATGAAATTATTTGTTTATTATTAGCAATAGAAGCAGCAGACGAAGCAGCCGTAGCAGAAGGAACAATAGCATCCGATTTGTTGTTGCCAGCAGTAACTACCGAGTACGGAAGAGAACCATCGCCAACACCAGAAGAGCTGAGCTCATAAGCATCGTTTATAGATAAGCTATTATATGTTTGTGTATGTGTAGCATCACTCTTAGATTTGCTTTCAGAAGTGTGTAAAGGTGTCGCATCACTCTTATCAGTTGCATGTTTGTGGGTACAAGAGCACTTAGAGAGTTTGCGAACAGCATTGATCTCGTCCACTAGCAACGAAACGACTGCCAAGGTGAGTGCAGTGAAAAGTAAAGTGAAGTTTCCCTAGAAATATATATGGTCCTACTTAGCCTAAGAGACGGCACCTATAGAAGTAGCGAAAAATTAAAAAAAAAAGATATTGGAAAAAAACAATATAAAGGGTACATTTACCCAAATTAAAATAATTTTCAAAGTGAAAATAAGTGGAAAATAAGCAAACACAATGTGGGCACAAACATACAAAAGTAATAAATAAACAAATATACAGTCCACTAAATAACAACCCATCCGGGCGCGAAAACAACAAAAGCATATAAAATTAAAATATACAGTCCACTAAAACCAAATTCGGCGGCGAACAATTAAACAACAAACTAAACCAACACAACCACAAACAAACATAAAAATTCTAGCAGTGCTCCAACAACATTACAACTCAACTAAAAGGATAAGTACCCCTAACCCCTTAGAAGCGGTACCAGAGTAAGTTGTATCTTAACAATTTATTTAAAATTTAAATTTGCCAGCATATTCAGTATATGCAAAAAATAATGGCCATTCAAAAACCATATGAAAAATTGGCCTGTTGCTAAAACAATAGCAACCAGAAACCCTAATTTTTGTACATACATAAGTACACATTTCCAAAAAAAAAACAAACAAAAACTCCGTCAAAAACGGAATATTTCAGGATAAACTGTAGTCGGTAAAAAAGCCACACAAGATTATACATATATACAGTCTTCCATGTTTGAACAAAGTCCCGATGACCACCTACATACATATATTTACATACATATAAAATTTTAAACTCCCAAAATAAGTCCCGCACAAAAAGTATACTAACAAAATATTTATCTAAACTTTAAACCGCGGCTTTTCTGCTTATTTTTCGTGTCATCAAGCACAAACAAAAATCAACAACAAAAAAAATAATTCAAGTTTCACTTGCAAAATTTACACGGTAAAATCACTTCTGCTTGCATTCCCTTACATACATAAGTTAAGCAGAGGCAGGATTGTAACAATAAGTAAGTAGAAACTTACAAGCGAAAGAAAGGAAAACATTAAAATAACTACAAAGCTATTTTCTGCTATCCCATCATAATTATCTATATTCTTATTATATTCACGGGAAAAATATAGACAAACACACAAACGTGTGTTAAGCGAAAAAGCACCCAAAACATTGTACATAAACAACAGAGTTCCTTGCACTGACCTTAAAATTGCATTGGCATAAGAAAAGCAGAACACAATTTCTCATATTGGTTACCTGCATTGCTTTTGTCCACCGCTGCTATACATTTATACAAACACACAAACTTGTGTTTAGCACCCTCACAAAAAAAAGCTTACATACAAACGTTCATATATATACCAAAAATTTAATAAGTAACCTTAGTCAAGAGGGTAGCCCAACAAACTTTTTGTGCACGAAAGCATAAAATAAATTACAAATACTGTGTTTGGAAGCTGGCTTGAGGTCAACTAGTTTTAAATAAAACGCAAGTTTTTTTTCTTTTAATTCGATATATTTCGATTACCCACGGTAATCGTCATCAGGAATTTTTTCCAAAATATAAACACAAAATATAAATATAATAACAATTCACATTCAGTTTTTTAAAAACAAAAATTTTTCAAAGACATTCACTACGTACATTTACTTGAGCGTCCGCATCAGTTGACGTGGTGTTTTACACTGGTTTTTTTGTTTGTCAACAAATGCCTAAACAAGTGTGCAGAGTTCGTATCAATGTCGCTTTTGTAGTTGATTCGGTTGTTTGTTGGTGTATTTATAATATGCAGCATTTCCAAAGTAAATCTCTTGCTGTAATGCTGTTCTTGTTGGAGAACGGTCGCTTTGTCGAAGCTCGGTGTGTGGGAGTTTTTGGCACAGTGGGACATGAGTGCTGTTTTATAGTTGTTATTTTGATAGCAATATTTATAGTCCGATTTATGTTGTGATAGTCGTGATTTTAATTTTCCTTTGGTTGTCCCCACATATATGCTATCACATGGTTCATTTTCTTTTCCATTGCACGGGATTTGGTACACTACGTTACTTTTTTCTAAAGGCGGTATTTTGGTTTTTGTTCTATTAAACATATGTTTTAGCGTATTAATTGGTTTATGGGCTATTTTTATATCTTCTGTGTTGTAACAATCTGATTTTACTAAACGCTCTGACAACTTTGGTACATAAGCTACTGACTTGAATATTTTTGTGGTTTTTGATTTGTCTTGATTATTTTCAATTTCATATATTCTTAACAGGGTTTTAATAATATTGTTGGGAAAATCATTGCTTTTTAATAATATTTTAATTTCATTCTTGATCTCCGTGTGGTAAGTGTCATCTGTTATCCGTAACATTCGCCGTATACAGCCCATTGCTGTATTTATAATCATCGTCTTTGGATGCTTTGAGTTAAAATTGATGATTCGTCCGCTTGATGTGGGTTTCTTATACCACGTTAGTTTTAGTTTATTTCGTCTTCTAATAACCATTGAGTCTAAATAAGGTAATTTTCCGTCGTCCTTAAGTTCTGTTGTAAATTTTATATTTTTATTGAAGGGATTTAGTGTGTCAAGTCAAGTGTCAATAAATGAAATCAATGTACATACTTTATTTAAAGAGTGTTTGTAATTTCTGTACGAATTCGCTGGCCCGTGGCCAGATAGGTACTGCTGCCTTCGTGGACCTGTTGAGTATCTACTGTGGAGGTTTCGTTTAAATCTGCATTATCAGATGGATTATGAAAATTAGCTTCACTTTTGTAATGAGTGCAAATGTTATGTAAAGCTGCGCAAACGTTGATAATTTTTGTTGCTTTGGCAGGAGCATAGTACAACTCTCGTGTACCTAAGGGACACCTCCATTTGTTCTTTCGATTATGTTCCGACCCCGCATGTTTACTTCATTAAATTTTGCCTCAGGGGATCCACTCTCTGGTGTTCTATATGGAGGATGTAGCCAAGGCTCTAGGGGATACCCGGCATCACCTAAAATGTTCGGAATTTTAAATGAATTCGTTTTATTGATTTAAAACTGTTACGTAGTAGTCGAGCAGTGCTGTGAGTTTCTAAATAATTTTGTTCCATTTCCGATCTTACATCACTTATATTCCATATAAATGCATCGTGGCAAGCACCAGGGTGTGTAGCATCAACAGCACGAATTCTAAGGTTGCTGTCCCATACCTGACAAGCCAGTTTATGAATACAATTACATTTTATCTAAAATTAAATTATATGTATATACTTACGAGCATAACATTCAAACTGCATTTGCCTTTCCTATTGTAAAATTGGTGAATATTCTTTGAAGGGGATGTTATGGTAACGTGTGTTCAATCAACACAGCCTACAATTCCTGGTATTGCGAACTTGGTATTGCGAACTTGGCTCCAAAATGCACAGTACCTCTGAAAGAACCTCACTGAAAGATGACCGACTAAGACGCACCTCATGGTCATTGACAATGCCTTTTTGATAGCCTCCTTCTGCGATTGCTGGAATGCCAAATTTCTGCTTCAGTGGCGGCAACGAGCCAGCCAGAATATCTAGCAAGTGTTTAAATTATGGCTTATTTAGCCTGTAATATTGTGTTTGTTAAAAGGTTTATTTAAGCTACTTAATTTAATTGATGTAGCTTATGTGCCACACCCAATTTTACAATATATCTTAGCTGAAGCTATATTGATATTGTGAATCTACCTGTCAGAGATTATTACTCTGGCGTTATTGTTTTTGGAGATATTGGGAGAAACTTTCATTGTGGCGTATTTATATATAGATAGATATCCACCTATACGTATGACTGACCAAGGCTTCAGCTTACAAATGAGAAGCCACATTCTCTATTTCGCATATCGTAAAATTGTTCATATTTGATATATGGAGTTCTATTGTTGAAGCTTAACAGGTTACGGAAATATATGATATTAAAGTTTGAGTTTGTATGGGAGGTGGCACGCCCCTTTTACCAAAAAATTCCAATTTTTGTTAAACGTTTCATATAAGCTACATATCCAATGTTGCCAAATTTCATTGATGTAGGTTATGTGGTTACGAATATATACGATATGAAAGTCTGAGTTTGTATGGGAGGTGGCACACCCCCTTTTCCAATAACACCAATATTTCTCAGCTAAACCAATATTGATGTTGTGTATCTTACTGTCAAAGATTAATGCTCTGGGTTTATTGCTTCTGGGGATATTACAATTTCACATTTTATGATACATATATGCCGGATGCCACGTCCACTATATATAAGAGATACGCTATATGCACCGAAGATTTCTATTTCCTTTCGACCGGTGCATAATTAATTAAAATCGGTCAAACGGTTCTCCCAAAAAAAGGTGTTGAAAAACTTTTATTGTGTCGTATTTATATATACGAGGTGTGTTCAAAACGTATCGCGAATTTTGAATTTTCGCTGGTTACGTATATTCGAATTTCGAATTTTTTGTGGCGTTATGTTGGTACTCATGTCTCTCACACAAGCTCGGCCATTTTGAATGTTCAGTTAATTGTTGACAGCTGCTTTGCTTGCACGTGTTTTGGATCGTCTTCGATTTTTACCTATTCAAAAAAATGGATCAAAGAACCTGTATCAAATTTTGTGTGAAAAACGAAATTAAGTGCGCGGATGCATTCCGAATGTTGACTGTGGCATACGGAGAAGCTACCTTGGACCGAAGCAACGTTTATCGGTGGTACAAAATGTTCTCAGAAGGCCGAGAAGATGTGCAAAGAAGAACAAAAATTGGCTTTTGCACCACGATAACGCCCCTGCTCACGCATCGTTGCTTGTGCGCGACTTTTTGGCCAAAAACAACACACTAATGATGCCGCAGCCACCGTATTCCCCAGATCTGGCCCCCTGTGACTTTTTGTTGTTCCCTAAACTGAAGAGGCCCATGAAAGGACGACGTTACGCTTCTCTTGACGAGATAAAGACGGCATCGAAGGAGGAGCTGAACAAGATACAAAAAAATGATTATTTTAAGTGCTTCGAAGATTGGAAAAATCGTTGGCACAAGTGTATAATATCTCATGGGGATTACTTTGAAGGGGACAAAATAGATATTCATGTATAAATAAATAATTTTTGAAAAAACACAAAATTCGCGATACTTTTTGAACACACCTCGTATGTAGATTCCGATCACGCACTATACGAGTACATGCCATAATAGCAAGATAATCGAAATGCCCTGAAAATAATTTCTTTCCCTTTTTGTAGGGCTTTTATTCGGTATGTGACAGTGCATAACATCAACAAGTAAGGAAGTCTAAGTTCGGGTAGAACCGAAGATTATATACCTAGTAGTGATCTATTATGGCATACCAATTTACGCAGGTCGATTTTAATACTTTTCAGTTCGTATTAATAAGCCAGCTGATTGTTTTCAATAAAAACACCTCTGTTATGAGTTTTAAGGGGTAAATTAATTTAAAAAATATATAAATGTATGCGCCAAGCTTCCGGTGTGCCGTTTTAAATTTGTTGCTACAAATTGGCGGGACCTACATATTTTTGAATTTTTGCTTCCATGGCAGAAATACACTCGGAGAGTTTGCCAAACCACTGCCGAGGGACGACCCCGTTTTGAAAAACTTTTTCAAACCACTTTTGATGTTATCTCTCCCAGGACTCAAACCTTGGACCTTCGGTGTGGTAGGCCGACAACACTAAAGACACAACACGGGGGCCGCCATTAATTTATTTGTATATAAATACTTTCCTACCAAAAGCTGCTAACCACAATTTTTCAAAATACCAAACATGCACATTTTAAGTTTGAAAAACTTGCGTTCAAATAGACAGACAAACAGACGGACATGGCTAAATCGACCCAGCCCATCGTCCTGGTTGTTGTTGTTTTTGTTATTAACAGTGCTTCGCCCTGCCTAAAGGGCACTCTGAGAATCGTCATCAAGCTCTTCTAACGGGAGTCCCAGGAAACGCGCAGTTTCAACAGGGCTGGACCAGAGTAATATTGGTGTTAAAAGAGTAGGTTCAATTGAACAGGAAAAGAGATGTTGGCATGAGGGGACATGCCACATGCAGGGTACGTATTTGGTATGGTATGGGTTCAGTCTGGATAAGTAAGAGTTAAACCTATTACAATATCCAGAGAGAATTTGTGCTAGGATGACTCTAGTTTCCCTCAGAAGAATACGCTTCTCATCAGCTATTTCAGGTGGTTTGATGTCAATTACGGGGGTCACAGACCGATATCTGAGGGATCTGTCTACCGGCTCGATATGGAGGTCGTTTAGAGCCTATGGTTGCGCAGATCCAACGGCAACGTAATGTGGTGCCGGATCTCATCATAGTGCTTACGAAAATGCTACCTTATGTCTCTCGGGGGAGGAGTTTCATCCAATAGATGGCGGTTTAGATGAATGGGTCTGTGGCAGGTCAGTAAAAACTGTCTGCTCAACAGTTCCGCATGCTCGCGTGTATTGAGCATTTTGGCCTCCTGATGAAGGTGAGACTCAGATGAAATAAGCAGACATCCCGTGACAGTTCTGAAGGCGGTGTTTTGGCAGACTTGCAACTTCCTCCAGTTGGTGTCAGCAGTTAATCAATAACCGGTCGGCTAATATAATGGAGACCCCGTCGAAATATAGAAATTAAATAAAAGGGGGGATAGGACAGTACCGTCTTATAGTGGCTGTTGATTCAAACAATAGTTTATCCGCGTGGTAATTATGTTCAGAGCGGCTGTTGTGCTGCGTGTTTTCCGGAAGCCATGCTGGTGTTCGGCCAACTCCATGTTTGCAGTGTAGTATGGGAGAAGAATGGTGACCAATAACTTCGCTACCGGCGACAGAAGAGATATCGGACGATATGATTCTCCTTGGTTCACGGGCTTCCCTGGTTTTAGTAGGGGGACCAAAATCGCTTGTTTCAAAATTTCTGGAATGACGAAGGAGGTTAAAGAGAGCCGGGAAATAACTCTGTTCCTCGTGACCTAGGTGTTTCAACATCTTCATGGCAATACCGTCGGGTTCAATTGGTCTTGAGGGCTTGGCCTTCATTATGGCTTCCTTGACCTCGTAGACGGTGTGTTTGTGTTTGTGCGGCCCTATCAACAGGTGGATGCATTATAAAGTGTCGGCAGAAAGAGCTCGGGCAATCTGGGGTCCATTTTGACGCTGTCACCAAATGTAATGGCGACCTTGTCATTGTATTTGGTCGGATTTGATAGAGCCTTGCCTGTTGACCATAATTTTCCAACTCTGCCGGAGAGGTTGCATGCCTCTAGGTGTTGCCTCCAGTTAGTCAAATTGTATTCGACCGTCCGTCGGATTTCCGCGTAGAGATCTTTAACTCCGGGGTCTGCGGGATTGAGAAGTCTCACTGGTCACGTTCTCTTGCCAGGGCAGCTGCCTCCGCAGGGAAATTCGGTCGAATTTCCGTGATTCTTCCAGCGGGAATGAAGCGGCTGGGGGCTGAATCAATAACCTTGCGAAACTTTCGTTTACCTTGGCGTACATCTGTCGGTGTGGGGAGGGCAGCAAAGGAGCCATCTGTATAGTCGGTAAAACAATCCCAGTCCGCTTTGCTGAAGTTGATAAAGGTTTTTCGGTCAGAATGAAGTCTGTCTGTCGCTCGATTGAGACTATAATTGGCAGGTGGTCGGATGCCAATGTCAGCATGGGTCGCCAGTTGACGCACTTTATCAGTCCTGCGCTTACGATCTATATGCCTGGCGAGCTGTGGCAGTTGCCTTCCACTCTGGGGGTGTCTCCGTTTATTGTACAGAATGCAGAGTCACCTATTTGTTCCGCAAGTGCATGCCCTCTACTGTCCATTGGCAGATTGGAGTGCCAGAGATCGTGATGTCGGGGTGATAGTCCCTCGGGCAACATGTTACAGGGGAAATGTAGATGTTAATAATTTGCAGATCGACATCGCCTGACCACTATACCTTAGCATTCTAAGGTAGAGTCCCTCGGGTCGATGTTGGGAAGAAATAGATTATATTAAACAGTAAACGCGAGACCACCCCAATTACCGCTCAGACGGTCTTTCCGATGTAGTACGTTATACCCATCATATGTTCGTAGGTCTGATCTTGTGGTCAGTTTTGCCTCTTGAATCGCAGCAATTTGGTGTTGTTTAGCTTCATAAATTCAGTTATCTCCACGATCTTTCCAGCTAATCCGTTACAATTTAGCTGTACAATTTTTAAGTAAGCTGGAGGTGAGATTGGGGTCATACTAGGCGTGAGGGATGGATGCGTTTGCCTGGATGGTGGTAGGTTATGGCGTAGGATGTGTCTAGAAGGCAAGGAACCTTGAAAATTTGATGGTGAGGCCAGATTATCTGGCTTAGAAGGCTGCAATGTGCTTTAAACGTATCCGTCCAGAGGTTTCTGTTCGCGAGCCCAGAGTATATAAGAACGTGGTATAGGCCAAGATAATTGTTGCATTTGACCGACGACGCAAGCGTATATAGTCTTTGCCGACAAACAGTGCACATTGTGAAAGGCACGAGTCCTGACCAGTGTACATGCTGGAAGTAGGGGGGGACATTGGGGGTGGAGACAGAGGAGACTGACGCTCGGCAGTGTTCGTAGACCTGTGCCGGAGGGAATAGGAGTGATGAGCGGCTTTGTGAGGTGAAGACGCTGTTGAGCGTGAGCGCTAGTCGTGATTCGGTAAAGCGCGCATTGCAGCAGTGCTGCTAGTCGTAAAGACTGGGTCACTATTGTGATCGCTAGAAGATAGTGGGGGCGGTGGGGGTGCGCTGGAGCGCGGATGACAATTTGTGAGTGGGACGTAACAGATTAGACAGGGTTACACTGAAATAGCAGCCCTTGACCGGGGAAAAAAACCCGGGTCATTCCGGTACGATGGAACCGGCTGTTGAAGGAATGTCCTGATTATTTCAGTTTACTTATTGATGGGCCCGTATCTTCTTCTTCTCATACTTACAAACATTTTATGTTCATTAAAAGTATGCAAATCAAAAAAGGTATATAACTGTTCATATAAAATATCAACCGAGTAGGATGTCTAAATAATGCATTCTTTCTCGGTGATTGAGCGAAATTTTCCTAAATAAATTTATACCCTCGGGTTATCGGAGTGCGTCTGTCTGAAGTGCTAGCCTTCTCGGTTGGATCTACTTGTTTGTACGGTGTAAATCTCTCAGCAAAACTATAAGCGATAAGCCTTTGAAGAAATTCAAAAATAAAAACATGACAAAACAAGTAAGGACGGCGCTGTCTTCGGCTGTGCCGAAGGCTTTATACCTTTCATGAATACGTGCAAACTTACCATAATCCTCTTATCTGAACGATCGGTTGTATGGGATATATACTATTTATAGCTTCGATCTTTGCGATTTTTTTGACAAAATTTTTATTCTCTGTAAGCAAATATCTCACCAAGTTTCAAGTTTTAATCTTCCAAAATAAGGGATAAATGGCCATAATCCTCTTATATGAACGATCGGTTGTATGGGATGTATACTATTTATAGCTCCGATCTTGGTGATTTTTTTACGAAATCTTTTGCTATCCATAAGAAAATATCTCACCAAGTTTCAAGTTTTAATCTTTAAAAATGAGGGAGAAATGGTCGTAACCCTCTTATTTGAACGATCGGTTGTATGGGAGACATATGCTATAGTGACCCGATTATACCGGATCCGACAAATGTCTAATATAATACAAAAATACATCCGTGTGCCAAATTTCATCGAGATATCTCAAAAATTGAGGGACTAGTTTGCGTTGAAACAGACGGACGGAAAGACGGACAGACGGACATGGCTGTATCAACTCAGTTCATCGTCCTGATCAATTTGGTATACTTAATGGTGGGTCTATCTCTTATATTTCTAAACGTTACAAACGTTAATATACCATTTCAAGTTCATGAAAGGTATAAAAAAATAAAAAAACAACAAGCATGGCGCGCATAAATGCAACAAGAGGACCAGCTTCCTCCCCGAAAACATCCTTCACCAACATGTTCTTTTGACAAAAAAACTGGAAGAGATGAGAGGTTCTGCAGTGAAACAGTTGGCTGCTGAAATTGCTCACCTGAAGACGTCGTTCACCACTATTGAAAAGAGAGTGTCTCCCGTCGAAAATGCATGCTCTGATGTTCTCACTCTTCGAAGTGAACTTATTGCAGCTCAGGTTCAGCTCAGTGCACTTGGAAGCAATTCAGTTGCTACTGATGTAATAATTACCAGCATCCCACAAATAACTAATAAGTGTTTTCCTGAGCTTTTTCTCAAAATTTGTCGAGTGGCGGAGCATAAAGCACCACCCGGGAGAGATGTGTTTCGACTGCGAAATGGAATAGGCAATAAACAGAAGACTAAGCTCTTCTCTGCTTCTGACCGTTACCTTCTACTGAAATCTATTGCTGTGCTTTGCAAATCAAAAAAAAGAGATCGCTTGCGCTCTCCGATATTGGTCTGCCGGGATATAGCTTTTTTTTTCTTTAGGAGAGCTTACCAAAGAAGTTGTGAGCGGTGATGGCTCATGCCTCTGCAGTAAGGTGGCAGAAACAACTAGCGTCGTCGTTTTCCATTCGGGGCAGAGTCTTTATTCGTATCAAATCAGGTGAAGAGCCTAAACTGGTAAACAGCATAGCCGAGGTGAGTGCGATTATAGGCAAATATATAACTTTAGTTTTATTGGTAAATGCCTTATTTAGGTTATATGAAATATATTTTGTATATGTACTTAACTCTCTATATTCCTTTATCTTTTGAACTTTTCTTATTTTGTTTTGTTTTGATCAGATGCCTATGCTCTCCGCTATTGTTACTATGTATTTATTCCCACTTTAATGCGTTCCTTCCCAAATGATCTTAAACCCCAGTAGGAAAACCGCCTACAGCAGAAATGACTGCCACAAGACTTTGATAAATATTCTATACAAGCAATATAATGGACTGAGTGTGGTGCATTTCAATGCCCTTAGCTTGAATGGTGAGAAGCTGGACTATGTCAGGGGTACTTTTGGGAAATGGACTGTAGATATTATTTGCGTATCTGAAAATTGGGTTTCTTCTGTTATTTATGATTTCCACTACAGTAACCCTAACTATAATCTCGTGCGTGTTGACCATAAAGGACCAACTGTGCCGAAGACTTTACACCTTTCACGAGTACGCATCAGGGTTTTAAGTGTCCGATCCTTACTCACAATTAGTAAAAACTCTGCAAAACTGATCATTTAAAGATACATAGACCAAACCCCATTTATCGGAACAATCGATTGTATGGGAGCTATATGTTATGTAGGTCCGATCTGGCTGATTTTCACTACACACATTACATACGTAATAAGTACCAAACCTGCAAAACTTTAAGTTCCTAGCTTTTTAATTCCACAATTTATAACCCAAAACCCATTTATCGAAACTATCGATTGTTTGGGAGCTATGCGTTATATTGCTCCGATCTTGCTGATTCCGACGAATGATTAATTTCATTCAAAATGGCAGCTCCATACCAAACTTCATCAAGATATCTCAAGAACTGAGGGACTAGTTTGAGTATAAACAGACAGACGGATAGACGGACTTGGCTAAATCGACTCAGCTCATCTCCCTGATCATTTCGGTATACTTATTGGTTGGTCTATCTCTTCTTCTGCTCATATTTGCAAACATCGGACAAAATTTATAATACCATTTCATGTTCATGAGGAGGAGTAGTTGCAATTTATTACCAAAAATAAATATTTTAGCAGAATCAAAAAACTGTGGTACGGAGTATTTCATTACTGAAATTTCGGATAACTTTTAGAGGATATTAGTATCCTGTGTGTGCAACCCTCAGTAATGTTACCTGTTAGACTCGTGTTTTAGTGATTTGGCTGTATTCTTGATTGATTTTGAACGTTTTGTGATATGTGACGACTTTAATTTTAATATTTTACTTAATGACTTTTATTCCAATAAATTACTTGATCATGTCTCAGCTAGATGTTATGTTTCATTCTCCATCTGATATTGTTACTACTAGTTATCTGTAAATGTTGATATGCTGTTTTTTGATTTATCTTATGTTGACTGGACCCAGTGTTGGTTTATTAAGTCGGTAGATGGAAAACTGGACTTTTCAAATAAAATAATTTATACGCTTTATGATAAGAATGTTCCTTTAAGGAAAGTTCGTATTACTACGAACAGCACTCCTTGGTATAACAGTAAAGTACAAAATTTCTCGAAATAAAGCCACTATTATTGCCCGAAAGTCAAAGTAGGCGTACTGTCAGATTAAACTAAACCCGTCAAATCCATCTAAAGATTTATGGCGTAATTTAAGAAACCTGAACATACATGGTAAGACTGAATCAGAATATCAGGTAAACCTCGATACTTTAAAGGACTATTACGACAGCTGCGGTAGAACACGGGACAGTCCCGTATCTCTGAACTTCACTAGTAGCTTTGAACCGGAAAATAAGTTCGAGTTTAGGCTTTTATCCGAGCACGACGTTTTTAAGTATCTCATGAGCATCAAGTCTAACGCGATCGGAGAGGATGGAATATCTTCAAAGTTTGTGAAACTTGTGTTGTCCTTGGAACTCTCACACATATGATTAATCACTGCTTCATATGATCATCAAAAAATGAATCGAAAAAGCATTAATCATTCCATTTGCAAAAGTAAATACAGCTGTTGAACCGAGCAGCTATAGACCAATTAGCATTTCATCTGCCTTTACGAAAGTGTATGAGTCCTTAATGGCAGCTCAAATCTCCGCTTATGCTCAAGACAACAATATTCTAAGCTCAGCTCAGTCCGGATTTAGACCTAAGCACAACTGTTTTACTGACATGCCAAAAATTCTGGAAGAAATAAGAATGCATTATGAAACTGGTAAATTAACGCTACTCTGCCTCCATGATTTTTCTAAGGCATTTGATTCTGTGACCCATCCCCTTCTCTGTAAAAAGCTGGAATATTATTTCGGATTCTCTGACAGCTTATTAGCAGGAAAAACTCAGAAAGTAGTATGTAAGGGATATGCGTCGAAATCATTTATAGTTTACTCTGGTGTACCATAAGGTCCAGTTCTTGGTCTTCTTCTGTTTAGTCTGTTTGTCTGTTTGTCAATGAAGTGTTTTCGGTGTGTCAGTTTGTAGATGTTCACGCCTATCCAGATGATGCTTAATTCTATTTATCTAACCGTATTGGTCTTGTTAAGGATCTGTGCTTTAAAATTAATAGTGACTTATCTGCGATTTCAAAATGGGCCTGCGATAATTGCCTCAGCTTGAACGCCAAAAAGTCATAAGTGTTGCCCATTAGTAAAAGTGTTGTGCATGCTGAAGCCATCCCTAAACTATTTGTTGGAAATACCGCTCGCCGTTCATGGACACTTTAAAGAATTTGGGCTTCGTGATAAACTCAAAGCTCAATTGTGTCGATCATGTTAATAAAACATTGATTTCTTCAGTTCAGCATAATGCAAGTGTTTGGAACTTAACTGCATATACGAGTATATACTTTTCTCCTTTTATTTTCTTCCATTAGTTGTAATATTATTTTTTTATTTTGTCCTTAAATGCTTTGTCTTACTGTCACATCGATATTGTTTAATAAATAAATAAATAAATAAAAATAAACTTCCATATTGCAGTGGGGTATTAACAACTTGCCCAGATATTTTACTTGTGTGTTATCCGATTCAGCAGGAGTATACCACATACTATTGAGATGCAGCTGACCAATTTTGATTGAAATATCTGGTAGAAACTACAAGCAATCGCCTTTGAAAATATCAGAATTTTTATGCTGAAAAGTAGGCGGCGCCACGCCTACTTCTCCAAATTCATAAAGTTATTATTTTTTCTTAAAAAGCTTATTCTTCTTCTTTAAATGGTCATCTAACCGCCTGGGCGATTTTGACCGTCCAACATAGCTCGCCAGTCGTTTCTTCGTTGCTCCAATTGGAAACACCCCGGGATCGCAAATCGGTCTCCACTTGGTCCTTCCATCGGAGTGGTGGTCTCCCTCTTCCTCTGCTTCGCCGGCGGGTGCCGATAAGAATACCTTCTGGGCTGGAGCATCTTCGCTCATTCGCACTACGTGGCCTAGCCAGCGAAGCCGCTGTGTTTTAATTCGCTGAACTATGTCGGCGTCTGCTTAAAGTTCATACAGCTCATCATTAAATCTTCTTCGGTACTCGCCGTCGCCAACGCGTGGATGTCCACAAATCTTTTGAAGAAACTTTCTCTCGAATACTCCCAGAGCCGGCTCATCAGATGTTGTTAGTGTCCATGCTTCTGCACCATATAGCATGACGGGTGCGATGAGTGACTTGTAGAGTGTTATATTCGTTCGTCGAGAGAGGACTTTACTTTTCAATTGCCTACTCAGTCCGAAGTAGCATTTGTTTGCAAGAGTAATTCTTCGTCGGATTTCTAGGCTAACATTATTGTTGGTGCTAATGCTGGTTCTCAGGTAAACGAATTCCTTTACTATTTCGAAATTATTGCTGCCAACAATGGCTTGGTTGCCAAGGCGTGAATGTGCTGACTCTTTGCATGATGACAGAAGGTACTTCGTTTTGCCACCAGCACCAATCCCATTTTCTCCGCTTCTTTTTCTAATTTGGAGAAAGCAGAAGTCACGGCGCGGTTGTTAAGGCCAATGATATCAATATCGTCAGCATATGCTGTTTACGAAAATGCTATAATATAGGTGTTATTAATTTTGTTTTTAAATTCCTGGGTATTTTTTGTATGCCGAATTAGCCGTTATATTTTTCAAAATGTCTGCTACATATTTACACAGGTTATGTGCTGGTGATCCGTTGGCTGAGCATATTGGCCTAAGTGGTGTTCCTTCCTTGTGTAATTTTGGTAGTCCATAAATCTTTGGAGACAGGGCCGTTGTTGTGGTAAGTTTGTTTCTTTCGATCTTTGAAATTAACTCTAATTTATAAATTTTATCGACTAGACTATTGTTTTTGCTCTGTAGTCTAGATGTGGGATCCTGTCTTTGTATCCTGTACATTGTCAAGTCGTTTAATATATCTTCCATTTTCTTATTATAGTCACATATTTCCATTGCTACCGTTTTGTTGCCCTTGTCAGAAGTTAAAATACGAATATTATAATTTTTGCTCAGAAATTTCCGCGTTTATTTAAAACTAGTTGACCTCAAGCCAGCTTCCAAACACAGTTAAGGAAAAAAGGTCGCAAAACAATTATTTAAATTACAAATATATAAAAATATATTTTTATCTTTAACGTAATAAGTATAATCTAACTCGACTTGGAAATTACAGTCGTGAGTAAAATAAAAGCAGTGATACGCATAAAAGTGCGCTTCACTAAAAACCATATACTAATAATAAATACAATATACATTGATATTTTTATTTTAAAACATCAAATCGTTAAAGACTGACAAACTACAGGCGCGCAAAAAATAAGCACCGGTAAATTTGAAAGCTCGGTAAATTAAAAACCACACAAAAACCAAATATATATCGACATATATAAATATACCGATAATTTTATTTATAAAAGAGGTTCACTTTCCGACTTATAAAGTCAACGGACCCTAAAACAACTCATCAATTATTAGACGTACCCAAAATGGGTGAAGAAGAAAAGCCTCAAGGCAACCCTGCTGAAAGCACCCGTTCAAAACAGGGTGCCAAGCAAAAAAGGGGCAAAGATTTTTCAGCTGCAAAATTCATTGCAGATAGTGACAGTATTATAAGATACTGCACTAGATTTTCCACAATCCCTATAGAGGAAAATACAGAATCGGTTCAGGAAGTTAAAGAAAAATCACTTGATAGATTTTGGACACGGCTCCAATCGGTATATGACGCAATCATCGAAACAGATGATTCAGAATTGCCCGAAAATTTTCAAAACTCGGCATATGCAAAATATGAAACCTTCTAAAGCTTGTAACTGCACCTACTCCACACCAGCGAGTAGAGCTGCCCTAAGCAAAAATAAACGAAGCAAGTTCCGGCATATATCTCAAAGTGCCAGCCTGTGTTACTGAAGTATTTCATGGGGGTTATGAACAATGGCCGTCCTTCCGGGATATGTTCTCAGCCGTGTACATAAACCACCCAAAGCTATCACAAGCGCAAAAACTATATCACTTGCGAAATAAAACAAGAGGTCAAGCAGCGGTAATAGTCAAACAGTTCGCACTTAACGATGACAATTTTAATCTTGCTTGGGAAGCGTTAAAAGCTAGGTATGAAAATGAAAGAGTCTTGGTCGATAAACAAATAACGACCTTAATGAATTGACCAAAAATTTAAAACGAAACCAGTGAGGAATTTCTTAAATTACAGTCAACAATTACAAACTGTTTGTCGGTTCTAGCAACCCAAAATGTCCCCACTGGAAACTGGGACCCCATTCTGGTCAATATATGTGCTGCCACATTACCAGAAAAATCTTTAATTTTATGGGAGCAATCGCTCTCATCCCGTAAAAAATGTCCAACGTGGCAATAAATGAAAGATTTCCTCACTACCCAGTTCTGAATCGCAGAACGGGTAGATAATAAGGTATCAAAGCCGAAAATTATACACGAAGACCATAATAGAAGCTTCTTTAAACCCCAAGCCACTAAAAATAATTCAAATAATAAGAGCTTCAATAAGTCGCAATCGTTCACCTCTGAACAACTCAGACATATAAAGAAATAACATAGTCAGAACTAAGAAACTTTGCAACAACTGTCTGTCACCTAGCCACACGGTACAGGCATGTCCAAGTAAATACAATTGCTCATATTGCCGTAGGAGACATCATTCGATGCTCCATAATAATCACTATAATACTCCCCAAAATAATCCAAATGCCAAAAGAACCACGGGACTAGCTGCAGCAGCTAGATCGGATAATACCGAAAGATACAATCCCGAAAGTTGTCAAGAACAACCATGCTGCTCAAACGCAGCCAGAATACAAACGCTACATTCAGAAAATGAAATCAAAACACTATTACCGACAGCAATAGTCTCCATCGAACACCGAGGAGAACTATTTAAGCTAAGGGCCTTAATAGATCAAGGATCACAGCGATCATTTATAGCATCTAAGGTCCAAAAAAGTTTAAATCTGCCAACCAAACAAGCCAATTTCAAAATTGCAAGAATAGGCGGCAGAGTTGTTCAAAACTCAAATAAAATCTGCTTCATTACCCTGGTTTCAACAAGCGCGAATCAAAGAATAGAAGCACAAGCTATCGTTCTGCCGCGACTTACCAAGATGCTTCCAAGCTATAACATAAATACCAAACACTGGCAAAAGTTTTCACATCTGAAACTAGCCGATCCCAACTGCCATACACCCGTTCAAATCGACATATTATTGGGAAGCGATATAATCCCCCAAATAATACTTCAAGGTGTTGAGAAAATCTCCAACAACTTACTAGCCCAAAATACCAACTTTGGATGGCTTTTAAGCGGGCAAGTCAAAGAGAAAATCTCCAGCTTCACAACGCAAGTGGACGATATTTCAAATGAAGAAGAATTACCCCTAATCCCCGTCACTACACCTGACCACAAGTATTGTGAAGACTTCTATGAAGCCACAACTATAAGATCAGACAACGGGCGGTACGTCGTTCGACTACCATTCAAACAACAGTTTCCCACCGTACAACTACAACAAAAGTACGAGTGGTATTCAATGCATCTCAGCTAACTCTCTAAATGACGTTTTATACACGGGTCCAACATTACAACCCGATTTAATGCTACTTATCATACAGTGGCGTATGTATAAATACGTATTCCGCAATTCACCTAGTAGTTCAATCCGCGACTACAAACTAAAATCGGTGTCATTTAGCGTGAACTGCGCTCCGTTTCTAGCCATTGGAACACTACACGAACTGGCAAAAGACACTAAAGCAAAACTACCACTAGCCTCTTGTCATCTGTGGCAAAACTTTTCGACGCCGCAGGATGGCTTGCACCAATTATAATACAAGCAAAAATCCTAATTCAAGAATTATGGCTAGATGGAACTGATTGGGACGAAGTGGTTAAACGACTCCGCTTAATAAAATGGTCCCAACTTGCAAACAACTTGCACACTATATCCGAGATACAGATACCTCGGTGGGTGAATGTCTCACCCGACCATCAAGTCTAAATCCACGGTTTCTGCGATGCTTCTGAAAAAGCACACTGCGCAGCTATTTATATGCGAACCCAGCATAATGGCAAGATTACTAGTCACCTATTAGTGGCAAAAGGTAAGGTCGCACCTCTCAAGACCGTAAGCCTCCCACGGTTCCAGCTATGCGGTGCAGTCCTGCTCGCAAAACTAGCCCGACCGTACAAACACACTTGAACGTGAGGAATTGGAAATTGTACCTATGATCCGATTCAGGAATCGTGCTAGCCTGCTGAGAAAAACCACCACATACGTGAAAAAAATACGTGTTAAACCGCACAGCTCAAACCATTGACCTAGTTGGGCCAGCAACTTGGCGACACGTTGCCAGTGCTGATAACCGTGCGGATCTTGGCACAAGAGGCTTCAAACCCCTGCACCTTACAACCACCACACTATGGTGGAATGGCCCCAACTGATTGGTCCCCAGATGCATGGCCAAAGTCGCCTGCAAGCAATATCATAGCCCCAGAAATTCGAAGAATAGAAGGCTTTCATACAACACTGGAGGACACAGACATCCTCGAGCGATTTTCCTCGTTCCCCCAAACCTTAAGAGTAATAGCGTATAAGTTTCAATTTGTAAATCGCTTAAAGAATAAGGTGAAAGGAATACCCAATACCGCAAGCTGTGCACTAACGCATCAAGACTTGCAACGGGCCCTAATCGAGTCCACGCAGACTCGCTATTATAGTTGTGAACGAACACTTTTAATGGCATCAAAGCCCATTGACAAAAAGAGCACACTCTTAGTACTAAACACCTTTGTAGACTCTAAAGGACTGCTTCGTGCCAATGGCAGGCTAGCGAACTCCAGTCTGAGCTACAACGAGCGGAACCCTATAATAATACCCGGAAAATCCGCATTTGCCACAATCTTTATTAACTATCTCACCGTCTTAATGCTACACGCCGAGCACAGGCTAATGCAACAAATGATCCGACAAGAATTTTATATTCCTCGACTTAAGCCTCTGATCAGTGGCTGCTCTACCACCCGAACGCTGAAATTTTTCTATGCCTTTCACCATCACTGGTGTAGATTTTGCCGGACCTTTCCAGCTTAAGGCCTCGATGTTAAGGTCTTCTACCACAATGAAGGGTTACGTGGCTGTTTTTGTATGCTTTTTGACAAAAGCCCTACACCTAGAATTATGTTCGGATCTGACAACAGCAGCTTATCTCGCGGCATTTGCACGCTTTGCCGGACGGCATGGTTTTCCCTCTAAAATCATGAGCGACAATGGCAAAAACTTCATACAGTTCGCCAAAGAAGCCTCGCCGCATATCACTGAAAAATACGCACCTCAAGGCATTAGTTGGCAATTTATCCCCCAAGCGCCCACACATGGGTGGCCTATGGAAATCAGCTGTAAAAAGCTTTAAATCACATTTCAAGAAAACCGCTGACAATAATAAATTGACATTTGAAGAGTTCACTACGCTACTCATTCGAGCTGAAGCCGTTTTAAACTCACGGCCGCTATCAGCACTCTCGCAAGATCCCTCCGACTTTATAGCACTCACCCCTGGGCATTTTCTTAGAGGAGCTCCACTTCTGGTTATACCAGAACCAAACGATGGGAACGAATCAAAATTCTCCATCATGAATTTATTCGCCAATGGAAGGAAGAATATCTAAAAGACCTTTACAAATGATATTGGTGGAAAAGCACTCAAGAAGCACCAAAACTAGGAACATGCGTCTTAATTCACGACGAATGTCTCCCTCCTACCGAATGGCGGCTAGCCCGCATCGAAAAGGTACAGTTATGGTTCCGACGGTCACATCCGAGTAGTTGACCTACGTACGCAAAACGGCAAACTAACTCGACCGCTCGTAAAACTTTGTTTTCTAATAACCGAGTCTAATACCGCTAATACCGATCGCACAAATACTTCAAATCAATATAAAATGAAATATGGAGCAATTCATCCACCGAAGCGATGTTGCTAACTATTCGAAATAAATACCTCACTCCTAAAGAGGTAGCTCGAAGAATTCTCCCCTCCTCGAACTAAACGGGCCATCATACCGCAAATAAAAACCCGCATAAAATACCAATAACGAAATCACATTTGAAAAACATATGTCTATAAAGTGCTTAAATCAAGCACCCCTATACTTTATAAGACACTAAAGTCTATAATTTCTTTCCATACAAAATATCGTCCGATATCTCTTCTGTCGCCGGTAGCGAAGTTATTGGTCACCATTCTTCTCCCATACTACACTGCAAACATGGAGTTGGCCGAACACCAGCATGGCTTCCGGAAAACACGCAGCACAACAGCCGCTCTGAACATAATTACCACGCGGATAAACTATTGTTTGAATCAACAGCCACTATAAGACGGTACTGTCCTATCCCCCCTTTTATTTAATTTCTATATTTCGACGGGGTCTCCATTATATTAGCCGACCGGTTATTGATTAACTGCTGACACCAACTGGAGGAAGTTGCAAGTCTGCCAAAACACCGCCTTCAGAACTGTCACGGGATATCTGCTTATTTCATCTGAGTCTCACCTTCATCAGGAGGCCAAAATGCTCAATACACGCGAGCATGCGGAACTGTTGAGCAGACAGTTTTTACTGACCTGCCACAGACCCATTCATCTAAACCGCCATCTATTGGATGAAACTCCTCCCCCGAGAGACATAAGGTAGCATTTTCGTAAGCACTATGATGAGATCCGGCACCACATTACGTTGCCGTTGGATCTGCGCAACCATAGGCTCTAAACGACCTCCATATCGAGCCGGTAGACAGATCCCTCAGATATCGGTCTGTGACCCCCGTAATTGACATCAAACCACCTGAAATAGCTGATGAGAAGCGTATTCTTCTGAGGGAAACTAGAGTCATCCTAGCACAAATTCTCTCTGGATATTGTAATAGGTTTAACTCTTACTTATCCAGACTGAACCCATACCATACCAAATACGTACCCTACAAATAAATTAATGGCGGCCCCCGTGTTGTGTCGGTAGTGTTGTCGGCCTACCACACCGAAGGTCCAAGGTTTGAGTCCTGGGAGAGATAACATCAAAAGTGGTTTGAAAAAGTTTTTCAAAACGGGGTCGTCCCTCGGCAGTGGTTTGGCAAACTCTCCGAGTGTATTTCTGCCATGGAAGCAAAAATTCAAAAATATGTAGGTCCCGCCAATTTGTAGCAACAAATTTAAAACGGCACACCGGAAGCTTGGCGCATACATTTATATATTTTTTAAATTAATTTACCCCTTAAAACTCATAACAGAGGTGTTTTTATTGAAAACAATCAGCTGGCTTATTAATACGAACTGAAAAGTATTAAAATCGACCTGCGTAAATTGGTATGCCATAATAGATCACTACTAGGTATATAATCTTCGGTTCTACCCGAACTTAGACTTCCTTACTTGTTGATGTTATGCACTGTCACATACCGAATAAAAGCCCTACAAAAAGGGAAAGAAATTATTTTCAGGGCATTTCGATTATCTTGCTATTATGGCATGTACTCGTATAGTGCGTGATCGGAATCTACATACGAGGTGTGTTCAAAAAGTATCGCGAATTTTGTGTTTTTTCAAAAATTATTTATTTATACATGAATATCTATTTTGTCCCCTTCAAAGTAATCCCCATGAGATATTATACACTTGTGCCAACGATTTTTCCAATCTTCGAAGCACTTAAAATAATCATTTTTTTGTATCTTGTTCAGCTCCTCCTTCGATGCCGTCTTTATCTCGTCAAGAGAAGCGTAACGTCGTCCTTTCATGGGCCTCTTCAGTTTAGGGAACAACAAAAAGTCACAGGGGGCCAGATCTGGGGAATACGGTGGCTGCGGCATCATTAGTGTGTTGTTTTTGGCCAAAAAGTCGCGCACAAGCAACGATGCGTGAGCAGGGGCGTTATCGTGGTGCAAAAGCCAATTTTTGTTCTTCTTTGCACATCTTCTCGGCCTTCTGAGAACATTTTGTACCACCGATAAACGTTGCTTCGGTCCAAGGTAGCTTCTCCGTATGCCACAGTCAACATTCGGAATGCATCCGCGCACTTAATTTCGTTTTTCACACAAAATTTGATACAGGTTCTTTGATCCATTTTTTTGAATAGGTAAAAATCGAAGACGATCCAAAACACGTGCAAGCAAAGCAGCTGTCAGCAATTAACTGAACATTCAAAATGGCCGAGCTTGTCGGCATAAGTGAGAGACATGAGTACCAACATAACGCCACAAAAAATTCGAAATTCGAATATACGTAACCAGCGAAAATTCAAAATTCGCGATACGTTTTGAACACATCTCGTATATATAAATACGACACAATAAAAGTTTTTCAACACCTTTTTTTGGGAGAACCGTTTGACCGATTTTAATTAATTATGCACCGGTCGAAAGGAAATAGAAATCTTCGGTGCATATAGCGTATCTCTTATATATAGTGGACGTGGCATCCGGCATATATGTAGCATAAAATGTGAAATTGTAATATCCCCAGAAGCAATAAACCCAGAGCATTAATCTTTGACAGTAAGATACACAACATCAATATTGGTTTAGCTGAGAAATATTGGTGTTATTGGAAAAGGGGGTGTGCCACCTCCCATACAAACTCAGACTTTCATATCGTATATATTCGTAACCACATAACCTACATCAATGAAATTTGGCAACATTGGATATGTAGCTTATATGAAACGTTTAACAAAAATTGGAAAATTTTGGTAAAAGGGGCGTGCCACCTCCCATACAAACTCAAACTTTAATATCATATATTTCCGTAACCTGTTAAGCTTCAACAATAGAACTATGCGAAACAGAGAATGTGGCTTCTCATTTGTAAGCTGAAGCCTTGGTCAGTCATACGTATAGGTGGATATCTATCTATATATAAATACGCCACAATGAAAGTTTCTCCCAATATCTCCAAAAACAATAACGCCAGAGTAATAATCTCTGACAGGTAGATTCACAATATCAATATAGCTTCAGCTAAGATATATTGTAAAATTGGGTGTGGCACATAAGCTACATCAATTAAATTAAGTAGCTTAAATAAAACTTTTAACAAACACAATATTACAGGCAAAATAAGCCATAATTTAAACACTTGCTAGATATTCTGGCTGGCTCGTTGCCGCCACTGAAGCAGAAATTTGGCATTCCAGCAATCGCAGAAGGAGGCTATCAAAAAGGCATTGTCAATGACCATGAGGTGCGTCTTAGTCAGTCATCTTTCAGTGAGGTTCTTTCAGAGGTACTGTGCATTTTGGAGCCAAGTTCGCAATACCAAGTTCGCAATACCAGGAATTGTAGGCTGTGTTGATTGAACACACGTTACCATAACATCCCCTTCAAAGAATATTCACCAATTTTACAATAGGAAAGGCAAATGCAGTTTGAATGTTATGCTCGTAAGTATATACATATAATTTAATTTTAGATAAAATGTAATTGTATTCATAAACTGCCTTGTCAGGTATGGGACAGCAACCTTAGAATTCGTGCTGTTGATGCTACACACCCTGGTGCTTGCCACGATGCATTTATATGGAATATAAGTGATGTAAGATCGGAAATGGAACAAAATTATTTAGAAACTCACAGCACTGCTCGACTACTACGTCACAGTTTTAAATCAATAAAACGAATTCATTTAAAATTCCGAACATTTTAGGTGATGCAGGGTATCCCCTAGAGCCTTGGCTACCTCCTCCATATAGAACACCAGAAAGTGGATCCCCTGAGGCAAAATTTAATGAAGTAGACATGCGGGGTCGGAACATAATCGAAAGAACAAATGGAGGTGTCCCTTAGGTACACGAGAGTTGTACTATGCTCCTGCCAAAGCAACAAAAATTATCAACGTTTGCGCAGCTTTACATAACATTTGCACTCATTACAAAAGTGAAGCTAATTTTCATAATCCATCTGATAATACAGATTTGAACGAAACCTCCACAGTAGATGCTCAACAGGTCCACGAAGGCAGCAGTACCTATCTGGCCACGGGCCAGCGGATTCGTACAGAAATTACAAACACTCTTTAAATAAAGTATGTACATTGATTTCATTTATTATTTTTATTTAAAAGTATCAAGGTACTTCAGTCATCGAGCAAAAAAAATATAACATTTCATAAAACTTAAACCTAAGTTATGTTAAAAAAAATGCATTGCATTAAGCCTATATACATACAAGGTGGCGCAAAAGTAATCCTCCTATCAGAAAATGCTATAAATTTTGCGATTGACCCCTAAAGTCAGTTCTGTTTTGACATTTGTGTAGTAAACACATGCGAAATACATGTTAATAAACAATGTTACGCTACACTGCTCCAGAACGCGGAATATTGCTGACTATTTATTTGACCAATAATCGGTCGGGGCCAAACGGTTACTGTGAATGGTGAGCGCTACAGAGCAATGATCAACGAGTTCTTTTTGCCGCAACTTGATGAATTGGGATTGGAAAACATGTGGTTCCAACAAGACGGTGCAACAGCACACACTGCACGTGCCACAACCGATATGCTGAACATCGGAAGCTTACTTTTGCGCCACCTTGTATATACATAACTAAAAATACTTAATTTCTTATGTACATAAAAAATTTAAAAATAAGTATGCAGTGGTTAAACAAAATAAATCAGCCTTTAATTCCATACAGCTTTTTTATAAAGTAATAAAAAAAGAAATCAGGCACCACCCGTCTTTTGTTTTTCTCTTTAGAACTTCTAATTTTAATTGTTTTAACTCTAAAGTATTTCGGTTAAACTCAATTAACTCCTCAATTTCTCTCTGACGCATCTTCTCCATTGTATAATCGTGGCTCGCTAGTTCCTTTATTTTTTCTTCTTTCAGATCACACATCACCTAGCTTGTCACAAATTTCTCGTTGTGTATCGAGATGTTTTCTGAGCTTGCTCTACGAAGAACTGGCTGTGCGCTGACATCGCTTTGTTGGCATTCACTGGATGGAACAGCAGGCTCACATTCAGGATCAACAAGTTCGATGTCAGTAGCCCGATTCTGTAACTTTTAACCACTCGCCGAGCGTTAAGCTTATCGCCAAATTTTGGCGTTTGTTCTTAACGAAAGTGCGATTCTGTAACTCTCCTTTAACGCCGCTAAACAGCTGACTCTTGATGGTGATAAAATATGGCAATACTTCTCTTTTCGCCGTATTTTGCACTAAATTACATGCAAAAAACTCAAAACTAATTTTTTTACTTTTTTCAAACGCTCAAACACTTGCAAATATATTAACGCTAGTTAACGAAGTTAGCGCTAACACCTGGCGTTTACAATAGTTACAGAATCGACCTACAGGCGTAGTTGCAGGAAAATCCGTACTACACCCAGGATCGTCGCTCCGTATTAAAATATCCGACAAAATTTCAATATATAAGTTTGTCTTAGACCTTTTAGCGCCCGGCCCGAACCTGTGCGAGCCTTCAACACTGTCAACAGTGTCTTTGAGGTCTAGCAGTTGATATATAGATTCCTCGGCACTTGTAAGCGTTTGGGTTTTGTTGGGTCCAATTTATTTTGTGACGCCTTCTTCCTTACATATCTTTTCTGGTCAATTCACACCTAGTTAATAGATGCATTGTTATATTAAATAGATTTTGCATGCATTACTAAGTAATTCTCGATTGGACTGATTTACTGGAAGTGAAAATATAGAATGCAATGTTACGCCACCTATGGCAAAAGCTGCATTCCCGGTTGGAGCGCATGGCAGCACATTTAGGGAGCTTGGATTTGATCCAGGTACTGAATTCATGAGATTATTGAGGGACTGATATATTGAAGATATTAATCGGCTTTTTCCCACGCCAGCGCCACCGCCTACAAATTCATAGAATGGCTTATTTTTTTGGAAATTGTGTAGCATATGTATTAAATACATTCCCTGTTTTATATTTAACTTTTGAACTGAGGAAAGTAGTTTTAAGGGAGGAAGCTTAATAAGCCTAAGGCTACACTCTGGGTCACCATTAGGAGCTGTGTCCTCTCCGTGCAAGTCTGACAAATTTAAATAAGGGTTGATTTCTGGAAGTGCTAGTACCCTAAACTCTATATCAACAATAGGTTGGACATTTACCTTAGGTTCTGCTGATTTTCTCTTTATCTTCATTCAAGAGCCTGGAAATGCCTCTACTAGATTTATTTATATAATTAATTATATATGAACAGCAAGCATATGCATCTAATATGAACTGAATATGGATGTTGGCCCTATGTAACTCTATAATACGAGGATTGTATGCATTGATGGAACGGTCCTGCCATTTACGTTTCAAAAATATTTTAAGTTTACATAAATCTTCTCTGAGAGCCAGACAATAGTCGTCAAATGATAAATTTGTTCTTGAATCGCTAAGAAAACTTTCGAAATCATTCAGGGTTGTAATATCTGAAGAAGAGATATTCGAGTTGAGTAGACTTTGAATTTTTGTAAAGTTTGCTCTAAGAGTTGCAATATTTTTAGTTTCTTCCGAAAATGGAAGTAATATATGAGTGGAAGGCATGGGCGGATATGGGATACCAAAACGACAAACTTGCTAGCCCCTTATTTCTCTTGTGCAAGATCGGCTATGGTTGTGCTTTTGGTATTCTAAATAATTTGTGTATAATATATTGGTCAATAAAATTAATTACATTTGGAAATGTTTGAGGATCCTGAAGAATAAAAATTTCATTTAAAATATTTTGAGCTGCCACTCTATTGCTTCCAGAAAATTTTCGAAGGCAGATGGACGTACTATTCTTAACCTGCAGTAATTCTAACTTCTTGTAATCATAGAACAGTTTAGGAATGGCACAAGCTCTCCTGTCAAAACGGCAAATTTCCGATCGTACAATTTTCCTGTATGTTTCTGAACACTACCGTTTTTGTCCAGCATAAATTGTAGCGAAAGATAATTCCTTTGCATTGGTATCTTGAATTATGTCAAGGGGCTTCTGTCCCTCGCCTGGCGCAATTACTAGCCGATTAACTTCCAAATTTTTTAATGGTATATTATCGAGAAGAGTTTCCTGACAACCTGGACTAAATTTTTCAATATTGGCTTCTGAAGTAGGAGGTGGTCTAGAAAGGTTACTATTTTGTATTAGAGGGACATGTTTAAGCCAGGAAATAAAGGGGACTTCTTCCTGGTCTTTGAACTCGGAAATCCAGTTTTCATTAACTTGGATATTACGTTCCCGATAAAGTGGGAAACATTTTTTTTTAAATAAAATGGATGGATTTGGGAAGCAACATCGAAGTTTAAGGATCTTACACGGTGAGAAAACCATAGCCCGTCACAACAAATGCAAACTACTATTGGTCCGTTTTAAATACATTCGAAATAAGCACTTCTAAAGTCCATCAAACTTCCCTCGTTATACGAATTCTTTCCGCCTGTCTTTCATTTTCGGACTGCCTGTTGCTTAAAACCGTTCTATGGCGGCTAACTCTTTGATGGACTTGACACCTAAGCACACACACGCAGCTCTTTTTGGGCGCCTAGTTCTGCGTTGAGAAGTGTTAATATTTTGTTCAACGAAGCGAACTTGAGGGTTTTCACGTCGTAATCTATGGTCGCGAGTATTTCGATGTTGCTCAGCGGATCGAAGCTCTGGGTTTTCGCGGGGGTCCTATGTTGCGAAGTATTAATAATTTGCTCAGCGGAGCGAACTTCGGGGTTTTCACGGCGTAACCTATATTGGCGGGTATTGCGAGATTGCTCAGTAAGCCTATAGTCTGTACTACGAACAACGTGAATTAGTGTCCTATTATCAACACGCCTTAAAGTATTAGTCTTTCTACTTAAAGTCTTTCTACTTAAATCATGCATAGATTTAAAAAAATTCTAGTAAGGTACAAATAAAAAATTACTTGAACAGGTGGGTAAATTAAACAAATAATAATAAAGAAAATAAATAAATTTAGTACAGCTGGGTATAATAAGTAATGTCCTGAATTATTATTTACTGCTTTGGTGCCTTGTTTTTTGTTTGATCACCAGCGATTTGTTTATTCCCCTGCTTTCCAAAAACTAATAAGCACCTTCAACAATTTACTTTTTTAATTTTCTAAGTTTGTTCTTCACAGCACTTTAAACATTTTGAGTGTCGTTATAACTTATGTTTTGTAAAAAACATTTAAGATTTTATAAACGCGGCTTTACGAGTTTTACTTATGTTTTGAACAAAAACACTTAAGATTTTATAACCGCGGCTTGTAAAAAACAACCACAAGCTTAAAATATCGAAAAACGACTGAAAGCATTATCCATTCAATCCTGTAACTAATGTATCATGTATCTTATATGTAGATACAAAAAATAAATCTTTACCTAAATATGTTTGTATATGTGTATTTAGGTAAATATAGGAGTGCTTGTAAACAGATAAAACCCTGCAAAAAACGGAAATACTCCGTTTCATACTCCAAAGAATACTCCTAAAGGAGTATCAGAGTACTCCAATACATATCCTCATTCATATAAAAAAGGTGGTCCAATTTACATGGCAATGTCCGGTGATTGGATCACTTAATCCATCTCGGAGTACTCCGTTTCTTTGATTTTGAATACTCTATAGACCACCCACGTGAGAGTACTCTCAAAATATTCCCATGGGATTACTTTGTGGAGTATTCAACAGCGAAGCGAGAGTAGGTGTAGGTGGTGCTCAAAAGAACACATACTCCCTTCTCGCTTTTGTCTAGAATACTCTATAGAGTAATCTTTTGGCAGCATTTTCGAAAGCAAAGTAAATGGTACTCAGAGTAGGATTAGGTGATACAATCACCGGATATCGCTTTGTAAATTTGACCACCGTTTTTATATGAATGAAGATAAGTGTTGGAGTACACTGATTCTCCATCGTTTTTTACAGGGAAAGACCGCTTACATATTCACGGGCGGACACAGATAGAAAACACCCCTTTACCTACATATGTATGTATTTAATGATGATAATATACATTTTCGTTTAACCTTCACCGCTGCAGTATTTCCTTATGAAACGATTTCAAATTCTCAAATGGGTGTAACTTCTATAGTTTAAATCCGATTTTAAATCCGTTGGGACTCAATGACCAACTTTTTTTCCTTCACCCATGAGTGAATACACCATTCGTTTCGTTCTTTCTAGACTACGTGGCACCATTTACAAATGCAAATATTGGCTATTATAAGTAAATGGTGAAAAAAGGATACCTTGTTTTAAATATACCTGAATCAAAGAGCATTATCTGAGATTAAAAAAATCCGTACTTTTTCAATTGTTTAGACATATTTTCATGAACATTCCTATATATTTTAAGTGTTTTACTACGTATGAAGTGGGCGCTGCCACGCTCCCTTCCTAGATATAATTACAATCTTATGAATAAAAATGAATGTGTCTTTTATAGGCGGCCAAAGTAATCAACCGATCTCGATGAAATTTTCACAGTCGATTTTCGGGTTTAATGGCTACATTATAGGATATATATAGATTTGAAAAAGTGGGTGGTTCTACGCTAAAATGATGTATAAAATTGCAATCCTATGATTAAAAATGAATGTGTCTTATAATATAGGCGCCCAAAGTAATCAACCGATTTCGACGAAATTTTCACAGTAGATTTGCGGGTTTACTGGCTACATTATAAGAAATATATGAATATAAAATTTCAATCTTTTACAGGCGTCAAAAGTACTTAATCGATCTTTATGATATTTTCACAGTATACTCTCGGGTTCACAGGTTACAGCACGGGCTATCCATAATTTTGGAAAAGTGGGTGTTGTTTTTTTGTGTTGTTTGTCCCTTATTGATGTCCAACCTTCATCACGGGTCCTTAAGATATTTTTACAATGGGTTGTTAATAGCCAAATTTTGATATTTTATTCATTAACATGTGGGCGGTGCCACGCCCATTTTCCAAAATATTTAAAAAAACAAATCATTTAAAATCATTAATAATATCATCAGGTGATTCCAAGTACTAAATTCTAGTATTACGTCTACATCAGTGAAAGAGATATTGCATATTCCGGTTTTCTAACTCTAGTTTAGAAAACTTTTGCTTATTTTATGTGGGCGTACTCTATACATACATAGTATAACTCGTATCAAGTTTCGTAATTCTATCCTTCACCGTTCTGAAGTTATTAGCAGTCGAATTTGAAAATGGCTTGACTTATAAGTTGGCGGTTCCACGCCCTCTTTCCAAAAGTTTGCAAAAATCTTATAAAGAATAAGAAAATTGATGTAAGTACCAAATTATATTATTATACCCGGACAGTTCAATATTTCTACCTTCTTTCCATATAACTTTTGTAAAAAAGTTGGCGTGGTCGAAAAGCTATTGCACTTATTTTCTACTGCTGCATTTATCACAACAATGGTATGCCTCCTACGAAATTTCGTTATACCCGCGTAGACGGTTCTGAAGTTATTAAGAGTCAAAGTATGAAACTTTTTCTAACAACTTTTTGATGTTACCTATACCAGGCCTCGAACCTTGGACGTTCGGTGTGGTAGGCCAGTAACACTACCGCCACACCACGGCGGGTCCCAAATAAGCCGTTGGCTGTACTTAGATTTGCTAAGGCAATACAGGCACAACTATAACAAACCACCATCGCTAGGGTGCGTTGGTAAAACCGAAACACAATTTTTACGTGCAGACTTAAAACTAAGAATAGTTGCATAGCTAAGAAATATTTTCCCTACTTAAGTTTTCTAGTGGAAAGGGAAAAAACGATTCATCCTTATTCCAAATTTGGTATTAACAGTTACATGTATACTAAACTCCTGCACAAGATGATTCGTTTTTATTTCAACACACTGTGATTCTATTTATTGCCTATGTTTGGCTTGATTCGGTTCATAAAACGATCGACATGCAGTCAACAGCAAATAACAAGAGTTGAGTGGCAACGAAGTCGTTCTTCTCTTTGAAAGCATGAGTGGTTTTTTTTGTAACTATTTTTATTGCCTTTCGAGTTAGGAGCCAATTAACAGTTACAACACCAAAAAGTATCACAAAAAACTCTATTCATTCGATGTAAAAGTGCGATAGAACAGTTACTTGCGTTCAGCCTTTTAGTTTTCTAAGGCCCGGTTTTTCAGTCTTTGGTTAAGCTCAGTTTAAACTAAGTTTGCTTAAACTCGGCATAAATTTAAACTCCAGTTAAACTGCAGAGCGGTTTTTCAGTGTGAGTTTAAGGCCGCTTTTAATATTTGATTTTATACGGCAACATTGGTTTTTTCTTTATCTAGATACGGCAACAGATAATATTTGTATACATATTCAACGCCATTGCTTCTCCTGAGTATTGTTATAGTTAGCATTTCGCCAATTTCTGCATCATTATAATCACTTTCGTCAGATGATATATCCAGTATTTAATTAAATATAAAAATATCGTCCTTTCTTAATTGCGTTCAGCTTATTGTTTCACAACCAAAACCATCAAATATGCAAAACAGCTGACAGGTTAACTAGAGTTTAACCCTGCCGAATTGACCGCTTAAACTACGTTTAAACTTCGTTTAAAGTTGACTGAAAAACTGAGCAACAAGTTTAAGCTTAGTTTAACTGACAAATTGAGTTAAACTTGTACTGAAAAACCGGCCTAAGTAAGAATATGAAATACGACGACGTTGCAACGGAAGGAGAAGTAAGTACATTATTTTATTATTTGGTATAGTAGGTATTTAGTATGCGAAATTTTATTTATTTTATAGTTGACTTCGAGTAGCTCAATATTGCAAAGCGATGATAGGAAGGAAAATTTTCAGGAAATAAAAGAAAAAATTATAAGCAAAGAGTACCAGATTTGCAATAAAAAGGGCGTAGTGCGGTATGAAATGTCTTTGGGAAGATTAAAACAAGCAGGCTTGCAGAACTTGATGGAATATTTACAAGTTTAATAAAAATACCACTTCTAATTTAGTAAGGCATAAGTGATATAAAATCGCAAAAGACGATGTTTCTACTTCGAAATTAGAAATAAGAGCTGAATGGAAACATGTTGGAATAAATACGAGGTGTGTTCAAAAAGTATCGCGAATTTTGTGTTTTTTCAAAAATTATTTATTTATTCATGAATATCTATTTTGTCCCCTTCAAAGTAATCCCCATGAGATATTATACACTTGTGCCAACGGTTTTTCCAATCTTCGAAGCACTTCAAAAAATCATTTTTTTGTATCTTGTTCAGCTCCTACTTCGATGCCGTCTTTATCTCGTCAAGAGAAGCGTAACGTCGTCCTTTCATGGGCCTCTTCAGTTTAGAGAACAAGAAAAAGTCACTGGGGGCCAGATCTGGGGAATACGGGGGCTGCGGCAGCATTAGTGTGTTGTTTTTGGCCAAAAACTCGCGCACAAGCAACGATGCGTGAGCAGGGGCGTTATCGTGGTACAAAAGCCAATTTTTGTTCTTCCACAAATCCGGGCGTTTCTGGCGGATTGCTTCGCGCAAATTGCGCATAACTTGCAGGTAATATTCCTTATTGACCGTTCTTCCCTGTGGCAAGAACTCATGACGCACCACGCCCCTGCAATCTAAGAAAACTGTCAGCAAAACTTTCACATTCGACCGAACTTGGCGCGCTTTTTTCGGTCTTGGTTCGTGCGGCAGCTTCCATTGAGATGATTGAGCTTTGGTTTCCACGTCATAACCATAAACCCACGATTCGTCACCAGTTATGACCCTCTGGAGCAAATTTGGGTCGTCGCGAACGGAGTTTAACATCTCGTTAGCAATGTTCATGCGATGCTGTTTTTGGTCACAATTGAGCAATTTTGGTACGAATTTCGCGTAAAAATCGAAGACGATCGAAAACACGTGCAAGCAAAGCAGCTGTCAACAATTAACTGAACATTCAAAATGGCCGAGCTTGTCCGCATAAGTGAGAGACATGAGTACCAACATAACGCCACAAAAGATTCGAAATTCGAATATACGTAACCAGCGAAAATTCAAAATTCGCGATACTTTTTGAACACACCTCGTATTTTAACAGGATGGGTAATTGTAAATTGCCACCCCTTTCAAATAGTACAGGAAAGTGGCTTACTGAAATTTTCAGAATATCTTGTATCAATCGGCGCGAAGTATTGGCCACACGTCAATATTGATGAATTGCTCCCACATCCAACAACAATATCGAGGAATATAAGTAGCTTGTATGATAAAATTTTGGCAATAGTCAAAAATGAATTGCAGGTTATTATTAAAAATAAAGATATGATATATTTTGTTGTGTTGATCTTCCGACAGGTTAGTAAGCTGATTTTTGATGGAACGATTTTCCGTCATCCCTTGTCAAGTTTGGTTTTGTGACAAACCGGTCTCGGCGTTCTGCCATATTCAATGCCTAGTTTCGTTCTGGTCTGTGTCCATCCGGTGCGTTGTTTTCATAGTCCATGGGTGCTGTGGCAGGTAATGTTAATCTATGTGTCCGTGGTAGGTAATGCTGATATGCGTGTGTGTGTGCGCGGTATTGATTCGTCCGAATTGTTACTTGTTCCAAGGGTTGTTGTGGGTATGTAGACATACCGCTTGTTAGCTAAGCGGCAGGTTGAGCTAGGTAGAAATCGGTGATTTTTGGTTTGGTTCATTTCTCGTTTTTGCTTGTTCATTGTTACGTCTTTGCTTGCTGTACCTGCTGGCACCTTCGCACAGGCAATTGAAAAGTAAAATGCTCTCTCGGCGAACGAAAATAACACTCTACAAGTCACTCATCGCACCCGTCCTGCTATATGGTACAGAAGCGTGGACACTAACAACATCTGATGAGGCGGCTGTGGGAGTATTCGAGATAAAGGTTCTTCGAACGATTTGTGGACCTCTAAGCCTTGGCGACGGCGAGTACCGAAGAAGATTTAATGGTGAGCTGTATGAACTCTACGCAGACGCCGACATAGTTCAGCGAATTAAAACACAGCGGCTTCGCTGGCTAGGCCACGTAGTGCGAATGAGCGAAGATGCTCCAGCCAAGAAGGTATTCTTATCGGCACCCGCCGGTGGAAGCAGAGGAAGAGGGAGACCACCACTCCGATGGAAGGACCAAGTGGAAACCGATTTGCGATCCCGCGGTGTTTCCAATTGGCGCAACGAAGAAACGACTGGCGAGCTATGTTGGACGGTCAAAATCGCCCAGGCGGTTAGATGACCATTTAAAGAAGAAGACCAACAAGTTAATATTTTTTGACGAAAATGATAAGCTGCTTATAAGAAATGAATGCAAGCACAAATGTCGAACTTCAATAATGAGACGGCCGACCAAGACCAACAAAGTACATCGGCGAATCCTCTCACTCGCAAAACCCAGCTTTTTACAGCATTCTTACAAGCCACTCAAGTTTCAAGCAAGGAAGATAATGTAATTAATGAGCTTATTTGATGCGGATCGACTAATGTCATATACTACGATGAATTCAATGTGCTTCAATGGTGGCACTTACATCAATTAGAATTCCCTTTACTTTATAAAGTAACCAACAGTCTTCTAGGGATTCCAGCCAGTAGTGCGGCTTCCAAAAGAGTTTTTTCCAAAGCTAGGCATTTCATTTCAGAGAAGCGGGATGCAATCGGTTGTAATTCATTTCCGGTACACCAAATAATGTTTTTGAATAACATTATGGACATCAATGTATTAAACTAATACATTCTAGTATTAAATGATATTTAGATAACATACAAATGTACATATCCTTTTTATACTATGAATTTTCATATATTAATCATTTGAAATTGAATATTTTTCTTAGAGAATTTATGTTTTATGTTATGCTTTAGTTAGGAATTTATGTTTTGCTTTAGTAGACAATAAGACTCTGTAGACAATAAAAAAATGTACCTTGAATAAATAAAATTCTGTTTCTTATAATTACACATACACTTACATATGTTATTGTTTGTCTTGAATTCAAAACGATTGCCATTCGGATCAATTGTCAATCGAATTAATTGCCTTTCGAGTTATGTAAAAGCAAGCTCGCAACTCCCTTCAGTGCAGTGTAGTGAGATGCGCTCTCACTCTTCGCTTACAAGCTCTCTCGATCAAATGCTGAGTTATTGTTGAGTGGTTTAAGTAGCAAAGATTATTGCGAGTGGCTTGAAATGTAGAATAGATGAATCGTTGCAGGTGTTTAATGTATACACAACCTCAAGCATTTTCTCTTCTTGATCTCACTTTTTAAATTCCCGTTGCAGATCCAAATAAATAGTAGAGTGCGTCAAAAAAAAATTATCAGACAAAAATTGTAGCCTTAAAAATATTTGTAAATTAGTGGAGATAGATTATTGCAATAATTTATATTCTTCTAGCCATCTTAGCTTTGATTCAGATTGAACTCAGCCCTGCTTCGGGTACATAGCTCGTTTGGTATTTATTGTACGGTTTACTTAAATTTACTTTGAGAATTTATACCTTGCTATTATATACTGTACATTATAAATATTTTTAAATTATGTTAGCTTTTGTTGATAAAAATTTATTGATTTTCAAAATAAAAATTTTAGATAATTATATTCGACAATTATGTTCAATAAACATAATTCAAAAGAATATATGTATAAATATTTAAAACCTACAATTGGCGATCGGGCAATTCGTTCCTATTGAACATTCTAATACAAAAAAAAATATTAAAAAATTTTAACAGTTATAATAATTTAATTTGTGTTATTTAAATAAATTTATAACTAGCCGTCATTATGAACCATATCTTAATACACAATAATAGATCTCTGGCTTAACCCATATATACAACAACAAAAACAATTAAAAACAAGTAAGGACGCCGCAGTCTTCGGCTGTGCCGAAGGCTTTATACCTTTCATGAATACGTGCAAACTTAAATACGCATTGTTTAAAGTTCTCTAAAACTTTGTCAGCAAAACATTTAATTTTCTTTTATAATAAGCTTTATTTGTTTAAGGGAAGTTGCCACAATCCTCTTATCTGAACGATCGGTTGTATGGGATATACACTATATATAGCTCCGATCTTGGTGATATTTTTACGAAATCCATAAGAAAATATCTCTTCAAGTTTTAATATTTAAAAATGGGGGAGAAATGGTCACAATCGTCTTATTTGAACGATCGGTTGTATGGGAGATATATGCTATAGTGACCCGATTATACCGGATCAGACAAATGTCTAATATAATACAAAAATACATCCGTGTGCCAAATTTCATCGAGATATCTCAAAAATTGAGGGACTAGTTTGCGTTCAAGCAGACGGACGGACGGACAGACGGACGGACAGACGGACATGGCTGTATCAACTCCGTTCATCGTCCTGATCAATTTAGCATACTTAATGGGGGGTCTATCTCTTATATTTCTAAACGTTACAAACATCGGACCAAAGTTAATATTCCATATCATGTTCATGAAAGGTATAAAGATTATAAAAAAATTTTCAAGACTACCTTTATATTTATGTCGCCAAAATACAGCCGCAAATTTATCCTTAACAAAGAAACTATAACCGTCCAACTTGTAATTAATTTATGAGCTTTGAAAATATAGAGGTGGAGTGCAATTAATATACTTAAAATATTTTGTCAACTGCCGACCTTCCATTTGCGATTCTAAATAAAAATTGATTGCCTTAGTTTGGAAACGTGCACTCCACCTTTATATTTTTAAATCTCATAAATGGATTTCAAGTAGGACGATTAAAGTTTCAAAACTAAAACTCACAGATACCCTGTCTTTGTTTAAGGACAAATTTGCTGCTGTATTTTGGCGACATAAATATATCTTTTTATTTTATAGTTTGTAGTGTTACCTACAAATAGGCAATTGAGAGAGCAATTATTTTGGTACATTTGTGGGATATATAGATCGGAAAAATCGTATCTCTCTCTCTCTATGGCGCGATATACAACAGGTATATCATCATAAACCTCCTAAGAGATTTTTGCGCCAAGCTTCTCTTCCAATTTGTGGTGTGCCGATTTGAATTTTCCCTACAAATTGGTGGGACCTACAGTTTTTTGCCGACTCCGAACGGCATCTACAAAGGAGACGAATTTTTGCTGAGAAGCCTGTCATGGCAGAAATGTACTAGGAGAGTTTGCCAAACCACTGCCGAGGGGCGACCCCGTTTTGAAAAACTTTTTTCAAATGACTTTTGATGTTACCTGTACCAGGGCTCGAACCATGGACCTTCGGTGTGGTAGGCCGGCAACACTACCTTCACACCACGGCGGCCGCCATCGTATCGCTGTTCTTGATATTGGTGGAGTCGTGGATTGGCCAAAGAGGATGAAAGTAGTGTATGATCCTTTATGGTGGTAAGTATCATATTTTATGTACATAACGATCGGTTCTTCTTAATTTTATGTGTGTAACTAGGCTTTTTCGATCTAAATTGCTATGTGCGAATAAAACTAAATTATTCCACTGTTTTCCAAACGTTTCGCTAATATTTTTAGCATCATCAGGGGAAGTGTATTTATTTAATTATCTGTTACAAACAAGACGAAAAAACATAAATTAATTAACATTTCAATCACGTAAACAACCAAGAAAAAAGACTTATGTAAATAAATGAACATTTTTAGCAAAAAGCACTTACGCTATTTAGCCATTCAAACATAAAAACTTGCAAAAATGTTCATTTATTTACATAATTGTTTTTTCTTGGTTGTTTACGTGATTGAAATGTTAATTAATTTATGTTTTTTCGTCTTGTTTGTAACGAAACGTTGGGAAAACAGTGGAATAATTTAGTTTTATTCGCACATAGCAATTTCGATCGAAAAAGCCTAGTTACACATATAAAATTAAGAAGACCCGATTGGTATATACATAAAATTTCAAATTACGGAAGGCCCGCCGGAACAATTTATTTATTATAGTTTATCTGTTCCCAACAAGTACACAAACAACAAAATGAAAGGCTTTTACGAACACATGAAATACAGACATGGAGAAATTACTTGCCTTAATTTAAAACACTACAGCAAACAAAAGCAGAACTTAGCAAAACAAAAAGAAGAACTGAAATTCCTTCTAGAATGTAAGCGGTATAGACTTATTCCCTATCACTTGACAAACTCCATCAAACATCTGCAAATAAAAACTACCTCTGAAAAAATAATACGACAAATGGATAAATTCAAAGAAATCTTCCTTCTAAAAATATGAAATTTGGAAATAACGCAAACCAAAATTAACATAAAAATCACGAAAGATACACTAAATCAGGCGCAACAACAACTAAAATATAGAGTTCCTCAACAGGCAACATAGCAACATAGAGTTCACAATGGAAGTAGAAAAAATGGAATAATGAACTACCTGGACCTAACTATAGGGATTGACAAAATAACAAATAGGTTCAACTACGGCATTTATAGAAAACCGACTGCCACGGACACCATTATACACTCTACATCAAACCATCCGCAACAGCACAAAAATGCAGCATTGAGGCACTTAGTGGATAGGCTTCAGAGAACGCCGCTCACACAGGAAGCATACTGGAGAGAGCTTAATACAATATATAACATAGCGGCAAATAATGGATACAAGAAAGCACTTGTGGATAAACTCAGAAGTAGCCATGGAACACAAAAAAGAGTAAACGTAGAGGAAAATCCAATGGTTTGGACGGCAATGACATACACTGGAAAAGCGACGTACAAATTAGCAAAGTTCTTTAAAAGATATAACATCAACACAGCATTCAGAACATCTAACAACGTCGGACAAAAACTAAGAACCGACACTAATTCTGATGACCCATTCAACAGACACGGAGTGTATAGGCTTACTTGTGAATGTCAATACAGCTACATAGGACAAACAGGAAGAAAAATAAGCACAAGATTCAGAGAGCATATCAGGGACTACAACAAAAAAACACGAAAACCCACCATAATACCAGAATCTAGTTTCGCGAACCACATGTTTGAGAAGAACTGCACCCCAGCTAACATAAAAACAACGGCTCGAATACTTCACATACAAGGAAAAGGCCGGCGGCTTAATGTACTTGAGATTATGGAGATATACAAGTTAAAAACATTTGACGGCAGGATCATAAACGAACAAACCAACACTATCTCTGACGAAATATTTGAACCCTTAAAACTAGTTTACAAAAAACAGCACAAGCCAGCAGGTACAGCAACCAAGCACGTAACACTGAACAAGCAAAAACGAAATATGAACCAAACTGCAAAAATCACCGATTTCTACCTACATCAACCTACCGCTTGGCTAACAAGCGGTATGTCTACATACCTACAAAAACAACCCTTGGGACAGATAACCATTCGGACGTATCAATACCGCGCACACACACACGCATATTAACGTTACCTACCACGAACACATAGATTGACATTACCTGCCACAGCACCCACGGACTATAAAAACAACGCAGCGGATAGACACAGACCAGAACGAAACTAGGCATTGAAAATGGCAGAACGCCGAAACCGTTTTGTCACAAAACCAAACTTGACAAGGGATGACGGAAAATCGTTCCAACAAAAATCAACTAAAATATACTTTAAATGAAACTGAACTTAGCTCATTCGTAGCCAAACAAAATTTACTTAGTGAACGGATCGCAGAACAGAAGAGATCAACGCTGAAATGGAAAGTTGAAAAGCTAAAATGCGAACTAACGAGAAAACTGAGAGTTATAGCAAACGATGATTGGTTCGTAAACAAAACTTCATTAGAATTCCCAGAAGAAGTAAAGTGGATACTCTCACTAGGAAGAAAACTTGCCTTACCAACAACAAAATCAAATTTCTCACTAATACACATGATAGCCGAACTCGAGCAACTTATTCAATCTCTAACAAATGAAAAAGAAAAAGAAATAGCGCGAAGCAAAGTAAGCAATAGAATTATGCAATACAAACGCAGCATTAAGCACAACACTTCGGAAAAATTCATATTAGCAGCCTTTCACCAAGCAAAAACGTTTATCAGAACACATAAGAACGAACGCATTATAACCGATGCAGACAAAGGCAACAAAACGGTGGCAATGTATAAAAGCCAGTACATGGACAAAATGAAACAACTCATCTCAGACAAAAACACATACAAAAAAACAAAGATTGGCCCAACAAACTCTCTCCAAAACAAAAACAACAAAATAGTCGATGATCTGTGCAAAAGCAAACACATCACTTTTAGGGGAAAACAACAGCTAGTATGCTTTGCAGCCGCTGCACCAAGAATTTACGGATTACCGAATCTAATAAATTATCTTTCATCACAACCTAAAAAGTACAAAATAAACACCGCCAAAAATCTTATTAGCAAAGTATTGACCATAAGCCACAACAAATTCCGTGAAACAAACATTGAAAAATTAAATAATATTCTAAGTAAAAATAATTACCCTAAAAATATAATACGCGAACTAATAGATCAGGAGGTCATGAAAAGTAGCTGCCAAACCAAAATAATAGAAATTTCAGCACCACAAATACAAAAGAAATTCTTCAGCGCAACATACATACCACGACTAACAGAAAACGTTTACCACAGCATATCAAAAACACCTAACACAATACTCGCTTACAAATCTAGCCACACCATGTCCACAATATTTACAAAAACAAAACATCTTTAGAACACCAACAACAAAACCATGTCATATACGAGGTAACATGTAAAGGCGATGAAAACGGCGAATGTGGAAAAATTTATATTGGTACCACGAAGCGACCTTTGAGTATAAGACTAGGCGAGCATGCAGCGGATATACGAAAACAGAAAGCTAGTACAGCTTTGGCACAACATATTTTAACAAGTGGCCACACAGCTGATTTTACCAACACTAAAATTATCGACAAAGAAAAGAGAGAAGCAACGAGATATAATCTTGAGAGCCTAAGAATTATGGAAAGACGCGAAAAGACGATCAATAAGCGCGAAGATACGGAAAACATAGCGGCCGCTTACATTGCTTGGTTGCAAAATTAGACTTTTAGTATTGACAAAGCTACCATGATAAGATGGTATTGATTATATGTACTTATGTTAGTGTCACTATATCTTTTCATCATTGTGTTTATAATGTTAATTTTGCAAGTTTTAATGGCTAAATAGCGTAAGTGATTTTTGCTAAAAATTTTCATTTATTTACATAATTGTTTCTTCTTGGTTGTTTACGTGATTGAAATGTTAATTTATTTATGTTTTTTCGTCTTGTTTGTAACAGATAATTAAATAAATCAACTTCCCCTGATGATGAAAAATATTAGCGAAACGTTGGGAAAACAGTGGAATAATTTAGTTTTATTCGCACATATCAATTTAGACCGAAAAAGCCTAGTTACACACATAAGTATCATAGTTGGTTAAGCCGGTGAATTATCATCTTGGTGGATGTGCATAATTGATGAAAGCTTTATCGCATATATAGGTGCAATACACATATATGGTGCATATACATATTTTACAGCCTCGTACGCATTCAAAGAAATCGAATTCATTCAAAATAGTGAACAGTTACAGAGCATATGTTAAATTTAAAACCTTTAGCTTACTGGAAAGTTTCTCAAAACGTTTTTCACTTATCTCGATCAAAGCGCCACCTAGCAGGACTTTCTTTTCAGCTATTCATACAGTCATCGTGTCCTGACCTATGTGCTAAGTCTCAATACCCAAAGTTAAGAGGCTGTTAGTTAAAAACCGACGACAAGACTCCCAATTTTAAACGAATTTTCAAAATATCTACCGAAATTTTTTCAATCTTCTTTCTTTCTTTAAATGGTCATCTAACCGCCTGGGCGATTTTGACCGTCCAACATAGCTCGCCAGTCGTTTCTTCGTTGCGCCAATTGGAAACACCGCGGGATCGCAAATCGGTCTCCACTTGGTCCTTCCATCGGAGTGGTGCTCTCCCTCTTCCTCTGCTTCCACCGGCGGGTGCCGATAAGAATACCTTCTGGGCTGGAGCATCTTCGCTCATTCGCACTACGTGGCCTAGCCAGCGAAGCCGCTGTGTTTTAATTCGCTGAACTATGTCGGCGTCTGCGTAAAGTTCATACAGCTCATCATTAAATCTTCTTCGGTACTCGCCGTCGCCAACGCGTAGAGGTCCACAAATCTTTCGAAGAACCTTTCTCTCGAATACTCCCAGAGCCGCCTCATCAGATGTTGTTAGTGTCCACGCTTCTGCACCATATAGCAGGACGGGTGCGATGAGTGACTTGTAGAGTGTTATTTTCGTTCGTCGAGAGGACTTTACTTTTCAATTGCCTACTCAGTCCGCTGTTTGCAAGAGTAATTCTTCGTCGGATTTCTAGGCTAACATTATTGTTGGTGTTAATACTGGTTCCCAGGTAAACGAAGTCCTTTACTATTTCAAAATTATTGCTGCCAACAGTGACTTGGTTGCCAAGGCGCGAATGCGCTGACTTTTTGCATGATGACAGAAGGTACTTCGTTTTGCCCTCGTTCACCACCAATCCCATTTTCAATCAAATATTACATTTCCACCTGGTTCTGAAGCACGTGTTCAGTTTCAAGTCTCTAGCTTACCGCGAAGTTACTTAAAAATCGATCGCAAGACTTTCCTAATTTTTCCGCAATTCTCAATTATCTTGATCAGCGAGCCATCTAGCGGAATTTCGGCTTCTACAAATATTATTGTCCTAGCATCCTAAACAATGCGCTAAGTTTCAAGTCCCTAGGCCAAGAGAAATATTGCATTTTCACCGGACTCTGCAGCACGGGTTAAGTTTAAAGTCTCTAGCTTGCCGGGAAGTTACTCAAAAATCGATAGCGAGATTCCCCCATTTTCAGCGATTTTCAATTATCACGATAAGCGCGCCACCTAGCGGAATTTTGATTTCTAAAAACAATATTTTCATAGAGCCCTGAACTATGTAGTAAGTCCCCACGTCAAGAGGAAGCTAGTTAAAGATCAATCTCAAAATTCCCAATTTCAAATTAATTTCGAAATTGATAGTTCCGTGCAGCGGCTAGGGAAAAGCTTTTGTTTCTCAAAAATCGGTCGCAAGATTCCGCGCGTTTTTCAAAGATTTTTGCGCGATTTTATGTTATCTCGATCAGCGCGATATCTATCGGAATTTCGATTTCTACAAATTATATTGCGGTCATGTCCAACACTATCTGCTAAGTTTAAGGTCCCTAGGTCAATGGGAAGTTAGTTAAAAATCGATAGCAAGATTCCAAATTTCAAACGAATTTTCAAAATATGTAGATCCGTCCTTCTTTTACCGAATTTGTTTTGATGTAATATTGCATTGTCACCTGGTACTAGCTCACTGAGAAGTTATTCAGAAATCGATCGAAAGATTCCGCACCGTTTTTCAGTTTTCTTGGTAAGCACGCTATCTAGGTATTGCATGGTACTTCATTGCTGATCTATGTGTCAAGTTTCACGGTTCTAGCTTACCGGGAAGTTACTGAAAAATCCATCGAAAAATACCAAATTTTAAATAAATTTTGCGTACATCTCAATCCGTGCGCCACTTATCGGATACTTTTTTCTTCCACATTGCATTGTCACGGAGTTGGGTAAGTTTCAAGTGTCTACAACAATTAACTTTTTTGATTAGTTACAAATTCATAAAATTATTATTTTTGTAACATATTACGAATATTAGCAATGCAAGTACTAAATTATTAAACATTACAACCATTATTTATATATATATATATATAAAATTGAAATTTAAAAACAAAAACGTACTACGTATTTAAATTAAACATTACTTATTTAAAATTGAACAAATATAAATAGGAGATGTTTTAAATATTTTAAAACTATTTAACTTGTTATTATTAATAATAAATTTGTTATTATTTTTGTGTGAACTCTTTCTCCAGAGAACTATTAAATATTTAGATTTTAAATGCTTTTACGTTCTCCAATAAGTCCTCGTTCTACCACTTTTTCAGAAAATATGAATAATAATAACATACATAATGCAATGCCTCTAAATCAAACCCAAAATACAAACAAAGATTTTGACACTAATATACACATATTGACACTGATACAAATATGACACAAATCATTAATTCAAACATAATAACACCAATTGAAGACAATTTTAGACAAAATCAAGTTACAACAATTTAATTACCTCAATTTTGGAAATAATGTCCAAAAGCATGGTTTGTTCTTGTTGAAGTAAAATTTGAAATTAATAATATAAAAGTTGATAATATTAAATTTCAAAATCTTCTTCTTGCTCCTCAACGAGAAACCATTAATACAATTATAGATGTTATTAACCAACCGCCTATTATTAGCAATAAATTTTAAATAATTTGATAAACCATTTGTGAGAATTTTTTCCGAATTTTTGCATCATATGAAGTCCGTTCTAGGATCGAATTCCATAGTTACTTTTTGAACTATGGATTAGGAAATTACCACAACCAATTCAAATTAATTTAACATCGTCTAACAATTCAAATATAGATAAAATTATTTTTCTTGCAGACAAACTTTTCGATTTAGTTAATCAAAAATATTCTATTGCCAGTGTCAACAATAATTCTCTAGAACATTGTATTAAATCTTTGACGGAATTAACTTCTACAATTTTCCAAAATCTAAACAAAATTACTAGTGATGTTAATGGATTCAGAATTAGGTGTAATTGATCACCAGAAAGACAAAGATCTAGATCTAGAAGCAATTCTTATAGAAGAAAAGTCAGTTCAACAAACAATATTTGCCAGTATCACAAAAAATTTAGAAACAATGCACTTAAATGTATACCACTTTCGAATTTTAATCAAAATAATAATACAAGTTCAAACCAAAATTTCATTAAATCGTTCCATTATGACCACCTGCTACCTGATTTTTTATACGCAGCTCATAAAAGCAATATCATGAATCTGTATGAAAGCAACGAAGACTGTCATTTTTGTGTTCTTGGAGACTTTAACCTGACTAAAATTACTTTGTCAAATTTTCTTAGCAATGGAATCTTAACACTTACAAATGTGAATAGTTCGCACAAACTAAATTTCATTGACAGCCTCTTTAGTATAAATGTCACTCGAATTAATTCGTTTCTCAATAAGCTAAATAATATGTTGTCTTTGTTGATGAAAATTTAATCTATCAACTGTCGGAATCAAAATTTTCGATATGTAAATCTGATACGCACCATGTTCCACTTTCTATTCTTCTTTCTATTTTTAAAAGATACCTACTGTACATAACCAGGTGCTCCGGTATAAATTTATTTGATTGTTGGTTTTATGGTCTGTTCATTTTTACATATTTTTGTAAGTTTAACGAGCTCAAGACCTTCTTCTTTCTTTAAGTGGTCATCAAAGCGCCAGGGCGATTTTGACCGTCCAACATAGATCGCCAGTCGTTTCTTCGTTGCGCCAACTGGCGCCAATTGGGAACACCGCGGGATCACAAATCGGACTCCCCTTGGTCCTTCCATCGGAGTGGTGGTCTCCCTCTTCCTCTGTTTCCACCGGCGGGTGCCGATAAGAATACCTTCTGGGCTGGAGCATCTTCGCTCATTCGCACTACGTGGCCTAGCCAGCGAAGCCGCTGTGTTTTAATTCGCTGAACTATGTCGGCGTCTGCGTAAAGTTCATACAGCTCATCATTAAATCTTCTTCGGTACTCGCCGTCGCCAACGCGTAGAAGTCCACTAATTTTCGAAGAACCTATCTCTCGAATACTCCCAGAGCCGCCTCATCAGATGTTGTTAGTGTCCACGCTTCTGCACCATATAGCAGGACGGGTGCGATGAGTGACTTGTAGAGTGTTATTTTCGTTCGTCGAGAGAGGACTTTACTTTTCAATTGCCTACTCAGTCCGAAGTAGCTTTTTTTTTGCAAGAGTAATTCTTCGTCGGATTTCTAGACTAGCATTATTGTTGGTGTTAATGCTGGTTCCCAGGTAAACGAAGTCCTTTAGTATTTCGAAATTATTGCTGCCAACAGTGGCTTGGTTGCCAAGGCGCGAATGCGCTGACTGTTTGCATGATGACAGAAGGTACTTCGTTTTGCCCTCGTTCACCACCAATCCCATTTTCTCCGCTTCTTTTTCTAATTTGGAGTAAGCAGAAGTTACGGCGCTAAGGCCAATGATATCAATATCGTCCGCATATACCAACAGTTGCACGCTTTTATAAAATATTGTTCCAGCGCGGTTAAGTTCTGCACCTTTTCTGCACCTTGTATTATTTTCTCCAGCATTAAATTAAAGAAATCGCACGATAGGGGGCACCCTGTCTGAAACCTCGTTTAGTTTCGAACGGCTCGGAAAGGTACTTCCGAATTCTGACCGAGCTGGCGGTGTTGCTCAAGGTCATTTTGCATAGCCGTATAAGTTTTGCGGGGAAACCAAATTCAGACATAGCGGCATATAGGCAGCTCCTTTTCGTGCTATCGAAAACGGCTTTAAAATCAACAAAGAGATGATGTGTGTCGATTCTTCTCCCACGGGTTTTTTCCAAGATTTGGCGTATTGTGAAAATCTGGTCGATGGTAGATTTACCAGGTCTGAAGCCACACTGATAAGGTCCAATCAGTCTGTTCACATCAGGCTTCAGTCTTTCGCACAATACGCTTGATAGGACCTTTTATGCGATATTCAAAAGATAAATTCCGCGATAGTTGGCGCAGTTTGCAGGCTCGCCCTTCTTGTGGACTGGGCAGAGAACACTTAGATTCCAATCTTCAGGCATGCATTCATCCAACCATATTCTGCATAGAAGCTGATGCATGCGCCTTACCAGCTCCTCGACTCCGTGTTTGAATAGCTCAGCAGGCAAACCATCAGCGCCAGCTGCTTTATTGTTTTTCAATGGGATTTTGCTATTCGCACCTCATTATAGTCGGGATGTGGAACGTCAATTACATCATCTTCGATTGTGGGCTCGGGTTCGGCATCGTCTCTGGTTTCTTGCTCAGTTTCTCCATTTAAAACGGCAGAGAAGTGATCCCTCCATATTCTGAGTGCTCTCTGAACATCGGCCACCAGGTCGCCGTTCTCGTTCTGGGTTTGAAACCTTTTGTCATTCGCCGAATTTTTTGATAGATTTTTCGAGCATTATTCCCGTTGGCCAGAATCTCAAGCTCCTTTATTTCACGCTTTTCTGCCTCTCTTTTTTTCGCCCGGAAAAGCCGCCTCGCTTCCCTTTTCAACTCGCGGTAGTGTTCACACACACTCCTCGTTGAATTCGATCTCAGCGTTGCCTTGTAGGCTTCGTCCTTTCTTTTCGTTGCAGCGCGGCACTCTTCATCATCATACCAGTTGTTTCTTCGCGTTCGCCGGAATCCAATTACTTCTTCGGCTGCGGTACGGAGTGCTCCTGAGATATGATCCCACTGCTCATGCATTCAACTAGGTTGAATTGTGCTCTCGGAGAGTAGGTGTGAGAGGCGATCTGTGAAGTAATTGGCGGTCTGTTGCTGTTCGACGTCCAGCTTTAGCCTGCGTTTTTGGTTGCGCCTGTTTTTTCGTACAGAGGCTTGTACGAATCTTGGCTGCTACTAGGTAGTGATCAGAGTCGATGTTAGGTCGTCGTATTGTGCGAACACCTAACACCCTGAAAGCATGCCGTCCGTCTATTACAACGTGGTCGATCTGGTTGCGTATTTTTTGAACCTTGTGCTGGATATGAGCATGTTTCGGGCACCGGCGAAATCGATCAGCCTGAATCCATTTGGCGAAGTCTGATCGTGGAGACTGAACTTCCCGACAGTGGGGCCGAATACGCCCTCCTTACCCACCCTCGCGTTAAAGTCGCCAAGCACGACTTTGATATCATGACGGGGGCAGCGCTTGTATGCTTGTTCCAGGCGCTCGTAGAAGGCATCCTTTTCCACGTCGTCCTTCTCTTCCGTCGGTGCATGAGCGCAGATAAACAATATGGTGAAAAACCGTACTTTTATGCGGATTGCGGCGAGACGCTCGTTCACGGGTGAATGACAGTACTCGGTGACGGAGTCTCTCTCCCACCACAAATCCCACGCCGAATCTGCATTTGTCTTCAAGCCCACTCCAGTAGATGTTGCAATGTGTTTTAATCGTGTTTTCCCCGTCCATCGCATCTCTTGTATGGCGGTGATGTCTGCTTTTACTTTCATCAGGACCTCAACCAGCCGGTCAGCGGCACCTTCCCAATTAAGGGACCGGACATTCCAGGTACATGCCCTTATCTCGCAATCCTTATTTCGTTTGCGGGTGTTGTCATTAAAAAAGGGGTTCCCAAACCCAACGCCCAACCCGTTTCACGGGGGGTTGAATTCAATTACACCTTTGTATAGCAAGCCGCTTGATCCAGGACAGACGCCCGCTTGCAGCCCACCACATGGTTGTCAGACGCTGCTGTTTGAACCCCCCAGCAAGCCCTTAAACCGATTATGTCGGAGTGGCCTTACCAGGTTGTCGCCTTCTCACGTTTAGCTCACCACCAAACGGGTGTTCGGTGGTTACCCAGAGGATACTTGGGCGCAAAGCCCGGAAGTAGCGAGCTGCTTGAGCCACATGCAAAAGAATCGCGCTGGCCATTCCCAGTTTAATGGCGATCAGAAACTTTCCCCACTTGCGTGGACTTCTGCACACCGCCCCATCCAACGAGCTCAAGACCAGTCGATAATAATTCTTGGTTAATTGTTATTATTTTTGATTGCAATATATTTATAAATATGAAGCAGAGCTGGAAGAAACCCCTACAGCATTCTGGAATTATATACGCTCAAAGAGAGGTTTCCTAAATATTCCGACTTGTACATCATACTGTGGAGCAGATTCTGATTGCCTATTGAATTCAGTAAATCTTTTTGCTGATTTTTTCAAGCCCAATTTTGTTGGAAGTAATTCGGCTAGTAACTCCTGTATCGATGCTCCTGTATCAATCTCAGAAACCGACGTATTCAAAATGCGATCTTGATGGGTTCTCATTACTTATATTGAAGAAATGCAGTACGTCTTTTTGTATGCCTCTCAATTACATTTTTAATTTTTGGCATGCGACTGGTTAGTTTGTTGATCGTTGGAAAATAGCCTCAATCACTCCAATCTTTAAATCAGGCACAAAAACTATTTATAGATCAACTTCGAAACTCTCTACCTGCTCTTAACTTTTCGAGAAAGTGGTTAAAGAGAAGCTGGTGTTTGCAATAAAGGATTCCATAGATGAGTGCCAACATGGCTTTCTTACCGGCCGGCCCACGGTTGCGAACCTTGCTTCTTCCTCACATTTCTGTATTTCTTCTTTCAAGGCCAGTCTTCAAGCAGACGTTGTCTATACCGACTTTGCAAATGCTTTTGATAATGTTACTCACTCATTGCATAAGTTGGAATAAAAAGATAATAAAACAATTTTAAAGACTACCTTTATATGTATGTCGCCAAAATACAGCAGCAAATTTGTCCTTAAACAAAGACAAAGTATCTTTGAGTTTTAGTTTTGAAACTTTAATCGTCCCACTTGTAATCAATTTATGAGCTTTGAAAATATAAAATATTGTCCGACAAAGGGAAGCATTTGTTGGAGCTCAACGGGTCATGCAGAAATATCTCACTTTATTTATGAAAAAAACCACTATGGATGTTGCCGAGACTTATGCGGAACAGTACCTTACTCTGCAATTCATACCGGCGCTTCAAGACACATTTGACTGAGGTAGCAGGAAATAAAAAGCTTGCGTTTGAGGAATGCAGTACTATCCTCATTCGAATCGCAGTGTTTAATCGCCCTCTTTCTCCCATGTCACAGGATACTCCTCCTGGGCACTTTCTTCGAGGAGCCTCTAAACCTCCAGAACCGAAGCTGAAAACGTAGCCCCGACTGTGGAAGAAGGAATATTTCAAAAAATAACATAAAAGATGTAAATGCAAATACCCCATCTTAGGCCCGGTTTTTCAGTACAAGTTCAACTCAATTTGTCAGTTAAACTAAGCTTAAACTTGTTACGCAGTTTTTCAGGCAACTTTAAACGAAGTAGGGTTAAACTCTAGTTAACCTGTCAGCTGTTTGCATATTTGATGGTTTTGGTTGTGAACCAATAAACTGAACGCAATTAAAAAAGGACGATATTTTTATATTTAATTAAATACTGGATACATCATCTGACGAAAGTGATTATAATGATGCAGAAATTGGCGAAATGCTAACTATAACAATACTGAGGAGAAGCAATGGCGTTGGATATGTATACAAATATTATCTGTTGCCGTATCTAGATAAAGAAAAAATAAATGTTGCCGTATAAAAAGCAAATCTTAAAAGCGGCCTTAAACTCTCACTGAAAAACCGCTCTGCAGTTTAACTCGACTTTAAATTTATGCCGAGTTTAAGCAAACTTAGTTTAAACTGAGCTTAACCAAGGACTGAAAAACCGGGCCTTATTGTATACAGCCAACGCGTGTATGTGTACGCATTCGTGGTAAACCTCAATTATGGCGTAACCAACAAAATTTTGAAAATCCGTATTTTAACAGATATCGATAATCTGTATATTTTAAACCATCTCACAAAATATTACATCTCTGATATGTAACATGAAAGAAATAAAGCAAAGGCATATTTGCAAATTAAAAAACCTGTAAAATTTTATTTTTCTTGGTTACACTAAAATTGCTTTTAGGGCTTGATATACATATATCGTCGGTGACACTGCGTAAGTGGCATTTGTGTCAAAAACTTTCATAGGCCCCTGCCATCAAGATCTATTCATTTATTCTCAAGAAAACTACATGCTGCTTTGGAAAATAATTGAAAGACCCGATCTTGATGGGAAATGTTTCTCTAAAGTCATTATTCGTCTTTAACTTAAGCAATTTGTAGTTGCAAAGCAGCCAAACTGAGAAATCACTTATGCGGTTTTGCAGTGTCCCCGACGATATGCACATGTAATTAAACCTACTTATAGCTTAGAAGGTAGCTAGTAGTTGTGTTTTACCAAATCATTATTGTAGTACATTAGTAAAATATGTAACATAACCATTTATGTATTTAGGACCAAGGGCGATCATTAAGATGAGTATGTGGCTAATAACTATTCTATCACATATTTAAGATCGTAGACGATCACAACTACATATGTAGATAGGTGGCAGCGTGAGTATATACTCTATTCCGAAATTATTTTGGGTTGGTATATTTTGTTTTTATTGGTCAAGATAAAGCAATCATATTCTGTTTTTCAATTAACAAATGCGTTATTTAAATGGAAAGGAAAACAATTCTCTATGGTGTATACTCGTATATGAATATACGCTGAAAAGCAGTGAATTTTTAGCAATCCTTTTAAGGAAACAAAGTAGACTTAAGTCATTTTTTTTCAGTATTATTTTTGTTTGTTTTCACTGTTTTCAAATTCTATTGTATTTGTTGGCCATTTTTAACTCTAGCCAGTTGCGCTTTGGCACAAAGCATCTCGCTTTTTAAATCGTTGATGAGTTTATACAGTCCAGCCGTGGCTTACAAGGGCTAGGCTTTTTAGCATTCTAATTGGTGAGGAAAAAAATGTATCGTTGCCATATTTCTGAACCAATCTGTAAACAAAATGTGAAACTTGTAGGTATTTGAACTGAATTTAAAATTTGTTCCTTGGTACCTTTCTTTTTGTATTTTTCTCCAAATTATTTGGTTAAAATGCAAGTAGCATCCTTGTAATCTCGCTTCTGAAAATCATTTTTTTGCTGCAGATATAATACCCAGCTTAAAATCACTCACAATGCGCTGTGGATGTAACTGTATGTGATATCCCTCAGCTAATATGCTTATATGGCTAAGCTCATAAAATAACATTTCGTAACTAAAAAGCGATTTTTTGCTCATGATACAGAACACAAGGGGTATTATTTGTATTATGTATTGAGAAAAGTTGTCGCAATATAGTATGGCACAACATCGAATGTTCCATCCATAATCCGACTGTCGCTTTAACAAGTAATGGTATTGATGATTTGTGCCACATAAAATTATTAATTCGGTTTGAACATATTTTTCAGGTAGAATCAAATTTCATTTTCCAAAACATACAAACTCAATGGAATATATATTTCTTCAAGCGAACTCGGCTCACGAAGAATTGCTGTTGACTTCCTTATTCCATTTATTTTTCGCTTTTGAGCCAATGTGCTTGGTAAATAGTCGCTGCTCTCGGAAGGGGTCTCAACAAGTGAATTTTGGATTACTTGGCTCGTAGTTAAGAAACTTTTTTTTGCCAAATTATTTGCTTTCACTACTTTAAGGTGATCAGAAAAAGTTGAGTGAGTTTCAAAAACCTTTATAATATGATGTAGGTTTTCACTAAATTGTGTAATAACACGCTAACGCCATTTGCATTGTTTTCTTTTGGAGCAGAAAAATTAAATGTTTTTTTTTGTTGACCTTTCCAGATAATAAAGAAATCCGTCAATACATAGCATATATTTTCCTTTATTTGATTTATATAGCGACACTTTTGCCATATTGATCACAAGTAGTATTAGTTTAGCAGTAAACCCAGAAAAGTTTACTTATATTTATAAAGCTTTAGTTTTAAAGTAATAACGCCTACTACTAGGTACTATCGTTAGAACTTATGCAAACTCCCTAAGGGCCATTTTTACAGTGCCGAGTTAACTTACATTCCACAGTTAACTATCGATTCACTATTTTATTTTAGCTAAGCCGAGGTTAACTCACCAATGTTGAGCGGTTAAACTCTAGTTAACTCAATTTGAAAATTTAAAAGCTAAAGTTAACTGTGGAACGTAAGTTAACTCGCCACTGTGAAAATGGCCGTAAGCAAAGCAAAAGAAAATACTCACAGTTATGTTTTTTATATTTCTTTTCGTCTTTACTCTTTTAGTGGGTTTGGTGATTTTGCAAAGACTACAATGACACAAGAATATAAAATAACGAAAACTCTTAAGTATTTATTGTGGGTACACTAAGTTAGAGCGATTTATAATACTATATATGAGTCGATACTTTTCAAAGTCGCTTAAGTCCACTATAAGACAATTTTGGAAAACTGCGATTTTTTATTTTCTTGAAATATACTTTATGTAAGTTTCGCGAAGCTCTATAAACGTTTATATAATAAAGCGTAAGAGCATTTTGTGAAGAAAAAATAATGGAAAATTAAGTTATTTTAAAATAAAAACAGTTTTAACGTTGGACTTATGCAACTTTGAAATACACCACATGGACTTAATTAGTTTTGAAAAAAAATATATGTGGACTTAAGCAACTTTGAAATGCGATGTATCACTTGCAAGGTAGCGGATTTGACACAGCCTTTTCTCCACATGATTTTTTAGGGCCCTGAAAATGTTATACTTTGTTTAATATGGCGCAGAATGAAATTGCCCTGCGCTATTTTGCTCAGGAAGCTGTAAAATTTTTTATGGAAGTAGTAAATGTCACGCGATCGCAGGGTTTTGCACTTGTATTTTGATTTTTTTCCATGATTGCACTTCGGTTTTTGTGGGAGCCCTTTTGGCGAATACCTAAAGGCAGGAATGCGGACGTAAAGACAAAAACAACATGAGTGATACACTCAGTAGATGCCTTAACAATAATAACAATTACTAATAAAATACTTACAGTTTCGCCATATTTTTTTGTTTTTTTATATATTTTATTAATACTCTCTTTTTTTTTGCTTTGTACGGTGACAAAATTTGCACATATTCGCTATTTTCTTCCATTTTTATCAAAACGCACTCACTATTAAAGTTTTCAGGTTAAGAAAGTTCGTTGAATATGTCACAATAAAGAATAGCAGAGCACACCCTGATTGGCTGAAATGGGCTTAAGTAGTTTTGATTTACAGGTACTATACAAGGACTTATTCAACTTTGAAAAAATTGCTAAAACAAAATGCGAATTTTTAGCGTCATTGCCATTAATTAGACATAGTTCTATATTTTAAACTATTGATTTGTTAGTGCAGTATATAACGCAAAAAAAATCTCAAAAAATTCTACATGTGGACTTAAGCGACTTTGATATGTATCGACTCATATGTACTTATATATTTTTTTGGTATGGGGGAATTTAAAATACATTTTCAATAAAAGGATGCTATGATTACATTGGGCCACTTTCTAAGGTAGCATGATTTTTAATTAATAGTGTATAGCCTTCATATAAACTAATAAGTACGTAATATATTCATTTTTGATTTTAAAAATACTGTATTGAAAAAGCAGAAAAGCATATGAATGCTCACTTATTTTACTCATTCATATGCTTTTATGATTTTTCAATACAGTATTTTGAAAAACAGAAATTTGACAATAAAGAATTTTACCATACATAATTATGAAGAACAGAATAGTGAGTATGGAAGTTTAACATCCAGTATTTATTATACAGAATTTTGTCCAATAATCATTTTCTGGCCAACCCGTTATACATACACATTATGTTATATGTTACTGAAAAACTGGCCTGCAAGCCAGTGCCTTAGAATTAGTATAAGTTTAAATTATTTAGTTTAAAAATTTAGTTTTGCATTCATACCTAGTGAAAAGATAAAATGAGTTTATAAGCGGCAAAAAATAATCCTTTACAGAAGACGAATGCATCGTTATTTTTTATATTTTCCGAAAACTATGTATTCATCGTGTAAAATGTTGGTCAAGGTATGCACTGGAATAATAATTAGGTACCAATTCATCCATTTGCCATTTATTACAGGCATAAAAGCGGCGAAATTCGTATGAAAAGCTTCGTTGTTATATCTGACAGTTAACATTACAATACAATTGCATTTATTTAAAAAAAGACAAGGTGGCGCAAAAGTAATCCTCCTATCAGAAAATGCTATACATTTTGCGATTGGCCCCTAAAGTCAGTTCTGTTTTGACATTTGTGTAGTAAACACATGCGAAATATACGTTAAGAAACAATGTTACGCTACACTGCTCCAGAACGCGGAATATTGCTGACTATTTATTTGACCAATAATCGGTCGGGGCCAAACGGTTACTGTGAATGGTGAGCGCTACAGAGCAATGATCAACGAGTTCTTTTTGCCGCAACTTGATGAATTGGGATTGGAAAACATGTGGTTCCAACAAGACGGTGCAACAGCACACACTGCACGTGCCACAACCGATATGCTGAACATCGGAAGCTTACTTTTGCGCCACCTTGTACTTAGGTTAGGTTGGGTTGGCTGGCCAAAGCAGTGGCCTCACATAGACGCATTGCGTGCATAGTGTTACCAGAGAAGAAAAAACTTTAAGGACCTCTTGATATGTAACTCACACCTCAAAAATACTTAGTGGAATATGTTAAAAATATCTTGGAAACAATTTGCAAAATTACATATTTTTCTGATGGGGGCGAGTATAAAAACATAAAGAATTATGTTAATCTTATCCATAATCAAAAATATTTCAGTTTCGGGAAAAATGCATGCGATGGCTTGGGTGGGGCCTTGAAAATATTGGTTTCTAGAACAAGTCTGCTACAGTGAAAAATCCAATTAGAACACAAATAGAATTATTTGACTGAGCAATATTCCTAATATTTCATTTAAATATGTGGAAGCTAGATTTGGAAAGGCTGTGCCAGTGAAAGGGACGTTGGCATACCATTGATGATTACAGTGACAGAAGGAAAAGTAAAAGCAAAGCACTTGGATAATCATTCAAATGAGGTTCAAGCCATAAATTTAAATTATTTTGTACACCAACCGTTTAATTGAATTGTTCTTTTTTAAATTTATATACATATATATTTCTTTACGACGGTTTTGAAATGTGCATCCCTGCTATATTTGTTAATGAGAATAATATTTATAAAATTACTAAAAGAAGAGAAAACAATTATTTCTCTTTATCTTTATACACATATATATATATATATATATATATATATATATATATGATGTACCGTTAGAAACTCTTACTTAGACTTATATATATACTAGTATCTTAAATCAGGCTGCAGCCTCACGATACTTACAAAAACGTTGCTTGCTGCAAGTATACATATTTATGTATTCGCTATTTTTATTGACCGTATATTGTACTACAATAATAGTTGCGTTCCAATCAGCTATCCAGATCAGTATCGCGATCAAGATCTCACGGGAACGATACGGATCAGTTGTATGAGAGTTGTTTGTGTATATATGTGTGTTTCTATATTTATGTCTCTGGTACCAAGCAATTAAGGGCTGGCTGTCAAAAAATCTACTACAAAAAATTACACGAACAGGGCTTCTATACGGATCCGAAATTAATCCAGATAAATATCAAGATCACAACGTTCTTGTAACATTTACATGAAAAATTTCTATCTGGATCTAGATCACTTCTGATTAGAACACGCCTAATGATTTGGTAAAACACAACTAATAGTTATCGACTAAGTTCCCTGCAGTGAAATATCAAACTAGTAAGTAAGCATACCAGTACTCAACTCTAATTTTCTGGTTAAAATCATACTAGCCAGAAAAAGTTCAGTCGATACTAGAATACAACTATAATTTTCTGGTTCAAATCATACCAGTCAGAAAAAGTTCAATCCATACTAGTATACGACTACAATTTTTATAGTATGGGTTAAGCTACATAAGCTGTCATTATTTTTTTCGTTTATTTCATTGGACGCTATTGTAATTCGCTACCAGCTTATAAATTATTCCAAAGATATAGTTTATATTTTGCATTCCCAAACCGGAGGTTTTCACAGCGATAATGATGAAAAATTCAAATGATGTATTGATGAGTCCATTTTTTATTTTAATCCCTGCCATTCCATTTTATTCCGAGAGTATTTGTTGAACTAGCGTCTTGAAATTAAAGACAGTCTGCATCTAAGAGGTCAGATTGCGGGATGCATTTTAATATTTCTGGGTGATTTGCCGTTATTTTAAAGCTTCGAGTTGAGAGTGTACCGCATATTGTGCTCGCCAGAGAGTATATCGTCTACGTAGGTTTCTCGTAGCAATATGTTATGGGCGAGTGGGTCGGTGGGCTTTGTGTATGTATGATGCGAGTTGCTGCAGCGTGCGTATAGCGAGATACAGGGCACAGTTGACGCCAAGCGTGACAGTCTTCAATTTAAGTCTTCCATCGGCAAATGAGGGGATCTCCGAACAAGGATTCTTTGGAAATGCTGATCTTCCGGGTGATCAAGTATCTGGTGATACATCTTTTCGATATCGTCGTTCAACACGTACTTAAAAAATCGCCATTTGAGTACGACGAGCCTTAAGTCGTTTTGGAGTATGGGCCTGTGTGTAAAACGTCGTTTAACGAGTTACCAGAGTGAGTGATTCTAGATGCGTTGAAGACAACTCGCACCTTTGTGGTTTTGCTGTCGGGTTTTAAGACCGCATGGTGAGGGAGATAGAATGAGAGATACTTTGTGGAAAGTATTTCTTGAAGGGTAATTTTACCACATATATACCATCATCCAGGCGGAGTGTAATTTTGCGGTAAAGTTCCTCGAAAAATTTGCCTTCTTCCGGAAAAGATTGTTTGGTGGGTAGTTCTTCTTGTTGTCAGAACTGCTGCAATGATGTGCTGAGTGTATTATCGAGGTTTTCATGCACTTGGGTAGAGAATGAGTTCACTTGCTCTTTAATGGGTCCGCTCAGTATCCAAACAAATATAATGTTTTGGGCTAGTAAGGAACCACTTAAATTGACATGTAGTTCATAGAGTAGTACTTGTGGGCTGAGATCGTTGCCTATAACCATATCAATTTTCGAAGGGAGTGAAACATTGAGGGTCAGCTAGTGGCAATGTTGCAAATGCCTTCAAGTTTACTGTTGACACTTTAACGCTAGGCAGGAATTTAGCCAATTTTGGCAGTAAAATTGGCTGTGTATTTATTTGTGTTTTCAAATCAGCCGAGCAGAGGGTTAACTCGCAGATTTTATTTCAGTTTTGAGGTACCGAACCTCCTATTCTGGATATTTTATAATGAGTTTCTTGGGTCAGTAGCTGCAAGAGTGTTTGTATTCTAGAGGCTAAAAAGCTTTTTATCGGAGCCTTGGTCTATCAGTGCACGAATTTTGTGATATTTGGCGTTAGCTGACACAGTGACTAAAGCTGTGGGTAAGAAAAAAAATTGATAAAATTGAACTTCCGATAACATTGACGTATAATGCAAGTAAGCCGGTGATATAGAAGTTACAGCTGGCGACAACACAAAGTTCACTTCGCTAGTTATACAAATTGAATGAAGAATATGACATAAATTATTTCGTAAACAATTAATTTGGTTTAAACCTACACTTAAAAAGTTATGAAGATAACTCCAATTAGCATTGATCAATATAAAATCACCAAGAACACATAATTGATCATTGGCAATGTCTCGCCGAAGGGCAAGAATGCTATCAACATGCGATTTATAACGACATTCATCACTAAGTGGGGGAGATGTAGGATACACAGTTGGTCGGGAAGGGAGTCATTATCATGTAAATCATAAAGCGAAGCACGCAAACTACAACGAGCTGCTATCAGGACACAGCCTCCTCTGCTGCAACCAGCTTTAATGGGATCTCTGTCCTTGCGAAACACATCAAAACAGCTTAAATCGAAGTATTTCGCATCAAAGAAATTGGAATTCAGACATGTTTCTGTTAAAACAAACGCATCATAGTCCAAAAGACATCTTAGCATGAAAACATTACTTGTTTTAGCTCTAAGACCAGAAGTGTTTCGATAATAAATTTGTATGCTTTTATTATTCTTACTTAGACCAATCAGGTTCAAAGTGGCTGACTCTTCGTTTTTCGAAAAAACGGAATGGCCGAGTGGAAACTTTGGCAGGCCAGAGCTCGGGCTTCAGTAATTTTTCATATATTTTTATACCTAGTATTGCTACGCACACAAGGTATATTAACTTTAGTACCCTAACGACAGTACGTAACGGCATAAACGGATCGAGATAGATATTATCTTATATACGAGTATATCAAAATGTTCAGGACGAAAAGAGAAATTGATTAAGCCATGGCTGTCCGACCGGCCGTCGGTTCGTCTGTGAACACGATAACTTGGGTAAATTTTGAGATATCTTAATGAAATGCGGGTTCCTTGGCAGCCATCTCCGAGCCCTATTTAAAATGGGCGTAATCGGATGATAGCCACGCCCACTTTTTATGTATAGAATATTTTCGAAAACACAAAAAAAGTGATTACATAGTACACCTATAGGATAAAATTTGGTGAATACATTGAGATTGCGGCATAAAATACATTTTTCAAGAAATTTTTGAAAATGGGAGTGGCACCGCCCACTTTTGATTAAGTCAAATTTAGAAAAGTTATTAATCATAAAGCAAAAAGCGTTAAAGATATCGAAACTAAATTCAGCACGCAGTTTTCCAGGTATGTAAGGAATGTTCCAGGAAAAAATGGAAAAATATTTTGAAGAGGATCATAGATATATTTAATAGGCAATAACTTTGCGTAAAATAGCTTTACATCATTTATATTTCACTTTTAAAGTTTCCGTAAACAAAGAAATCCAAAAACTTTAAATTTTCGAAAATGTGTGTGGCACCGCCTTTTTTATTGTGGACTATTCCACACAGCTTTTTATGCCCTAACTCCGCCAAAAATTGATTTGTCGAAACAAAATTTGGTGACAATGTTCCATATATAAAGGTTATTGTTTGCTGTGAAAATGGGCGAAATCGGTTAATAGATACGCCCAGTTTTTTAATATAGTTCTATTTTATTTTTATTTTTTTATAAAATTTAAAAAGCGATATTTCTACAACTAAGCAAGTTATATCAATCAGATTTTGCACACATAATAAGCTTTTTAAGAAAAACTCGGCAGCGAAAAAATGTTGTCAATTTTAAAGAAGTAGGCATGGCGCCGCCCACTTTTCAGCATAAAATTTCTGCTATTTTCAAAGGCAATGGCTGATAATTCAATCTTGATATTTTAATGAAAATTTGTCAGCTGCTTCTTAGTAGTATGTATTATACTCCTGCCAAAAATTAGCCAAATCGGGAAACACACAAGCAAAATATTCGGGTACGTATTTAATAGCCCACTGCAATAGCGAAGTTATATATCTTTTTTGATTTTCATACCTTTCATAAACATTAAATGTATGTAAGTATGAGAACAAGAAAAGAAAAGCTCACTAAAATGATCAGGACGATGAGCGGAGTCGATGTAGCCATGTCCGTCTCTCGATACGTGTATCTGTCTATTTGAACGCAAATACGAACTGAAGGTATTAAAAGAGACCTGCGTAAATTGGGATGACATAATAGATCACTACTGGGTATATAATGTTCGGTTCCTTTTAATTTCTCATATTCAGATTCGACCACCCCTAGTTTAAAGTTTACTAATCTGAGGGACGGTTGTTCCTCTTTCTTTGTCAATTTGTAGCAGCTAAGGAGTTTGTTATCCATTGATGCCTGCTTGCGATATACTCAATGATATTTTCGGGCTCAACCGAAGGTTTAAGATACGCTAAATGCAAATAATTAAAGCGCGCAATGCCCACCATAGGTTTTTGTCATTGACGTTGGTTCTTCTCCTTCGCTTTACTTTTATTTTCCCCCACACCCCCTGATTAACATAAGCCAACATCGAGACTGAGTTATCAATTGACGGAGACTTGATCTTCCTGTATTACTAGCCGATGGCTTATTCGTTGATTTGTTGCTGGCCCTTTTGTTGGTAGATTCAATGCTTGATTTGGTAAATCAGCAGCGACACGCGAATTAGTAGGCGTAGCAGGGAAAGAAAACTCACCAGCACTGTTAGTGGCTGAGACGTTAGGCGAATTTTCCAATGGTAGTAGAGTTGATGTCAGAATGTAAGCACCTAGAACTTAAAATCTGTTCTTTAAGGTCTTTGACCTCCACTCAAACACGATTGATAAAATACGGCCTTAAGCGCTACGCAAATACAATACATTGAAAAAACTGACAGCTGAGTAGAATGCAAGTGTTGGTGTGCGTAACATAAGATTTGACGGGTACGTCTACGGTGACGTAGTGTATCTGTTTGGCGCATTACAAAGCGATCAATTTATATCCTTCCCTACCAACCGTACGCAGATAAAAAAATGGATAATACATAGGGCCCGATATCCACAAATGAAGATAAAAAAATGGATAGTTTTGTATGGGCGGCGTGCAGATATTATCCACATTGATAAACGCCGTAAGAAAAAATATATAAACGCCGCTCTAAGTAAGAAAATTAATTTCCTAAAACAAAGCGTTGCAATTTTCACAGGGTTGCCAGATCTGAAACATGGTATGCCAAAAAAATACCCAAAAAAGAAGGCAAAAAGCCCAAAAAATCACCTAAATTGAGAAATAAATATCCAAATAATTCAACAGAACTTCGGTTTTTAAATCTGTTTTAATCAAAATAAGGATACATATTTGAATAAAAACAATATAAAATTTTTTAAAGTTTTTTTTGTAAATAAATACAAAATTAGCTATTTTTACTGAAATTTACAAAATACATGACATTCGTTCTGATCACATAAAAGTGTTTAAAAAATTTGAAATATTTACAATAAATTATTCAGCGATTTGAACGCAATTAGCATCAAATAAAAGGTAATTTAATAACCTTTCTTTAGGTGCTAAACAACTATTGAATTTTAAGTTATATTTACAGAAAAAACTTATCTTTCTTACACTTTAAAAAAGTCCATGGATTTTTTTCTACTACACATATGTGTTTACAAAATTCACAAAATTTACAATCAATTATTTTGCGATTTTAACGCAATTACCATCAAATGAAAGGTAATTTAATAGCCTTTCTTTTGATGCTAAATAACTATTGAATTTTAAGTTACATTTACAGAAAAAACTTATCTTTCTTACACTTTAAAAAAAGTCCCTGGATTTTTTTCTACTACACATATGTGTTTACAAAATTCACAAAATTTACAATCAATTATTTTGCGATTTTAACGCAATTAGCAGGGGTTAAGCTGTTAGCAGGGTGTGAATAAGCGAACCACAGAACTTGGACTTTCAAGTTCCTAGCCTCTCTCACACCTAGACCGTAGTGCACGGTTAAGCGCTCCTGCGGTGGCTGCCGGCGTTGACAGACGCGGTCCCGGTATCGGTACTTCTTCTGTCAAGACGGTTGCCATAGCGGTGGTGCACTGATCGTATCCTTCACGAGGTGACCCTGTTTTTCGTACAAAACACTACGGATCTAGACCCGGAGGGTGTCGATCTTACCCTCCCCCCTAACCCAAGGTGTTAAGCGTGTCCGTGCCTATTGGGTGGTTTGCAGTCAGGGGCTTCCGACTGTATTCTAACGGAGCCTCCCGGATACCGGTCCACCTCCGGGAGTAACGGTGGACTTGCTACGGTATGGGGCGCTGCCGTAGTCGACCATTCCCTTCCCCTTTTTATATTTTATGGTCGCCGAAAGGACTCGTCTGAGTAGGCGACCAACGAAACAGATGATATGTCTAAACCATACTCCGCCTCGGATCCCTGCACGGGTAAAAATGCCGCCTCTGGACAAGGCGCTAAAGCAGTCCCCAAACCTAATCCCACCAGGATTAACCACCCGAGAACCGCATCGACGGGGTCGGGCAGGCCTTCACGGCCAACGTCCTCTCTTCGGTCGTCTGCACAAAGTGGTGCGGCCAAACCCCTTGAGGGAATGACGTTACCACGCGAAACCGTACCAACCAAACCCCAAGAGGGCAAGGCAAACACGGGGAGCAATGGGCAGACGGCCAGCCTCCACAGGCCCGATCAGGGCATTATTAAAATGCAGCCCGAGGGAGCTGCCCCTAATCCCCCCACGGGAGGAGGGACAGCCCCCAGAGCTGCCAACAGAGCTAGACAGCCCGAGGGGAAAAATGGGCGCAAAATTTCCCCCTCAGTCAGAGCACAGCGCGACCGCAGATCCGCGGCCAAGATAATAGCTCGACTGGAAAACGTGTCTCCCAGCGCACTGACGGAGGACCAAAAGGCCTCTTTAGCATGGGCAACCAAACTTCTCGCCGCGAGACAGGAGCGAGAAGTAGGGAAGAGCGAGAAAATAGAGCATCTCAGGGCCGGGCCAAAAGCACTAGCCTCTAAGAGACAACGTTCTCAGGAAAGCACCGCGAGTGAATCCAAGAGACATAGACCTATGGCGGCGGCCACGAGAACCTCTGCGGCGACCCTATCCAAGCCGTTCAGTGAGGCGGCCAAAGAGCACCTCACTCTCGCGGTACTCGACAAGGGACACCCAGACGGCAACATCACACCCGACAATTGGAAGTCGGTGCTAATAGGTTTGTGCAGGGTATACGACGAAGTCCTCAAGAAACACCCGGGCCCTGCACCGGTCATCCGTGATGCCGGCTGGCATCAGCGGCGAATAAAGATGGTCTCCTGCGCCGACGAGCGCTCGGCTATGCTGTATAAGGAAGCTATTTCCGCGTTAGGCGAGCTGTGGTCTGGGGCAGACTTAGTAGCGGTGCACAGGAACGAGATTCCTTGCAGGCTACGGGCCTGGGCCTGGATACCAGCAGCCGAACCGTCGTCGCCAGAGACCATTCTGAAAAACATTCAGAACGGAAACGCAGGCCTGCCCACTAGTGGATGGAGGGTAGTGAGGGTTAGTGAGGTCAGGGAGAAACAACGCTATGTGACCTTGGTCATTAGCGAGGAATCTCTCCCTGCTCTGGAAGCCTGTGGTGGAGTCATCAGCTACTGCTTTTACTCCATCACCCTGCGGATTGCGAAGAAGGGTGAGATCGCCACTGATGAACCTGGAACGGAGGAACCAGGAAATACCTTGAGTGGACCTGGGCCCACCGAGAAAGCCAGCTTGGAGGACGGATCAACCGGCAACGCCGTGAGCGAAACGGATGCTGCCTCCACAGTCTCACAAACCGCTTCAGGCGGTGATGGTCCCACAGGCAGCACCTTAAGTGAACCTGCTGGGAGGGCGCACTCACTGGTCGGATACGACACCGCGAACGACTCCGAGAGCGATACGGTCTCGGTATCTGGCTACGTTGGGTCGACCTTTGGTCGGTGGGTGCACCAGTCTGAGAGCCAGCTACTGGACTCTGACGTGGAGGAAGCGGCAATTGACACTACAGTCATAGCCGCTCCCAAACACGAAGAGGCAGTAGCAATGGACGAGGGCTCAGACACCGACCTATGAAGTTTCTGATGATTAGGGTCCTGCAAATTAACCTGCATCACTCCAAGGCAGCCTCGGCTGCCCTTCTCTTGCGCCTCGGCGATAAAGCCGAGGAGCTCGTGCTAATCCAAGAACCCTGGCTCGTTCGAAACAAGGTTTGCGGACTAACCTCTGATGCCTACCAGGTTGTCAAGACCCCAGTTACAGGTAGGACCAGAGCGTGTATTCTTATTAAAAAGACTCTCTCTTACTTTCTATTATCAAATTTCAGTGACGCAGATACGGTGACCATCAGCCTTGAACTGGAAGGCAGACAGGTTTGGCTGATTGCAGCATACATGGCGCATGACGCCCACCAATTTCCTACCACCTGCTTTATCAACGCAGTGAATGAGGCAAACCGACGGAAGCTGCCGATCGTAATAGGAGCCGACGCCAATTCGCACAACGTAGTGTGGGGTTCTACAGACACTAACCCTAGAGGTGAGTGCCTTTTAGACTTTATTCTATCTCAAAACCTACATATAAGTAACTCTGGTAATGAACCAACGTTTGTTACCGCAAATAGGAAGGAAGTTCTTGATATCACGCTAGTCTCTGACCCGTTACTGGGCCAAATCGAGGATTGGCATGTATCAAGGGACAACTCCTTCTCTGACCACAGATACATATACTTCTGTCTCCACATGAGACCACCTACTCTCGCAGCCTACAGAAATAAAAAGAGAACGGACTGGAATGTGTTCAAAAACGTTCTATCACGGTCGTTCTATGAGCACGCTTCTCACAGTAGGTTAGGCCTACCGCTAAGATCTGATGAAGCGCACAATGATTCTGAAATCGAGTCAGCTTCGAACGGTGAGCTTGACTCATCGTCTAAAATTGATGAAGCAGTAGACCTGATCACAGAGTCCTGTAATGCTGCTTTTAAAGCCTCCTGTCCTGTCACCAGACCGAGGAATAAGAAGAGACCACCATGGTGGAACTCCGAAATTTCCCGGCTCAGGAAAAGCAGTAGGAGACTTTTTAATCAAGCTAAACGGACCGGCTCTTGGCACGAATATAAAGAGGCTCTAAAAATTTTCAAAAAAGCAGTCAACAAAGCCCAGAGGGATTCATGGAGAGACTTTTGCAACAACATTGAAACCAACTCAGAGGCTAATAGACTGCGTAAAGTTCTATCAAAAAGTCCAACTGTTCCGAGCTTCATTCAGAAACCTGACGGAGTTTGGACATCATCTAGCGGCGAAATGGTCGAGCTTCTAATGGACACGCACTTTCCGGGCTGTTCCACGGAGCCACCAACAGTCGACTACATTGAAAGAAATTACCACTCTATGGAGAAGGTAGTTACTCCTCAAAAAGTCGAATGGGCTATCAGAACCTTCGACCCATTTAAATCTCCGGGGCCTGATAACATCTTCCCCGCCGAACTTCAAATGGCGGGAGACATCCTCTGCCCTGTGCTGTCTAAAATCTACACAGCATGTCTAAGGCTATGCTACGTCCCACAGAGATGGACCGAAGCGAAGATAATCTTCATACCCAAAGGAGGAAGAGCTTCACACTCGAATCCAAAAGACTTCAGGCCTATAAGCCTCACATCTTTTCTTCTCAAGGTCTTGGAAAGAATATTGGATGCGCACATTAGGTATAATCTGCGCTCGCAAAGCCTCTCTAAGACTCAACATGCATACTCCAAGGGCAAGTCAGTGGAAACTGCACTCCATGCTATCACTGCAAAGATAGAAAAAGGACTTGCCCTCAAGGACTACACTTTGGGTATCTTTCTCGACATTGAAGGTGCCTTCAATAACGTTAATCCTCAAGCGGTCATCGAGTCCCTTCTAAGATTGGGAGTGGTGCCCCCGCTGGTGGAATTCGTCAGTCAGCTCCTGTCAAGGAGAACTATCCAAGCTAATCTGGGAGAGGCCTCAATAGTGCGATACGCATCCAGGGGCACTCCTCAAGGAGGAGTTTTATCTCCTCTCTTGTGGAACCTAACAGTCAACACCCTACTTCTAAAGCTGGAAAGCACCGGCTGCCAAATCATTGCCTATGCAGATGACATCGCTCTTACGGCGACTGGAAAGCATCTTCAGACCCTAAGCGAACTGCTTCAAACCGCCTTGAACCTCGTGGAGGACTGGGCCTTTGAAAGTGGCCTTAGTGTACATCCGTCTAAAACGGAAATGATCCTTTTCACCAGGAAGTACAAAATACCAGTTTTTGTACCACCACGCCTGAATAGGGTCAGGCTCAAACTTTCTCCAGAGGTCAAGTACCTCGGCGTAATCCTGGATAGTAAACTCAACTGGACCAAACATGTTGAGGACAGATCCAGGAAGGCTATTACTGCCCTATATGCATCCAAAGCAGCCGTGGGGAAGAGATGGGGACTGAACCCCCGTATCATGCACTGGCTGTACATCGCGGTAGTTAGACCCATCCTCTTCTATGGCGTTGCCGTGTGGTGGCCAGCACTCGAGCGCAGCAGCAACGTAAACAGGATGGGCAGAGTACAGCGATCGGCGGCGGTACTTATCACGGGGGCACTTCCATCAACGCCCACAAAAGCTTTGGAGATCATGCTCAACCTACTTCCGGTTGACTTGTACGGTAAACTCCAAGCTAGCTATAGCGCAGTGCGACTGAATGCCGCTCAACACTGGAGCGACACCAGATTCGGACACACAAGCATTCTGAAGACCATACCCAAAAATCTGAAGGTGGTAGACTACACTACGCCTACCGGCTATGAGCCAAACAACAGGTTCTCCACCAGAATCCCTACGAGGCACGAATGGGAGGACGTGCACATTCTACACCCACAATCTACCTCCATTTTTACAGACGGCTCTAAGCTCAACGGCAAGGTGGGTTGCGGCGTCTACTCGGAGGCACTTTCACTCTTCCTAGGCGTCAGACTACCTAGCCACTGTAGCGTATTCCAGGCTGAACTTACAGCCATAAAGGAGGCTGCGCGCTGGCTGCTCTCGAAAAACTGCACATCAGTGTCTATTTACAGCGACAGCCAGGCAGCGATCAAAGCCCTTCAGAGTAGCAACACTGCTTCGAAGGTAGCACTCGACTGCAGGCGATCGCTGAATGAACTGGCCTCAAAGTGCCTCACAGCAGTGATATGGGTCCCTGGGCACAGGGACATACCTGGAAACTGTACTGCTGACGAGCTGGCAAGGAAGGCCACAGAGCAATCAGAGGTGAACCAAACAAGGAGTATCTCCACCCCTCTTGCCACGACCAAACTCTGGCTCCTACGCGAATTCGAAGAAAAAATTTATTCTAGATGGACTAGGGAGACGACATGTGAGGTGTCCAGGCAAACGTGGCCCTGCATATGTAGGAAACGGACCGAGTCCATACTCAATCTAAAACGATCCTTCCTAGCCCCCTTGATCGGGGTACTCACCGGACATTGTCTAATGGGAATACATGCTGAGCGCATGGGGGCCCCTGCAAATGACTTCTGTCGCAGCTGTAGGGACGAGGAGGAAATAGAAAGTGTTGAACACTTCCTCTGCAGCTGCCCTGCACTTGCCAGGACCCGTTTGGAGTGCCTAAACAAGTGCCTATTCGCTAGTTTAACGGAGCTGGGCTCTGCCGAAATCGGAGACATTCTGCGCTTTATTAAGCGGACAGGGTGGTTCGACTTTTAAAAATGTTTAACAAAGGAGGAAGGGTCGCAACCCATTCAGTGGTATCACAATGGGCCATTTGGCCTAAGTGCGCCTCTCGGCGATGCAGAGAGGCAGCCACCTTAACCTAACCTAACCTAACGCAATTAGCATCAAATAAAAGGTAATTTAATAACGTTTCTTTTGGTGCTAAACAACTATTGAATTTTAAGTTATATTTACAGAAAAAACTTATATTTCTTACACTTTAAAAAAAGTCCCTGGATTTTTAACTACTACACATATGTGTTTACAAAATTCACAAAATTTACAATCAATTATTTTGCGATTTTAACGCAAATAGCATCAAATGAAAAGTAATTTAATAATGTTTCTTTTGGTGCTAAACAACTATTGATTTTTAAGTTATATTTACAGAAAAAACGTATCTTTCTTACACTTTAAAAAAAGTCCCTGGATTTTTAACTACTACACATATGTGTTTACAAAATTCACAAAATTTACAATCAATTATTTTGCGATTTTAACGCAATTAGCATCAAATGAAAGGTAATTTAATAGCCTTTCTTTTGATGCTAAACAACTATTGAATTTTAAGTTATATTTACAGAAAAAACTTATATTTCTTACACTTTAAAAAAAGTCCCTGGATTTTTTTCTACTACACATATGTGTTTACAAAATTCACAAAATTTACAATCAATTATTTTGCGATTGTAACGCAATTAGCATCAAATGAAAGGTAATTTAATAGCCTTTCCCTTGATGCTAAACAACTATTGAATTTTAAGTTACATTTAGAGAAAAAACTTATCTTTATTACACTTTAAAATAAAGTTCATGGATTTTTTTCTACTACACATATTTGTTTACAAAATTCACAAAATTCTATCTATCTATCTATGGCGCGATATACAACAGGTATATCATCATAAACCTCCTAAGAGATTTTTGCGCCAAGCTTCTCTTCCAATTTGTGGTGTGCCGATTTGAATTTTCCCTACAAATTGGTGGGACCTACAGTTTTTTGCCGACTCCGAACGGCATCTACAAAGGAGACGAATTTTTTGCTGAGAAGCCTGTCATGGCAGAAATACACTCGGAGAGTTTGCCAAACCACTGCCGAGGGGCTACCCCGTTTTGAAAAACTTTTTTCAAATCACTTTTGATGTTACCTGTACCAGGGCTCGAACCATGGACTTTCGGTGTGGTAGGCCGGCAACACTACCTTCACACCACGGCGGCCGCCGTGCGATTTTAACGCAATTAGCATCAAATGAAAGGTAATTTATAACGTTTCTTTTGGTGCGAAACAACTATTGAATTTTAAGTTATATTTACAGAAAAAACTTATATTTCTTACACTTTAAAAAAAGTCCCTGGATTTTTTTCTACTACACATATGTGTTTACAAAATTTACAATGAATTATTTTGCGATTTTAACGCAACTAGCATCAAATGAAAGGTAATTTAATAGGCTTTCCTTTGATGCTAAACAACTATTGAATTTTAAGTTATATTTACAGAAAAAACTTATCTTTCTTACACTTTAAAAAAGTCCATGGATTTTTTTCCACTACACATATGTGTTTACAAAATTCACAAAATTTACAATCAATTATTTTGCGATTTTAACGCAATTACCATCAAATGAAAGGTAATTTAATAGCCTTTCTTTTGATGCTAAATAACTATTGAATTTTAAGTTACATTTACAGAAAAAACTTATCTTTCTTACACTTTAAAAAAAGTCCCTGGATTTTTTTCTACTACACATATGTGTTTACAAAATTCACAAAATTTACAATCAATTATATTGCGATTTTAACGCAATTAGCATCAAATAAAAGGTAATTTAATAACGTTTCTTTTGGTGCTAAACAACTATTGAATTTTAAGTTATATTTACAGAAAAAACTTATATTTCTTACACTTTAAAAAAAGTCCCTGGATTTTTAACTACTACACATATGTGTTTACAAAATTTACAATGAATTATTTTGCGATTTTAACGCAACTAGCTTCAAATGAAAGGTAATTTAATAGCCTTTCCTTTGATGCTAAACAACTATTGAATTTTAAGTTATATTTACAGAAAAAACTTATATTTCTTACACTTTAAAAAAAGTCCCTGGATTTTTGTCTACTACACATATGTGTTTACAAAATTTACAATGAATTATTTTGCGATTTTAACGCAACTAGCTTCAAATGAAAGGTAATTTAATAGCCTTTCCTTTGATGCTAAACAACTATTGAATTTTAAGTTATATTTACAGAAAAAACTTATCTTTATTACACTTTAAAAAAAGTCCCTGGGCTTTTTTGTACTACACATATGTGTTTATAATATTTACATTCAATTATTTTGCGATTTTAACGCAATTAGCATCAAATGAAAGGTAATTTAATAGCATTTCTTTTGGTGCTAAACAGCTATTGAATTTTAAGTTACATTTACAGAAAAAACTTATCTTTATTACACTTTAAAATAAAGTTCATGGATTTTTTTCTACTACACATATTTGTTTACAAAATTCACAAAATTTACAATCAATTATTTTGCGATTTTAACGGAATTAGCATCAAATGAAAGGTAATTTAATAACGTTTCTTTTGGTGCGAAACAACTATTGAATTTTAAGTTATATTTACAGAAAAAACTTATCTTTATTACACTTTAAAATAAAGTTCATGGATTTTTTTCTACTACACATATGTGTTTACAAAATTCACAAAATTTACAATCAATTATTTTGCGATTTTAACGCAATTATCATCAAATGAAAGGTAATTTAACAACGTTTCTTTTGGTGCTAAACAACTATTGAATTTTAAGTTATATTTACAGAAAAAACTTATCTTTATTACACTTTAAAATAAAGTTAATGGATTTTTTTCTACTACACATATGTGTTTACAAAATTCACAAAATTTACAATCAATTATTTTGCGATTTTAACGCAATTATCATCAAATGAAAGGTAATTTAACAACGTTTCTTTTCGTGCTAAACAACTATTGAATTTTAAGTTATATTTACAGAAAAAACTTATCTTTATTACACTTTAAAATAAAGTTCATGGATTTTTTTCTACTACACATATGTGTTTACAAAATTCACAAAATTTACAATCAATTATTTTGCGATTTTAACGCAATTAGCATCAAATGAAAGGTAATTTAATAGCCTTTCTTTTGATGCTAAACAACTATTGAATTTTAAGTTACATTTACAGAAAAAACGTATCTTTCTTACACTTTAAAAAAAGTCCATGGATTTTTTTCTACTACACATATGTGTTTACAAAATTCACAAAATTTACAATCAATTATTTTGCGATTTTAACGCAATTAGCACCAAATGAAAGGTAATTTAATAGCCTTTCCTTTGATGCTAAACAACTATTGAATTTTAAGTTACATTTAGAGAAAAAACTTATCTTTATTACACTTTAAAATAAATTTAATGGATTTTTTTCTACTACACATATGTGTTTACAAAATTCACAAAATTTACAATCAATTATTTTGCGATTTTAACGCAATTATCATCAAATGAAAGGTAATTTAACAGCGTTTCTTTTGGTGCTAAACAACTATTGAATTTTAAGTTATATTTACAGAAAAAACTTATCTTTATTACACTTTAAAATAAAGTTCATGGATTTTTTTCTACTACACATATGTGTTTACAAAATTCACAAAATTTACAATCAATTATTTTGCGATTTTAACGCAATTAGCATCAAATGAAAGGTAATTTAATAGCCTTTCTTTTGATGCTAAATAACTATTGAATTTTAAGTTACATTTACAGAAAAAACGTATCTTTCTTACACTTTAAAAAAAGTCCATGGATTTTTTTCTACTACACATATGTGTTTACAAAATTCACAAAATTTACAATCAATTATTTTGCGATTTTAACGCAATCAGCATCAAATGAAAGGTAATTTAATAGCCTTTCCTTTGATGCTAAACAACTATTGAATTTTAAGTTACATTTAGAGAAAAAACTTATCTTTATTACACTTTAAAATAAATTTAATGGATTTTTTTCTACTACACATATGTGTTTACAAAATTCACAAAATTTACAATCAATTATTTTGCGATTTTAACGCAATTATCATCAAATGAAAGGTAATTTAACAACGTTTCTTTTGGTGCTAAACAACTATTGAATTTTAAGTTATATTTACAGAAAAAACTTATCTTTATTACACTTTAAAATAAAGTTAATGGATTTTTTTCTACTACACATATGTGGTTACAAAATTCACAAAATTTACAATCAATTATTTTGCGATTTTAACGCAATTATCATCAAATGAAAGGTAATTTAACAACGTTCCTTTTGGTCCTAAACAACTATTGAATTTTAAGTTATATTTACAGAAAAAACTTATCTTTATTACACTTTAAAATAAAGTTCATGGATTTTTTTCTACTACACATATGTGTTTACAAAATTCACAAAATTTACAATCAATTATTTTGCGATTTTAACGCAATTAGCATCAAATGAAAGGTAATTTAATAGCCTTTCTTTTGATGCTAAATAACTATTGAATTTTAAGTTACATTTACAGAAAAAACGTATCTTTCTTACACTTTAAAAAAAGTCCATGGATTTTTTTCTACTACACATATGTGTTTACAAAATTCACAAAATTTACAATGAATTATTTTGCGATTTTAACGCAATTAGCATCAAATGAAAGGTAATTTAATAGCCTTTCCTTTGATGCTCAACAACTATTGAATTTTAAGTTACATTTAGAGAAAAAACTTATCTTTCTTACACTTTAAAAAAGGTCCCTGGATTTGTTTCTACTACACATATGTGTTTACAGCACCTTACACTCTCTCATAATACGCCTTGGGCCAGTGTATAAATTGATCGTACTCACGGTTGTAGAGGGAATTCTTGAGGCTGGTGGTTCCGGAAAATGTTCTCCTCCTTGCAAAGGTGCAGACTAGAAAGGTTGTATTGGCTTGAACTCCGACTTTTCTTGCCTCTTGGATTAAATAATACGATAAGAGAATAGCTGCAATTGAAGTGGGTACATGTGTCTGTCCGCAACAAAATCACCACTCGAAAATAGGCAATGTCTTTCGTATGTATAAAAAATATTTATTAAGGTAAAACAGCCGGTTGATAAACTTAGTACGACCAAATCGAGGTTTATTTTCAACACTTGCTTTAAATATAATTATGAACTATTTTACACTATTTGTTATGAACTTTTTTCACAAAAAAATTATATTGAAGAGTTTTGTTTGCGTGCAAAAAAGCCGGTGTACCAATAACAATATGATATGCCAAAAAAAAAAAATTATGGCCACCAGCTATCAGCTGTGCGGCGAATTGGTGTGGGGTGATTTACGCGTGGTTGCCACAGGTCCCAAATTTAATGTGTAAATCGTAAGGGGAATTCATACATTGGAGTGAGTAAATATAATGGATAATAATACAATGTGATATAATACACGCGTTATAATGATATTATTTACAATTCATGAAAATTATGTATAACGAGTATTATTTTATGTAAAATTCAGGAAATATGTGTATAATGAATATTATGGTTTTGGGATTGCGACGTGTGGCTACCGATGTCGCGTAAACATTCTGCCTCCCCTAGGCGTACTAAGCGCCTAGTGTATGCTGCAACTCCTGCAAGGCCCGAACGGCTTCTTGGATCAGGATCCTTCCCACCTTATTTTTGTAGGTGGCGGTACGTAAGCCGGTTGCGGTGCACCGGATGGTGCGGTCGCCGACGCTGACTGGCCGCGGTGGTTGACTTGCCCTTGGTGCCAGACCATTAGCCCTGGGAGGCTGCGGGCAGGGTCACTTGCGATGCCAATGAGCGGCGTGGTGTTGGGACCGGAGGGCGTTGACGATCCATCTGCTGAAAAGAGAGAGTAGTATATGCATATTAGTTATACGCCTGGGATTAAGCATAGATTTGGGGAGTGCCTAAGTTGTTGCTGAGTGCTAACGATAGTACGAACTTTGTGGACTGTATTAAGTTAGGGAGAAGGGAGTGGGCGCTGAAGGCCCTCGTCACTCTCAGATGACGGTAGAAAGCACAGTTTAGTAAGATGTCTCGTGAGAATACCGTTCTGGGTGCGGACGTCTACGATACGGATGTGTCCGTCTCGTCCTGGGTGTAGGGTTTCTAATCGACCTAGTTGCCACTCGGTGGGAGGTAAGTTGTTTTCTTTAGTGATGACTAGGTCGCCAATTTTCGGGGGAGTTTGAACATTTTTCCAACGGTAACGCTTTTGAAGGTCGGTGAGGTAATCAGTTTTCCAGCGTTTGCTGAACTGATGATGCAGAACTTTCAGTCGTTCCCACCTATTTATCAGAGAGAGATTTTCCTGATTCGGTTCAAGAAGCGAGACCATTGGTGCTCCTCGAAGAAAATGACCTGCGCGGTGGGCGGTGAGGTCATTCGGGCCCTGAGAAAGCTGGGAGATGGGACGAGAGTTAAGTACGGCGTCTATTCGAATTAATAAAGTTGAGAACTCCTCGAAGGTAAATCTGTGGATTCCGGCGACCTTTTTAAAGTGCGTTTTAAAGCTTTTGACAGCGGATTCCCATAATCCGCCCATGTGAGGTGCGCCGGGGGGTATAAACTTCCAGTTGATTCCTTGAGGGGCGTACTTCTGTACGATATCCGGTGATGATTCTTTCAGGAACGTTACGAATTCCAATTCGGTAGCACGCTTGGTGCCGATGAATATTTTGCCGTTGTCGCTCATCATCTGGTTCGGGTATCCTCGGAGTCCTACAAATCGGGCGAAGGCGGCAAGAAAAGCCTTGCTGGTGAGGTCTGAGCATAATTCCAAGTGGACCGCTTTTGTGGTAAAACAGACAAAGACGGCCACGTAGCCCTTTACGAGGGTTTGAGATCGGATGCTTTCAATTGAAATGGGCCAGCGAAATCCACACCAGTCGTGGTGAAGGGTGGAGCGAATCTACAACGTTCGGGGGGCAAGGCTGCCATAATTTGTGATCGCGTTTGTTGTTTGGGAGTGGTGCAGACTTTGCACTGGAATATGCATTTTTTGATCAATGGTTTGAGACGGGCAATGTAAAACTCTTGCCTTAAGATTTGTTGCATGAGACGAGCTTCCGCATGTAGGAGCATTTCGTGAAGGAGTCGTATATATAGAGTACAGAGCCGAGACTTTTGGGGTAGGATGATGGGATGACGCTCATTGTAAGTGTGGGTTGCATGGGCTAGGCGACCATTCACTCGGAGGACTTTGCTCTTGTCTAGGAAGGGATTGAGTACGAGTAGGGAGCTCCGTTTTCCAATGGGGTTTGAGTCTTCTAGGCATTATCTTTCAAGAGCGTAGTATCGAGTTTGGGCCATTATGATCAGACGATGTTTCGATCTTTTGAGATCGGCATGAGTTAGAGAGGGGTCGGCTGGGTCATTAATACCGTTCACCGCGTCTTTTAGCCGACGTACAAATTTGATAACGTAAGCTAATACACGTAAAGCACGAGGGTAGGAAGAGAACCGATCTTCCGTAGCATATAGGGCTTCTACTTTACGTGACTCTGGGGGGTTGACGTTGCGAACTGTTGGTTGAGGCCAATCTTCGCGGGGTTTGGAAAGCCACTCTGGACCATTCCAACAGAGGGCAGAATTGGAGAGATCGACTGGCGTACAAGCTCGGGTTCCCAGATCTGCGGGGTTATCTTTACTTCGCACGTCTCGCCAAGGGACATTACCTACGGGGTCTATGATCTGTGCTGTTCGATTGGAGACATAGGTTTTCCATGAGTGAGGTGGCTTTCCAAGCCAGGCTAACACGATTTCGGAATCCGACCACATTGTCAACTTTCTTCTAGTGAGGCCGAGATGGGGTTGCACTACTGCGACTAGTTTAGCTAGTAAGAGAGCTCCGCATAGTTCCAGGCGTGGAAGACTTATCGTTTTGAGAGGAGCCACTTTGCCTTTGGACACGAGGAGATGAGAGTAAACTTGAGTGCCGACAGTAGTTCGCACATAGAGTGTTGCGCAATAAGCCTTTTCAGAGGCGTCGCAAAAACCATGGAGCTCGACCAGATGCTCAGGGGCGAAGTTAATCCATCGGGGTATTTGTATTTCTGAGATTGACTGCAGATTTCTTGAGAATTGCGTCCATTTTACGAGACGTATCGGTTTGACCCGTTCATCCCAATCGGTCCCGTCCAACCACAATTCCTGCATCAGAATTTTTGCCTGTATCATGACTGGCGTCAGCCACCCTGCGGGGTCGAAAAGTTTTGCGATTGAGTAGAGTATTTGCCGCTTGGTAGCTGCTGTTGAGGCTGGTTCTGAATCCACAGTATATGAGAACGTGTCCGAGAGGGCATTCCATTGAATTCCTAGGGTTTTGGCGGTACTACTTTTCTCAAACTCGAGGAAGTCGGTTTCAAGTAAGTCCGCCTTGGCAATTTGTTTGAGTGTGTTCGGATGGTTTGCCGTGATCTTTTTTAAAGGGAAGCCGGCTGAGTTGAGAGCATCAATAGTCTCTTTTAGGGATTGCTCGGCTGAGGGATAAAATATCGTCAACATACGTCTCGGACTTTAATATTGGGGCTGCGCGTGGATGGGAGTCGGCTATCTCTTTCGACAGCTCGTGTAGCGTGCGAATAGCCAGGAAGGGAGCGCAATTCACCCCAAAGGTGACCGTTTTCAACTTAAAGTCCTTTATTTTACTGTCTTCGGGAGTTCGAAATATTATCCGTTGGTAGTCTCTGTCATCGGGGTTTAAGAGTATCTGGCGGTACATTTTTTCTACATCGCCATTAAACACATATTTATATGTCCGCCATTTTAACAACATAAGTCGGAGATCGCGTTGGAGGGTTGGTCCTGTACATAACACTTCGTTAAGGGAGTGACCGGAACCTGACTTCTTGGAAGCATTGAATACAACTCTGACTTTTGTTGTCTTTTTGTCAGGCCTGACGACGGCATGGTGAGGGAGATAGAAAGAGCAGTATTTTCCTTGGGATTCCAATTCATTTAGACTGCATTCTTCCATGTGGCCGAGGGACAGGTGGTCTTCGAGTAACTGGTCCTATTGCTGTTTGAGATCGCCCTTTTTTGAGAGACTGCATTCCATTCCATGAAACTATTGTAGGACTGCAGTACGGGATTGGCCTAGGTCGATATCGTTCGGGAATGATGATTTGAACGTGAGGCGAACCATCCATTCGAGCGGTTGTGCTTTGATAGAGCTCTTCGCACATTTGATCTTCGGGGGTTTCCACTCGAGTTCTGGGTATCTCCTCGATTTCCCAGAATTGTCTCAGCTGTTCATTGAGCTGAATATTTGTGATTTCCCATGCTTGTGAGGAATGTGCTCCAACTTTTTCGGGAGTTTGGCCGCTTATAATCCATCCAAAAATTGTATTTTGGCTAGCACCCTGGGAGAGATCTTTTCTATGACATTTAGCATTATTTGTGGGAGGAGATCACTACCCAATACCAGATTTGGGATGGGTTCTGGGAGTTCTGGTCCGCCAATTTGAGATGCGACCATTTGCGCCTTTGGCTGTCATTCAGCCTGAACGTTGGGAGCTGCCTACTGAGCCGGGGAAGCACTATTGCCTGGGCCTTTATTCTCACCTTATTGTCATTTGAGACTAGGGTCAACGAACACAGCTTGTTGAATGTTTGTACCACTCCGCCTCCCATACCCGATATTTCAAACAGGGAGTGGGTATAGGGAAGCCCGAGTTTGGTCTGAGCTTTGGCGGATATGAAGCTTCTTTCGTAGCCTTGGTCCACTTAGGCTCTAAGCTTAAATAGATCGCCTCTATGTTCCACCAAGACTATTTCTGTAGGGAGTATGATTTGGTTATCATTTTCAGCATGGAACGACTGTACTTGGGAACAGTTGGGCGTAGAGGGTTCTCCTTCCTGGGATGCCGCCTCGCTGACGTCCTGAAGCCTGGGTGTTTAAGCGACATAAGCTATAACGATTTATTTCGTCTATTTTATTTACGCTGCACTCTCTTGTAATTCGCAAGCAGCTTATGAAATATCCCAAAGATATAGTTTATGTTTTGTAATCCCAAGCGGGGGTTTTTTAGAGCGAGAATGAGGAAGCCAATCCCGTGCAATGCCTCAGAGCCAACAGTGCTCGCCCCCAATTAATACATACAAGGTGTAACAGGTGCGCCGCACCCCGTTCTATATAGAACAAATAACTCAAATAAAATAAAATAATAATAAATAAACATAGAAAAGGGCTCCCTATACTAAACATGTGCTCCGCACACCCCCTTTTCCTCTCTAAACTAGTAATATAATATAAATAATTAAATTAAATAAAATAAAAAATAACTCAAAAAAACTACTCGCCCTCCACAAAGCTTAGACATGGTCCTTCGAGCCGGATTCGAACCGGCGACTTATGAATATCACTAGACGACTAAGCCGTCGAGGGGGGCGAGAATGTTTAAGCGACATAAGCTATAACGATTTATTTCGTCTATTTTATTTACGCTCCACTCTCTTGTAATTCGCAAGCAGCTTATGAAATATCCCAAAGATATAGTTTATGTTTTGTAATCCCAAAGCGGGGGTTTTCAGAGCGGGAATGAGGAAGCCAATCCCGTGCAATGCCTCAGAGCCAACAGTGCTCGCCCCCAATTAATACATACAAGGCGTAACAGGTGCACCGCACCCCCTTCTATATAGAACAAATAACTCAAATAAAATAAAATAATAATAAATAAACATAGAAAAGGGCTCCCTATACTAAACATGTGCTCCGCACACCCCCTTTTCCTCTCTAAACTAATAATATAATATAAATAATAAAATAAAATAAAAAATAACTCAAAAAAACTACTCGCCCTCCACAAAGCTTAGACACTGGGATTGCTGGCTTCTATCGTGGCTACCTGGGATCGTGTCCTTTGGATTCCGGAACTGCTGCTGGGGGTTGCTGTGTCGTGAAGGGTGGTGTTATGCCGGCCTTGGTAGTGCATGCACGGTCTCGTGCTTTGGCATTCTTTTAGCACATGCGTTTGAGCTAAACAATTCTCGCAAATATTGTCTTCTTTAACGAATTTTTTACGCTCGAAGATTGGCAACCTTTTATACCGCAAACAGCTTTGTAGGGTATGGGTGGATTGTTTGCATAATTTGCAGGTATACAATGTGGCATGAGATTTGGTATGTGTAACGGAGTTGTTGCTGTGGTTTTGGGGTTGAGCCTGCCTGAACTGTGGATTGTTTTGACTGGGGTGAGGCCTTGAGAAGTTTGTGGAGGGTGGATTATATCGGGGTTTGGCTGGTCGCCATTGATCCACCCTTTCCACTATCTCGTAGCGTGTAGTCAGAAACTGGTTCATTTGGGCCCAGTTCGGCAGGTCTCTTCTGGAGCTTAATGATTGCTTCCACAGGGCAACTGTATTCTCTGGAAGTTTTGAGGTTTCCAGATATATTAATATGGGATCCCAACTGGAGGTTTCGACTTGTTGTGTCGCCAGTATTTGGAGACAGTTGTTTACTGAGGATTGTAACCTCTGGATCTCATCGCTATTTTCCGATTGAATCGCTTTTAGATTCATGAGTATTCGGATTTGGTTGTCGACCAGGACTATTTAATTTTCGTAGCGCGACTTGAGAGCTTCCCATGCTAGGGCAAAATTGTCGTCGCTTAACGGGAATTGTTCCACTATTTGACCTGCCTTTCCTTTAGTCTTATGTCTGAGGTGATACAGTTTCTGGGCACTGGAGAGTTTCGAGTGGTTTATATAGACCGCCGTGAACATGTCTCGGAATGACGGCCATTGATCATACCCTCCATAAAAAATTTCTGTATCACATGGGGGGACTTTCAGGTTCATATGGGAGGACTCTTGGGGTGGTTGGGGTTGCTCTTGAATTTTACGGTGGCAATTTTGGGAATTATTTGGAGAGACTGTTGCGTTTATTTTCGAAAAAAAGTTTGATGCGGGAGTAGCAGTCTTGTACCACTGTTCAGGGGATATATCACCGTATTGCTTTATTTGGCTTTGGCACGGAATTTTACTTGTTAAAGCTTAGAGACTTGATTTTTAATCTAACTGTGAGAAATTTATTAATTATTTTTTGTGGGTTGAGATTGGCTATGAGGCCCACTGTGTTTTGGGCTGTATATATATTTTGTACCGCAAGGGATTTTAGTGTACAATATAACTTTGTGTGTGTGCGAAATTTCGCCTTAAGGGATTTGGGTTCACCAAGATTTTAGTTTGGCGGGAAAAAATTGTTTTTGGCGTCAGCCAACAAATTGAAATTATGGGAATTATTATTTTCTGTATTATAATATATTATATGGGCAGGGGCTGGTTTCTTCAATGGCGAAGAAGGGCCATGTATAAATTGATCGTACTCACGGTTGTACAGGGAATTCTTGAGCCTGGTGGTTCCGGAAAATGTTCTCCTCCTTGCAAAGGGGCAGACTAGATAGGTTGTACTGGCTTGAACTCCGCCTTTTCTTGCCTCTTGGATGAAATAATACGATTAGAGAATAGCTGAAATTTAAGTGGGTATATGTGTCTGTCCGCAACAAAATCACCACTCGAAAATAGGCAATGTCTTGGCAAATAGGCAATGTCTTTCGTATGTATAAAAAATATTTATTAAGGTAAAACAGCCGGTTGATAAACTTAGTACGACCAAATCGAGGTTTATTTTCAACACTTGCGTTAAATATAATTATGAACTATTTTACACTATTTGTTATGAACTTTTTCACAAAAAAATTATATTGAAGAGTTTTGTTTCCGTGCAAAAAAGCCGGTGCAAAAAAAAAAAATGATGGCAGCTGTGCGGCGAATTGGTGTGTGGTGATTTACGCGTGGTTGCCACACAACCCAAATTTAATGTGTAAATCGTAAGGGGAATTCATACATTGGAGTGAGTAAATATAATGGATAATAATACAATGTGATATAATACACGCGTTATAATGAAATTATTTACAATTCATTGAGTATTATTTTATGTAAAATTCAGGAATTATGTGTATAATGAATATTATGGTTTTGGGATTGGGACGTGTGGCTACCGCTGTCGCGTAAACAGCCAGTATCTCACTACGTTCAGGCATCTGAAATTAAAATCGTGTTTCATTACATATATTTGAACTTAAGTTTACTCGGGGTGCAGGGCGTTAGATAATTAAATTTTTAATTGACTTATTAATTAATTAAGAAATTAGCTGCAATTAAATCAATTCAGTATATTAAGTATATTAAGCTTAACAAATTAGATTCAAAATTGCTTAGAAATTGCAACTAACAATTAATTGTTAATTTTTTAATTATTAATTGTTTTAACAATTAAAATTTGCCCAACACTCCCTACAAACAAACGGTTGTTCCGGAAATATGGGATTTGGCTAGATATCATTTACTTAACAAGGTAAAAACAAATTTCTTAAGTTTGCATCATCGTACATAAGGACTGAACACTTAAAACCGTGATGCATATTCATGAAAGGTATAAAGCCTTCGACACAGCCGAAGACAGCGCTTTCTTTACAAGTTTTGGTAATTGTTTCCTTTAGGTGACAACTGCTAAAACACGCCCAAAAATGTCAGGAGAGGTATCAAAAGACGCGCTTTGATCTCTGTATCAAAACTAAATTTTTTGTTTCAGTGAAAAGTTATTCGCAAAAAACCCAAAAATTACCCAGGTCCGATCCAAAATACCTAACTTATGGACAAACTAATAATATTCTTATCAATTATTTGTTCCCTATTTTTAATGACCGCTTTGGCCACAACTATAATCAACAAATGCACAAGCGCATGTACATTTGTATACTGTGGTGACACCATAAATATATCCTGATCTTCGCCAGGTACACTAAACTGAACTCACTTTGGCAACAGCCATAGCAAACAAATGTACAAGCGCTTATACAATTGCATATTGTGGTGACACTATAATATTTTCCTGATCTTGGTCAGGTACACTAAACTAAACTCACTTTGGCAACAACCATAGCAAACAAATGTACAAGTGCTTGCACAATTGCATATTGTGGTGACACTATAACATTTTCCTGATCTTGGCCAGGTACACTACACTGAACTCACTTCGGCAGCAGCCATAGCAAACAAATGTACAAGCGCTTATACAATTGCATATTGTGGTGACACTATAACATTTTCCTGATCTTGGCCAGGTACACTACACTGAACTCACTTTGGCAACAACAATAGCAAACATATGTACAAGCGCTTGTACAATTGCATATTGTGGTGACACTATAACATTTTCCTGATCTTGGCCAGGTACACTACACTGAACTCACTTCGGCAACAGCCATAGCAAACAAATGTACAAGCGCTTATACAATTGCATATTGTGGTGACACTATAACATTTTCCTGATCTTGGCCAATTACACTACACTGAACTCACTTTGGCAACAACCATAGCAAACAAATGTACAAGCGCTTGTACAATTGCATATTGTGGTGACACTATAACATTTTCCTGATCTTGGCCAGGTACACTACACTGATCTCACTTCGGCAACAGCCATAGCAAACAAATGTAGAAGCGCTTGCAGAATTGCATATTGTGGTGACACTATAACATTTTCCTGATCTTGGCCAGGTACACTACACTGAACTCACTTCGGCAACAGCCATAGCGAACAAATGTACAAGCGCTTACACAATTGCATATTGTGGTGACACTATAACATTTCCTGATCTTGGCCAGGTACACTACACTGAACTCACTTTGGCAACAACAATAGCAAACATATGTACAAGCGCTTGTACAATTGCATATTGTGGTGACACTATAACATTTTCCTGATCTTGGCCAGGTACACTACACTGAACTCACTTTGCAACAACCATAGCAAACATATGTACAAGCGCTTGTACAGTTGCATATTGTGGTGACACTATAACATTTTCCTGATCTTGGTCAGGTACACTAAACTAAACTCACTTTGGCAACAACCATAGCAAACAAATGTACAAGCGCTTGTACATTTGCATATTATGGTGACACCATAATTTACCCCTGATCTTGGTCAGGTACACTAAACTAAACACACTTTGCCCACAACTATAATCAACAAATTCACAAGCGAATGTACATTTGTATATTGTGGTGACACTATAACATTTTCCTGATCTTGATTGATACTTACCAGATTAAATATTCTTCCAAGGACGAATTTATTTGTTATTTTTATTTATTTTAATTTTTTGGCACCGAAAGTAAATTTTCTTTTCAGTTGAGTAATGAGCATCTTACTGTCTCATTCGCACTCATTAAATTTTTTTACAACCCTGAAAAATATTCAAAAAACACGCGTTGGTGTTGGTATAAAGGAGAAAAAAATAGAGATGGTTTTTCAAATCGATAAGAAATTGATAAAAACTGGATAGCCATGGTTGGTAGGGTTGTCTTCCGCAATGGATTTACCACACAAACCACAACGCGTACGTTAGAGCGACACAAAACTCAAAGAAAAAAATAAATAAATACGGAGCAAAAAAATGTCCGTTCAACATAGGGTTCAATTGTTGTACTACATTATCCCGTAAGTAGCTAGTGCAAACTCTTAAATTTTAACGAAATGCAAATATATACGTATGTTGACTTTGGAAGCAGAGATATATTATTTGTATCACATTCATGTTTTAAAGCAGCTGTATGGATTAGATTTTGTAAGTGTTTTTACTTGGGAACCCATATTTTTTTCTTGTACTCAAAAAATCCCCCAATTTTATAAAAATTACCAAAAAAATGATTGGTTGCCATGGCAACGCTCTTTGAACAACTGACAAAGGGTGCGAATGATAGCGACCACAACTAACGTCAAAGTGGAAATGGAGTGATTTTCTTGTATCATGGTGAAAACTATCAACTTGTGAACAGGTTTAATATACATAAAAATAAATTAAGTTAAACACAAGATGGTGATAAAAAGTAAACAGAGGTTTGTTCACTTAATCTCCTATAACATTTTCATTTTTCTACTGATTATAATCCGGAAAATACCAAAACTAGTAAGTTATATAATTCTTCGTTAAAATATAATACACAAAGGAAGGTAACTGTAGAAACTTTGCATAGAAAAATTTTGTTCGCCATAACGCCGTCACTTTCACTTCCATTTTATCAATTTTGGCTTGGGTTCAAATAGTATTTCAACCTTTCAAACATAACAATTGAGATGGTAATTTCGGACATATTGACAGATTAGTAATCCTATTTTTATTCTTAGGTCAACAAATGACATTTCAAAATGTCTCGAAAACTGTTTTCCTTTAAACTTCTTTTTTTTAAATGGTCATGTAACCGCTTGGGCGATTTTGACCGTCCAACATAGCTCGCCAGTCATTTCTTCGTTGCGCCAACTGGCGCCAATTGGTAACACCGCGGGATCGAAAATCGATCTCCACTTGGTCCTTTCAAATGGCGAATTGTCAGTGAGCTTAAAATTTTAACAATACTGCGGGAGGTTACACAAATAACCCCAGTTATTTCTGTGAATGGGATAGCCGTTCTTCGTATAAGTATGAGGGACATGAGGGGCGCCAGAGAAGCTAACTTGGAATTGGCGAGGAAAATATGTCTAAAACTCCATTCGTATATCTCGTTGTTATGGTTTACTTTCAATTGATAGTCATTCCTATTGGGTTCAATCGGCCACGGCTCACTGCGGTTGGTTAGGTGACAGTTTTGATTCGCCTTCCGGTTTGACGTTTAGCTACGGGAAAGTGCGCGGTTTTTGCTGAGGTGGCATCACCAAATATTCCCATAGAATGGAAAAGGCACCAATAACGGAACTTTTAATTTCCAGACAAACAAGTGTTTGGTGTGTTCTTGGTGTGCCCAGAGTTAAATTGTGGGTAACCCAGGGCGCCCGAAAGTGTCAGACAAAAGGGAAATGGGCAATTGTCATCCAAAAAGGTGTTTCCCTTGTATGATTGATTTTAAAGTATTTAAGTTGGTAAAAAGAGTACGAACAATGTGCGGAATAGAAACGTACAATAAATTCAATACTTTTTGCACGATCTCGAAAACAAAACCCAACAAAATGTCAAAACCACCAAAGTGAAAGAAACGCCTCCAAAAGTGCCAAATTGCCAAGGGTGGGAGGCACATGGAATCCTGTCCTGATCCCTGACTTTAACCCGGCTGACATCACAGTCTACACCAAACGCAAGTAAAACTAAATTAAGTTATTAGTCAATGTGAAAAGTATTGTAAAATTAGACTTAAATGAGTTTAAAGCGGCAGTGTTTTGTTACTATGTGCTTTTTTAACGAAACCTGTAGATCGGAATATTATTGTCAATGGCTAGGTTGGATGGGGAGCTCCATGTGTCTCCTACTCCAAACTCAGTAACGTGGGGTTCCACGGGTCACCAAGGGAACACACCAAGCGCATGGTCTAGAACATTCCTATTTTGCGCGCCAACGAAAGCGTGCCTTCAGGGTTCGGACTTGATCTAAATTGCAGTAACTTTAATACCTACTGCACTTTACCCAAATCTGCTACGTTTTATGCTCCCTTAGAATAGTCCCAAACTCTGATTTATTTTGATAAGTGATGCTTTTTCTTACTTATAAACTCTTCTATGAAGTCATTCAATATTACAAATATTCTTGCATTTTATTTTGTTCCATAGAAAAAAAATTGTTACTTTCAATAAAAATAGCCACTGAGTGAAATAGCATTAAAAGTAACAGTACTAAAATCATTTTTATTTAGGCCTCAAATCAAAGCGTAATTACAGTACTTTGTGTTTTAAGTAATTCCTACAGTGCGATACTCATTAAATCAACTATGAAAAAGCAAAGTCATATCTTCAACGTTAGTTTCAATAATATATATTATCCTTTTTTTTGTTTTGAAATGCGTGCTGTACTTTTACGAAGTTCGGTAGTAATAAAAAGGTATTTAAAATAAAAGTAAAAGTCCGAGCCCTGATGGCAACGACCAACCCGAGTGGCCACACCAGACTGGGTAACGGAGCTTTTCCATTGGGCAGTGGCCGTTGATTGACGATTTTCACCCTAGCGACGTCGCAGGCACTCAAATGAATTCAAAGTAAAATTTATTTTGGTATGAACGGTCGTGTGCGCGTGAATAAAACGAAATACAAAAGTTAATCCAAAACGTGGTCCCGATGACCTAAAACAATTACAATAAATAAAAGAAAGTGACAAAAGTGTTTACGTTTTAAAAGAAGCAAAGTCTATAAGTATCGCTCAAAATATATAAAAACTAAAATATTTCATTTTCACTTGCACTGACAAAAAAAAGATTTTCAGAAGCGAGACAATAAATGAGTAAAATGCAAGCGATTGTAAGGTTTAAATTATGAAATGAAAATAAATTTAGTTATGGTGATTGTTGTTGGAGCAAAGCTCGAATTTTTTTTATGTTTGTTTGTTAATTGATATTAGAGGAAAAATTACAACGTTATGCACAGCGATGGTATGGGATGACATGTTTCGAAGTGCCCAACTTCTCATCAGACCCCTTCTCGGACACTGAGATATGAACCCAAGTGTCTGCACCAAAGCCGCTGTTAGAGTACTCTAACAACTAAGCTATGATGCCCTGTAGCGTCACGATACATTTTTCCTCTAATGAGCCATTTGCTTATTCCTTTTATACATTCTTTGGTAAATATATTTTATATGTCAACTCAAGGAAAGTGGAATATTTTTAGGCGCGTTCATATAACAGTTTTAGATACAGAAGGGCTTTTATGCTTATCAACACTTCCGTTTTATTTGTTATGCACCCGCACTGTACCTGTAGCAATTATAGTTATGGTGATTGTTGTTGGAGCAAAGCTCGAATTTTTTTTATGTTTGTTTGTTAATTGATATTAGAGGAAAAATTACAACGTTATGCACAGCGATGGTATGGGATGACATGTTTCGAAGTGCCCAACTTCTCATCAGACCCCTTTGGTGCAGACACTTGGGTTCATATCTCAGTGTCCGAGAAGGGGTCTGATGAGAAGTTGGGCACTTCGAAACATGTCATCCCATACCATCGCTGTGCATAACGTTGTAATTTTTCCTCTAATATCAATTAACGAAAATAAATTTTGTAAAACAAGTGAATTGAATATAAAAAGAAGAGAAAGCGAAAAAAAAATTGTGGTGAGGTGATGCTTTATAGGCCCAGAGAACAGTAGTGAAAACGGAACATCTTGATCAAGCAAGTAAACTAAGCTATGGTTTTACATAAATGGGTTATGAACATATTTATTCAGATCTTTCGATCTTCTAATAAAAGCAGTTTCGGTTATATAAAGCTGCACTAGTTACGGTTGCGATCACTTAAGTTACGAACCATTTTGACCAAACCTTATTTATTAAATTACTCTTGTAAAATGGGGTTCTGCATAACGAAATTCTTCCAAATTCCGCTTTCTTATGTTTCCTTTTGGGTCAATTAAATTCGCGCAAATTCAATTCTGAATAAAATTTTCTTTCAGTTTCCTCAATAATTTGAAAAAAAAAATCCTCCATTGTGAATTTGCTAGTGTAAACTTCTATTTCATACGGAAGTGCTTTATACTTCTTTTTATGTATATTCAAAGTGTGAATTTGTATTATTTGGAAGAGTTGGGTTTGCGGCCTGAATATGTTTACGGGGTAATATCTTTGACAACATTTTGTCGTGAAAAGTATTTTTACAGCCCAATTGTAAATATCCGCTCGGATATCTTCTTTGCGAAATTTTCGTACTCGCCAGGAAAGCTTTCGCCAATTCTCTTTCACTGCTAACAGGGAAAATCTGACAAAGAGGAATTTCGAATTTTTTGTATCCAGTGGTTTTTTATCCATTTCGTTTTGACATCCCTTCTTGTGACCAGTGAATGAAAAATGATAGTTGTTAATAAAACTGGTCGAATTAAATAATTATCAAATTCATAAGTTCATAAAAGCAGTTGTAGTGAACATGTGTTATAAATAAGTAGCTGTCTTTTCCATTCGCGCGGATGCTTCCGGCCGTCCCTATATGAGGCTGACTAAAGCATTTGCAGCTGATTTGTATTTTTCGTTTTAAAACCAGAAAAACAATACGATGGTAATGCTTAGAAGTGATTTTGGTAATTGTTTCCTTTAGGAGACAACTGCTAGAAGGCGTCCGAGGGTGTCGGGAGAGGTGTCAGGCAGCGCGTTTTGACCTCGGTATCGATGGTTCGGGGGCGGAGATTCCATATTTTGTGTCTGTTCAGAGATATTTGCAATTAAATTTGAAAATTGTCTGTCATTTTCGTGGGGTTGTTGCAATCACAGATTAGGGTGTACCGAAAAGTGCAGAAATGTGTTCTGCGCAGAAATATTGTGGACCGCGTAGCTGGTGGGCCGAAGGCCGCCTACACATAAAAGTGTTTTGCAAATAAATACCTTGGATCAAGCCCCCTATTTGAAATCCGACCTATGCCATTTTTGGGTTTTTTGCTAATGGCTTTTCACTGAGACGAATTGTTTAGTTTCCGCTTTCGGATTATTGATGCGGTCATAAAGACGCGTCGTTTGATACCTTTCCCGAGGTTTTGGGCGTGTATTGGCGGTTGCATGCTGTCGTATAGAATTACCCTAATTCTGTTCAGGCGTGTAAACATTTTAATCACGTGTGTTTTCCAAATTTCCGGCACTAAAATAAATTTTTTTTGTTCTATATACTGCCCATTGTTGGCCATTACGTAGGTGGAGAGAAAAAAAAAATTTTCGGTCAGTGGATCTTGGCTATTACGGGGTGAATATAATTTCTTGAATTGGTTACCGATGTAGCTAAGATATGAACAATTTTATTATCTAAATTATTACTATACCGGTCATTGTCAATCAAACGATAGCTTTAAATTTTTCCAAGGAAATTTAATCAATTTTAATATTCATATAGATACAGCTGTCTGTGCAACAAATAATAACAGCCTATCTGAGGGTTGGTTGTTAATGCTATTGGCATAAGCATAATAAAGTACAAAGATTTTTGCCTTAAATATGTTTTTAACCAATAACTTTAAATGAGCTATTCTTGTGTGTTCTATTTTAGTTAGGGGCCAGCGGCATCTAGTCGGACGGTATAGCGTTTGCGGGAAGATGCCAAAGCGTAGTATTTCATGTATTGTATGGTTTACGATCATTTCAGCCTCGTCGGATGTAACCAGCCCTTTTGGGGTACGTGTAGCAACAACCTGATCTTTAAGAGTCTTTATAGTTTTGAATGATTTTATATATATATATGTATATAAAAGCAAATTGTATTTACCTTTTTTTTGTTTGCAGAACGCATCAACGCTCACCGCACACCGCGCTAGACAAAACCCGGTAACAAGAAACGGTAACAATAAAACCGGCCACAACAAAACCGACCACGACCACCAGTAACAACACGGCTAGCAGTGACATTAGCGGGGGCCGACGTATTATAGGCCCACCGGAGTAAACCGCCGGCAACAACAATCCAGCAGTAACACCGCCGGCAAGAACAAATCCGGTAACAAAAAGCCGGCAACAACACAAACAGCAGTGACAACAGCAGGGGCCGCTTCTTTTAGGCCCACTGCATTAACATCAACAATAACAGTAACCACCGGCAACAATAACAGTAAAACCGGAAGACAACCAGCATTGACATCAGCAGGGGCCGCCCTCCTCTAGGCCCACTGCACAACCACCCGGATCGACCACAACGACACCAGCAGTGACAACAGCGAGGGCCGTCCTATTATAGGTCCGTCGCACTACCAGCAACAACAACAGTAACCAGCAGTGACAACAGCAAGGGCCGTCCTATTATAGGCCCGTCGCACCACCAGCAACAACAACAGTAACCAGCAGTGGCAACAGCGAGGGCCGTCCTTTTATAGGCCCGTCGCACCACCAGTAACAACAACATAACCAGCACAGACAACAACAACAGTAGCGCCCCACCAACGGCCTACTTCAACCCGGTGAGACCTAGCCAATATAATTTATTTAAAAATGTGTAATATTAATAGAACAGGAGCAATTCCTTATATGTAGTTCAAGTTTTAAACCTTTTACTCGAAGCTTGAATTTTCTTTTTTCATACAATTTATCCCAAGTTTCTAAAGATTTGAGAAAAGGCAAATTTTTTTTTTTATCATCCCATAGTAAAAGGTATACGAAAAGAAAAGTAAAATTAATATAATTAAGTTTGTATTAGAGTGAGTAACAGGAACTGAGTTAGAAAAGAAAAATTGTTTTAAAATTAAAATTTATAATTATAAATAAGTTCGTAAAGTAAGGTACCCTACATAAACTTAACATTAGATTGTTGCTATATATTACAAAAAAAAAAAAAATTTATAAAATGAAATCATAAGTGCTAAGGAAGATAGAAAAAAAAATTTATTTAGTTTAAATACTTAAGACTAAATTAAAATGAAAAGAATCCTAAGGTAATTTAGCTGGAAGGTAGAAAATTTTCTAAAGTTAGGTTAGAGAGGGAAACACTTTTTTTGGTAAAAAGAAAACAAAATAAGCTGTTAAACAACAACAAAAGCATAAAGAGAAAAAAAAAATAAATAAAAAAAAAATTAAAAAATAACAAGTTAATAAATACTTGTATTTCTATCTTTTAAACTGTTTCAAATGCAATAGATAAATAAATCGATAAAAATGATAACAAAACTAAAGGCTACAAATAATATAACAATAACAAATTAATAAGCTATGCTTAAAGATTAAATGAACATATAAAAACAAATTATACAAATAAATAACTACGATGATCATATTAAAATAAAAGGAAAATAAAATATAGTTATAGAGATTAAACCAGAGTGTAGGTTTCAAAGAAAATGAAAAGAAAGATTGGTCAAAATTAATAAAATACATAGGTAAAGTAACTAAATACTCGTAGTACGTCATTGTATGGCTAAGAAAATGGCTTGTGAATAAACTTAATTAATAATGGGAATACTGATTTTCTTCATTATTTAGAAGGCATATAGGATTTAGGTAAGGGGCCATCGGGATTCGGTTTGGTGACCCGATGGCCATGGATGAGGGTGGGTCAGCACCAGGGCGTCGCAACAACACCCGCGGCGCCCCCTTATATTGTTCGGGCTCTTTTTTTTTTGGTTGTATCTTTTTATTTTTCAGCACAGGAACCGCTCGTTTCTGGTTCGTAGAGGCGACTAATATGCACAAAGGTAATGACAGCTCCACGGCTTATCTACGGATATGATGCCTCTCATTACCCATGACCTAGAAGGTTGCACTGGTCATACTAAATCACTACATCGACAGTCGAGCAGTACCTCAAGGGAGTACCGGAGCGTACCGGTTCATATCCGACAAAAGGCTGTCACTATCGACAACACTCCCCAAAACCTTTGTAAATGAGACATTTACTTGGTCCGGCCATAACTTCTGTTACAATTTGAAAATAATTTTGGAAATTAATGCAAGGTTTTTAGGCTTTATTGCAGTTTGTTTTTATTGACTGAATGTTAATATTATTTGTTACAAAATTATAGACTAAGCTACCGCAACCAGCGCTGGCTTGAGACACTCTAAATTGCTGTGGCGCACTTTGAAAACTATATGTTCTAATTCCCATCATAGTTTTTAATCTGACCTGCCCGGCGGCCAATCTTCAGGAGATATGAAAGCAGGACAATTACGCAGTAAACACTCTTGGGTTGTACAAGGTGGCGCAAAAGTAATCCTCCTATCAGAAAATGCTATAAATTTTGTGATTGGCCCCTAAAGTCAGTTCTGTTTTGACATTTGTGTAGTAAACACATGCGAAATACACGTTAATAAACAATGTTACCCTACACTGCTCCAGAACGCGGGAGCAATGATCAACGAGTTCTTTTTGCAGCAACTTGATGAATTAGGATTGGAAAACATGTGGTTCCAACAAGACGGTGCAACAGCACACACTGCACGTGCCACAACCGATATGCTGAACATCGGAAGCTTACTTTTGCGCCACCTTGTATTAGCTTTATGCGCCGGTGTAGAGTTTTCGTAATAAATGCAGTGCTCTCCGTTAAAGAGTGTTGTTATACAATTTTTCACCACGCCTTCCAAGACGTCTTGTTGATAGACTTTTGCTTCAGTTTTCACGCTCGTTACCCAAAAATGCAAAGAAGTTACGACTTTATGAGACACTCCCCACCAAACCATGATGTATGGTGGATGATGACTTCGCTGAACCTTTGGTACAATATTTTTTGCTTTTTGGGACGTTGAAGCATACACCTTATCGTTTTGCTTATTAAAAAGTTCCTCCACGGTAAGCATTTCAGCATATGTATAAAGGATGTTTTCATGGCCATTGTGTGCGTGCCATTGCTTCTTAAATCTTCCTAGTGTTATTTTTTAGGCGCGGAGTTAAAAGATGGCCAGTACTCCTTCAAAGAGCCTTCATGGGGAGGTCATCACGGATCAACCGATACATGGATCTGAAGGACATATCCAGCTCTCTAGCCATTATTTTTTGTTTCCTTTAAGATTTCGACTATTTTATGGCTGCACTCGTACGAACCACACGCGGACGCTAACTTATCGCCCTGTCCTCAACTTGAGAAGTTTCTTAAAATCGATCGATAGTACGATGAACGAAAATCTTGGATATACCAAGTTTTTTTAACGACTTGAATATCTTACTGGCGTGTTTCCCCACTTATGTAAAGCATTCACCGCAATTCGACTTTTTATGTCAACATGATTAGACGAAATTTCAAACCAAACTGATTTGAATATATATTGGCATATAACATGTAACTAAAATGTAGAACATACAATTCAAAATGTCAAATCCTGCTGCTTTGGAAATTTTGTAACAGAACTTATGGCAATACTAAGTGCATGTCGTTGGAAGCGGTAAAATGTCTTATTTTCTATGACATCAAAATCTTTTCCATAGGGCACCACTTTGCCTTAGTCTCCTCGGAGGTATGTCGCGGCAAATATTTTTTATTATTATACCTTTCATGAACATGAAATGGTATTATAACTTTGGTCCGATGTTTGTAAGTATGGGAAGAAGAAGAGATAGACCCACCAATAAGTATACCAAAATTAGATGTGTTCGTGCGTTACAAATGGATCCACTTATCATCTTTCAAACCTTCTGTTAGAGAAGTTGATATTATCAAATACGTTGCTGATAATGCTAACATTGATGCGACTAGAATAGCATGCTTCATATTGTCAAAAAGAGATACTGATGTTAATTCCCTTGTGAGAGTCACGTTCAAATTGCGTGTATTATCTGAAGATTACAAAAAGGTTTTTAATGCTTCACTATGGCCAGAAAATGTCACTGTTAGGCCTTTTCGGTTTTTTCCAAAGGCGGGACAAAATGCACCGGCAGTGTAGACATGAATGAGACCCTACAAGATAGTCCTAATGTACCGATTCTTAATAATTTCAAAATTTACTACCAAAATATATCCGGTATGAGAACAAAATCCAATTCGCTTTATGCTGGCTCATCGCTATGTGATTACGACGTTATTGTGTTGGTGGAGACTTGGCTCAATGCTGACTTTTGCAGTGAAGAATTTTTTAACAGGAAACTCTATTCTGTGTTCCGGAGAGATAGAGATAGTGTTGCGACGAATACTACTCGTGGGGGTGGTGTATTAATCGCCGTAAAAACTGGTCTACGCGCAGTTGAAGTAACTCTGGGAAACACTGATTCTTGCATTGAACAACTATGCGTTTCAATTTCGAGTGCGAATGATTTGCTCTTTGTATGTGTATCTTATATACCTCCTAACAGTGCTGATGACTTATATTTTGATCACATTGATAATATTCTTAATTTAAATCTTCCGAATGAAAATGCCCAACTATGTGTACTTGGAGATTATAACTTAAATAAAATCTCGTGGTCAACTCTGAATAACGATGATATGCTTATTCCTGGTAATGTAAATTCCTCTTGTGAAATTTGTGTAATTGAATGGCTATTTAGTTTGCAATTAAGGCAAATTAATCACTTTGTTAATGAGCTTAGCAGAATTTTAGACCTTATCTTCATTAGTCCTGACTTAAAATTCCAACTAAGTAAGTCAGTGGATCCTTTATCTATTACTGATAAACACCACATTCCACTTTTGCTTGAATTTGAGTTTTATAAATATTCTAGTTATTGTGATACAACAAAGAAATTTGACTACTCGGGTTGTAATTTTGATCGCGTTAACAACCTTATTTTAGCCGAGGATTGGATTACCTTATTCGCTGATCGGAGTCTTACGGAATGCTTTGACATTTTTAAAGATAAAATTTCCGAAATATCGTTGGAAAACATTCCATGTCTATCTCGGGGGGCTTGTAAACTTCCCTGGTATAATAGAGACTTAAAAAAACTTAAGAATCTCCGCAATAAATCCCATAGGATTTATAAACGTTCTGGGAGTTTGCAGCATAAGCTAATTTATGAGAAATATTTGAGAGAGTTTAACTGTTTAAACAAATTTCTTTATACAAATTATTTGTTAAAATTTGAAACTAATATTAAATCTAACCCCAAGGCATTTTGGAGTTTTGTGAACTCAAAACGGTCTTCTTCCATTATTCCGGCTTCAATGTTATACAATGGTAAGAGCGCGAACACAGCTTTTGAAACTGCTAACTTATTTGCGGACTTTTTTAAGTCTAATTTTGTTGAGGACTGCGCGACGAGTGAAATCTCTAGTTTTGGACCATTGGCGTCTTCGCTAGATTTTGGCTCTGTAGTTTTAACTAAAGAAGACATTTTGGACGCAATAAGTGCCATAAAATGTTCCAAGCAAGTAGATGTTCATCAAATATCATCACTCTTTCTCAAGAAATGCAGCTCATCCATTGTTAAACCGTTTCTTATTCTTTTTAATCTGTCACTGAGGATTGGTTGTTTTTTGGATGATTGGAAGATTACGTCTGTTACTCCAATTTTCAAATCTGGGAGAAAAAACGAGGCCTCAAACTACCGACCAATTTCTAAAATAGCTAATATTTCCAAACTGTTTGAAAAAATCATCAGTTCTAAACTTTCTTTTGCTATTAAGCCATATATATCATTATCTCAACATGGTTTTATACCAGGTCGATCTACGGTTACTAACTTGGCTGTCTTCTCAAATTATTGCATTTCAGCATTTAAGGATGGCTTCCAGATAGATGCTATCTATACCGATTTATCTAAAGCATTTGACAGAGTGTCTCACACTCTCCTAATCCACAAATTAGAGAGATTCGGATTTCACTCATCGTTCTTGTGCTGGGTCAAATCTTATTTGATAAATAGAATTAACTACGTTGTTGTTGATGGTGTGCAATCTTCTTTATATAGAGCAACCTCAGGGGTTCCACAAGGAAGTATCTTGGGTCCTTTATTTTTTGTAATTTTTATCAACGACTGCACTGAGTGCTTTCAAATATGTGAGCATCTACTTTATGCTGATGACTTAAAGGTTTTTAAACAGATACAGACCCAGTCTGATATCGAAATTTTGCAGAATGAGATAAATAAGTTTCATGAGTGGTGCCGCCGTAATAAATTAGCCATTAACATTGAAAAATGTTGCTCGGTTACCTACAATAAAATTAGATTGCCTCTCTCTTCACCATACTTTATTTCTGATACTGCTCTTAGCTCAACTAATAAAATAAAAGACCTTGGAGTGGTTTTTGACTCCAATTTCACATTTATAGATCATTTGAATTACATTATACCCAAAGCGTATTCCTCGCTAGCGTTCATTAGGCGCAATAGTTTGGAGTTCAATAATAATAATAATAATAATAATAATAATAATTCCCAACGGATTACCCACCATATCCCGCCCGACCGGCGCGAGGGGCGCATCCGCATAACGCGCGGATTATTCGTTCGTGCCGAGTCGTTGAAAGGCTTTGGTTTGTTAATCGTCGAGATCTAAAACTGCTCAGCTACAGAGAAAACCTCATCAGCTAAGTAAAGTAGATATAGGATAGATTATACATTAAGAAATAACTAGTTAACAGAATAAAATTATTGTTAAAAGTTAAAATAGAAGTCAAAGAATAAAAAACAATTAGTAGCTATGAATTTAGGACAGAAAGAATTGATTTTTTTATGCTGAAAAGCGAGTCTGAAATATCAAATCTACCAGAAAGAGAGTTATAATCTTGACACAAACAGCGAAAAGGCTCATTTAACTGAAAATTTAAGACTAGTGAACCATTTAGCAATTTAATCATAAAAATAATTCCAAGCATTTCCCTCCGACTAGAAAGTGTGTGTAGATTAATGAGTTTTAAACGATTCGTATAGGGTGGCAGATTGTACGAGGGATCCCAATGAAAATCTCTTAAGGCAAATAGTAAAAATTGTTTTTGAACTGATTCAAGGCGATTTACATGAACCTGGTAACGCGGGTTCCAAATTATAGAACCATATTCAAGTATCGGTCTGACTAATGTAGTGAAGAGGGCTTTAGTTACATAAGGGTCGCTAAATTCTTTAGACCATCGTTTAACGAATGCTAGGACACCTCTAGCCTTATTGACTGTTGTATTAATATGGCGGTTGAAACTGAGTTTATAGTCCATAGTAACCCCCAGGTCAAAAAAATCATACACTTGCTCAAGACTATAATTTTTAATTGTATAGGAAGCCGGCTGAGAAATTCCACGCGAAAAACCCATGTGTTTACATTTTTTAAGGTTAAGTGGCATATAATTTAAATCGCACCAAGTAACTAGTGCATCTAGATCTGATTGTAGCTTATTTCTATCTTCAAATGACGCGAATGACATGAAAAGCTTTACGTCGTCGGCATACATTAACATTTTTGAAAATTTTATTATTGTAGAAATATCATTTATAAACAACAAGAACAGAATCGGGCCAAGATGGCTTCCTTGAGGAACCCCCGAAGAGACATAAATGACATCGGATGCTAAATTTTTAAACATTACTCTTTGTGTCCTGTCACTAAGGTAAGAAGAGATCCAGCGATTGAGACCCGGCTGGAAGCCCAACTGATCGAGTTTATGAATAAGTAATGAGTGACACACTTTGTCAAAAGCTTTGCTGAAATCCGTATAAATAACGTCGGTTTGCAGATTTTTTCTAAAGCCATTTGAGACATGACTGGTAAACTCAAGTAAATTCGTAACTGTGGACTTTCCCTTACTGAACCCGTGTTGGCAGTCAGCTATCAAAGTAGAGATCGGACCCGTAAGTTGATTTGTAACAATAGCTTCAAACAATTTTGGGATGGCAGAAAGCTTTGCGATGCCACGATAGTTCTCTATAGAAGACCTACTCCCGCTTTTATGCAGCGGTAGAAGAAAAGATTCTTTCCACGCAGTTGGAAAAACACCACACTTTAGTGATAGATTGAACAAATTGGTAAGGGGTTGGTAAATATGGTTCGCACACTTTTTCAAGAAACATGTAGGAATCCTATCAGGACCATATTTAAAAGATTCTTTTAAGGTTTTAAGGTAAATTAGAACATCTTTGGCGCATATAATTGGTTAATTAATTGAATTTGTCCCGTGTAGCTTATAGGGATAGTTTTGAAAGTTTGAATTGGTGACAGCAGAATAGTTAGAAGTGAAAAATTGAGCAAAAAAATTTGCGATACATTGATTATCGCTAGATATAATGTCTTGATATTTCATGGCTGAGGGAAACCCTGATACTTTACGTTTAGAATTTACGAAACCATAAAATGACTTAGGATTGAGAATAATGTCTCTTTTCGTTTTAGAGATATAAGCTTTATAGCACTTTTTATTTAAATCTATGTACTTCTGACGTAGAATGGAATACAGTAGGTAATGTTTATTTAATCCGGATTTCTTATATAAATTAAATGATCGCGTTTTCCTATTTTTAAGAGCCTTAAGCTCTTTAGTAAACCAAGCTTGCGTAGGATGATCATAAGTTACTTTACGTTTAGGAATAAACTTCTCAAATAGGCAGTAAATAGTGTGATTGAAATGTGAGACGTTTAGATCGATATCACAACCAAATTCAGGCCAAGTTAATTTAGACAGTTCTTTATTTAATTTCTTGTAGTTTGCTTTGGAAAAGTTATAATCAAAGCTACTACATGAGTAGCATTGAGTGCCTTGGCCATTACTTATGGTTTCGTAGACTATTTCCATAGAAGGGTGGTAAAGGTCTTCTGGTAAAACCAACGGATCACAACGATTTACAGAAAATTGGTTTATATCATTAACATACACTAAATCTAAGACTTTCCCAAACTTGTTAGCGGTAACATTTATTTGATTAAGGCAAAGATCGGAAATTCCATCTAAAAAGTCATTGAACCCCAGTTTGGACGGATTTGGAATAATGTTACCATCAGATATGTTCCACGATATATGAGGTAAGTTAAAATCACCCAAAACAATAATTGAATCTGAAGCTTTAGTCATAAGGTTAACAGTTTTGAGCAGAGAGACATGTTGCATGTAGACTGAAAAATCTGATGCTAAATAAAAGTTAAGAAGCTCAAGGATCCATATACAAAAAAATTACTTTATAACACATTTGTAAGGTCTAAATTGGAATATGCTTCAACAATATGGAATCAATTTTATGGAATACATTCCAATAGAATAGAGCGGATACAAAAAAAGTTTTTAAAGTTTGCATTATACAGTATTAGATTTGATTTGCCTATTCCATCTTATGTTCCTCGGTGCAGATTGATCAGCTTGCACACTCTTGCCAGTAGGCGTTTGATAGCTGGCTTAGGTTTTATACGTGATGTTTTGAATGGGACCATTGATTGTTCTTATTTGTTACACTGTATTAAAATTAATGCTCCAGCTAGAAATCTGCGGCATAGTGATTTATTTGCTATTGAAATTTGCAAAACAAAATATGCTCAAAATGAACCAGTTATCAGACTGTTAGCTGAATTTAATTTGATATGTAAAGAAACAGATTTAGATATATTTGCTAATCGAATTATATTTAAGGAAAAATTGTATATGTATTATTCCTAAATTTTTGAATTATTCTCTGTCTGTAAGGTATGTAAGCCATAGACTTAAATGAATAAATGAAAATGATCTGGGCGATGAGCTGAGTCGATTTAGCCACGCCCGTCTGTCTGTTTGTACGAAAACTAGTCTCTCAGTTTTTGAGATATCTTGATGAAATTTGGTATGAGATTAGTCATTCGTCGGAATCAGTAAGATCGGAGCAATACAACGCATAGCTCCCATTCAATCGATAGTTTCGATAAATGGGTTTTGGGCTATACATTTACCAATTAAAAAGCTAGGAACGTAAAGTTTTGGTACTTATTATGTATGTAATGTGTGTAGTGAAAAGCAGCCAGATCGGACCTACATAACATATATCTCCCATACAATCGATTGTTCCGATAAATGGGGTTTGGGCTATGTATCTTTAAAATATCAGTTTTGCAGAGTTTTTAATAATTGTGAGTAAGGATCGGCCACTTAGGACTGTGATGCGTATTCATGAAAGGTATAAAGTCTTCTTCACAGTCGAAGACAGCCCTTTCCTTAGTTGTTTTTTTTTTTGTGTACCACCAAATGAGTTGAATTGAATAGAATTGTTGATTTTATGGCCTTCGCATTTTTAAAGTATCCATGACTGTAAAAAAGCTCAAGACCAATAATAATAATTTTTATGCAAATTATTATTGTTTATATTTTTTTTAAATATTTTATTTATTATTAAAGTTTTTATAAGAATAGAAAAGGACACAAACAAAAATCCATCATGGTCAACCGCGGACTGCCAGATGGCGGGGGTTCCACATAGATATAGTAAAATGAATAGAAATAGGGGTTAAACTGGAAGAGAACCAGCGGGCTGTTAGTATAATGATTATTAGAGCGTGCCAAAATGTCTCTGATGAAGTTTAGCAGCTTCTAAAAGGGATGGATAAATTGTCCCTACACATAACAAAATTGTAAAAGGTCGATGTCTGTACATTGCAGATATTGAAGATCGATAGAAGGGACCATTATTAAGCCAAACCAACAGTTTTTAGAATATTTGTCTGTCTGTCTGCATGACTCAAAAACTGTTGAATGGAACCACCATTGCATTACTAACGTTTAACTTAAAATGTAAGATGTAATTTTTACCTAATTCGCCTCTCACTAGAATTAATTTCCACTGTTGAGTCGGGTATAAATGCGCGGCGCGCTGTTAAGTTTTTTTCTTCTTTTACTTTTGGTCAATCCACAAAGCCACCCCAACGCAGCAAGTCAACCGTCAACTCAGTGTTCCGGCCCACGTTTTTCCTGGTAACCACTTTGTTGCGGATATACATAGTTATAAATACCCTATTGAATTTCTTCGAAGAACTATTACTATTTAATTAATTATATTCTACAAGTCAATAAAAGGCATTGCCAACGTGTACACAGCTGCATATATGTGCAAACAATGGTCCTTGCGAGCCAAATTAAACAAGGTAGTCAATGTAAAAAATCGGAACAAAAACGCACACTCGCAGTCACAACCAGTTTGATTTTTAACCCAACGCCAACAGCAGCGCGAAAAAACGAAAAAAATGAAGGGAACGAAAAAGGGGCATTTTAACTAAAAAGTAAACTAAATAAAAGTTAAGAAGCTCAAAGCATAGTATGTCAATTTTATATGAGCAAAATACAATAAACAAAACAAAAGTTTAAACAAAGCAGGAAAATTTAAGCGCCCAACGAGGGATATACATATATGTATGTATGCGTTCTGAAAAACAATTTCTGGTCTTCTAGTCCACTCAAGCGCACATCCATACATAGTACCGTTATCGCTATACAGCTCACATTCAAACTCCCAAAAATTCTATCTCACGCTAATGCAGTTCACCTGAAGACATGTCTGGACATTAGACACCTTTTACCAAGGCTAGTTCATCGCACCTGCAAGTGCAGCTCGACTGCAAGAATTCATCAAACTGCGACCCGACTGCGGAAAGAGAGAATTGAGCAATATAACTTAAGAATTTTCTAACTGAGTCCAATTTTGACATTCAATAAATTAACACGGCTCTCGAAAACGTAAACGGCAAACCCCTTTTTTAATCGCGTAACAAGGACCAAAGGACTCACCTCCTTAAAGTATCCATGACTGTAAAAAAGCTCAAGACCAATAATAATAATTTTTATGCAAATTATTATTGTTTATATTTTTTTTAAATATTTTATTTATTATTAAAGTTTTTATAAGAATAGAAAAGGACACAAACAAAAATCCATCATGGTCAACCGCGGACTGCCAGATGGCGGGGGTTCCACATAGATATAGTAAAATGAATAGAAATAGGGGTTAAACTGGAAGAGAACCAGCGGGCTGTTAGTATAATGATTATTAGAGCGTGCCAAAATGTCTCTGATGAAGTTTAGCAGCTTCTAAAAGGGATGGATAAATTGTCCCTACACATAACAAAATTGTAAAAGGTCGATGTCTGTACATTGCAGATATTGAAGATCGATAGAAGGGACCATTATTAAGCCAAACCAACAGTTTTTAGAATATTTGTCTGTCTGTCTGCATGACTCAAAAACTGTTGAATGGAACCACCATTGCATTACTAACGTTTAACTTAAAATGTAAGATGTAATTTTTACCTAATTCGCCTCTCACTAGAATTAATTTCCACTGTTGAGTCGGGTATAAATGCGCGGCGCGCTGTTAAGTTTTTTTCTTCTTTTACTTTTGGTCAATCCACAAAGCCACCCCAACGCAGCAAGTCAACCGTCAACTCAGTGTTCCGGCCCACGTTTTTCCTGGTAACCACTTTGTTGCGGATATACATAGTTATAAATACCCTATTGAATTTCTTCGAAGAACTATTACTATTTAATTAATTATATTCTACAAGTCAATAAAAGGCATTGCCAACGTGTACACAGCTGCATATATGTGCAAACAATGGTCCTTGCGAGCCAAATTAAACAAGGTAGTCAATGTAAAAAATCGGAACAAAAACGCACACTCGCAGTCACAACCAGTTTGATTTTTAACCCAACGCCAACAGCAGCGCGAAAAAACGAAAAAAATGAAGGGAACGAAAAAGGGGCATTTTAACTAAAAAGTAAACTAAATAAAAGTTAAGAAGCTCAAAGCATAGTATGTCAATTTTATATGAGCAAAATACAATAAACAAAACAAAAGTTTAAACAAAGCAGGAAAATTTAAGCGCCCAACGAGGGATATACATATATGTATGTATGCGTTCTGAAAAACAATTTCTGGTCTTCTAGTCCACTCAAGCGCACATCCATACATAGTACCGTTATCGCTATACAGCTCACATTCAAACTCCCAAAAATTCTATCTCACGCTAATGCAGTTCACCTGAAGACATGTCTGGACATTAGACACCTTTTACCAAGGCTAGTTCATCGCACCTGCAAGTGCAGCTCGACTGCAAGAATTCATCAAACTGCGACCCGACTGCGGAAAGAGAGAATTGAGCAATATAACTTAAGAATTTTCTAACTGAGTCCAATTTTGACATTCAATAAATTAACACGGCTCTCGAAAACGTAAACGGCAAACCCCTTTTTTAATCGCGTAACAAGGACCAAAGGACTCACCTCCTTACCCACGCTTGAGGAAAGGGCAGCGAGCGTAAAGGAAATGGAGAACCGAAACCCAAGTACCGAACAAAAGGAAAAGGAGCAATACCGGATCCATGCTTGTTGTTATACTGTGAGGGTAATTTAAGAAAAAACCATAAAAAAAATTTACCCAAAAAGAATCGAATTAAAGTGAATAAGTTTAAAAACAAAAATTTTAAATAAAAAAAGCGAAGTTAATATTAACATCTTAGGTTTTAATTTTTTTAGCTCTTAAATTAAATTAAACTGAAATCAAAAAGAGGTTGCACAGCTCATAACCTAAAATAAATCTTTATTAATAAACTAAACACAATTTTGCGAAGGGACTTCCCAGAGATTGTTAAATAAAGTGTCACAAACCATCACATATTTAAGGAAACCTATAAACTATATTTAGATTAAAATCGCCCAGAATAACTTGATAAGACCTCCTGTGCTAGGAAACACAAATGCACCTACAGTAGGAATACCAGTGGCACCACAACGTCCTGGTGCTCCTATACAACATGTGGTTAACGCCACTCCCGAATATCGAAACCTTATTAATGAGAGTAGGACAATCAGGGACGTACTGGACCCGAGGCAACAACCTATGGCTTATTAAATGATCGAAAATCGGTTTAGAAACAGCATGTCCGATATGGACAAGATATGTCGTTAGGTCCTTACGCGAATCTGGTGGAAATCCAGCTGGAAGTCGGTACAAAAATTCTATGGCGAGGTCTACTCACATCTTTCGCTAATACTAAATAAAATATCTTGCATGGATATTAGTGACAAGGCACTAGACACCTTCGTTAGAGGACTTTGGGGGTGATCTTTCTAGACTCCTCGACATGAAAGAGGTGGCTGATCTGCCCGAAGACTTGCACTTGTGCTTTAAATTGGAAGACTAGAACTTCAGAGCAGCACATGCTAACAGCTAACATAGCTTGCCTAAAAGGCCAACAGCATGCACAGCTGCCACAATCCATCTCTCCTTTTACCCGATTTTCCCAGCAACCCTATTATCAGCAACCTCAATACTAGCAACAAGCTCAGTGTCAGTAAGATCAACTCCAAAACCTCAATCCCACCATGAATCTCTCCTTTTACCCGATTTTACCAGCAACCCTATTATCAGCAACAACCTCAGTGTCAGTAAGATTAACTCCAAAACCAACGACCGCAGTACCCTAATACGTTGAATAATCAAGGCAATAGACCCCACAATGCAATAACCCAACGCCAAAAACCTCCAACTCCTATGGACGTTGACCAATCAATGCTGACCAGAAATATTAATTACATGAACTGACCCGGATATAGCGACAGACTATACAGGGCAATTCAATAGAAATGCTCCGAATAAACTCCAGCGCCTTAAATTCTTTGTTTTGCCCTCACTGAAATCATTCCATGCTATCCTTGGCATTGACAGCCTTAAAAGATTAAACGCAATAATCCATACTTCCAGAGATTAGATGGTAATAAAAAACGGCAAAAAAAATTGTACATTCAGTCAATTCTATGGAAATGTATCTAACCGTAATGAGAATTTCGAATTTGATCTTAGGTTTTTTGAGAAATCGAGATTTGAAAAAGAGGTTGTCACTAAATTCAATAGCTAAAGGTTACTAAAAATTAATACAAGCCAATAATATTCGTAATCGCTTTAGGAGGTTTGAATTAATAGTTTGGGCTAATCTATTCTGATCAAAATAGTTTGTCCGAAAATCTGGCATCAGCCGGCAATACATTTGTCAATTACTCATGATACTTGTAAACAATTATTTGAATATATGTAGTTCATAAAATTGGTTTGTTCTTATTAACGAGATCGAACCCATGGCAACTTTGAACCTTTTTTTGGAATCGCAGTTTTTATATACATCCCCATAAGTACACGATATTATATAATTTTTTTAAGGCCGAGCTTCTCTACCAATTTGTGGTGTGCTGCTTCTAATTTTTCCCACAAATTGGCGGGACCTACATATTTCATGCAGGAGCGGCTCCGCAAATGCAGATGATTTTTTGCTGGGCAGCTTTTCCAGGTAAAAATAAACTCAGAGGGAAAAATTTACGTAGCCTAATACTTTAGATAAGGTGCCTGCTTTTTTTATACCTAGTAGTGCTACGCACAAGGTATATCAACTTCATTCGCCTAACGGTAGTATGTAACGGCATAACGGATCGAGATAGATACTGACTTATCGAGCCCTAACAGCCATTTTAGTGTAACCAACAAAAGTAAAATTTTAATAGAGGTTTTTTAGTTTACAAATATAAAAAATTTTAAAGCAAAAGGTTACTTAAATCATAATTTCCTTTGCTTTATTTATGTAATGGTACATATAAGAGTTGTATAAGAGATGGTTTAAAATAAACAGAATTATGGTTATCTGTCAAAATACGGATTTCAGAGTTTTGTTGGTGACACCAAAATCGCGGTTAGGGCTCGTTATATATATCAAAATGTTCAGGAGGAAAAGAGACATTGGCACTCATCTCCGAGCGCTATTTCACTTTGTAGGCGGTCGTCAGCACAGTTCGGTGGCAGAAAATTGAATGGCGAATATTTTCGAAAATACAAAAAAATTTATTATTCGGTACGTAATACCCTTATTGAGGCAGAAAAGCGTGAAATAAAGGAGCTTGAGATGCTGGCCAACGGGAATAATGCCCGAAAATTCTATTAAAAAATTCGGCGAATGACAGAAGGTTTTAAACCCGGGGAAAACTCCTGTAAGAATGAGAACGGCGACCTAGTGGCCGATGTGCAGAGAGCACTCAGAATATGGAGGGATCACTTCTCTGCCCTTTTAAATGGAGAAACTGATCAGGAAACCAGAGAAGATGCCGAACCCGAGCCCACATCCGAAGATGATGGAATTGACGTTCCACAACTCGACTATAATGAGGTGCGAATAGCAATATCCCGATTGAAAAACACTAAAGCGGCTGGCGCTGATGGTTTGCCTGCTGAGCTATTCAAACACGGAGTTGGTAAGGCGTATTCATCAGCTTCTATGCAGAATATGGTTGGATGAATGCATGCCTGAATATTGGAATCTAAGTTTTCTCCTGCAAACTGCGCCAACTATCGCGGAATCAGCCTTTTGAATATCGCATATCAGGTCCTATCAAGCATATTGTGCGAAAGACTGAAGCCTGATATGAACAGACTGATTGGCCCTTATCTATGTGGCTTCAGACCTGGTAAATCTACCATCGACCAGACAATACGCCAAATCTTGGAAAAAACCCGTGAGAAAAGAATCGACACACATCATCTGTTTGTTGATTTTAAAGCCGCTTTCGATAGCACGAAAAGGAGCTGCCTATATGCCGCTATGTCTGAATTTGGTTTCCCTGTAAAACTTATACGGCTATGCAAAATAACCTGAGCAACACCGCCAGCTCGGTCAGAATTGGGAAGTACCTCTCCGAGCCGTTCGAAACTAAACGAGGTTTCAGACAGGGTGACCCCCTATGGTGCGATTTCTTTAATTTAATGCTGGAGAAAATAATACAAGCTGCAGAACTTAACCGCGCTGGAACAATATTTTATAAAAGCGTACAACTGTTGGCATATGCTGACGATATTGATATCATTGGCCTTAGCGCCGTAACTTCTGCTAACTCCAAATTAGAAAAAGAAGCGGAGAAAATAGGATAGGTGGTGAACGAGGGCAAAACGAAGTACCGTCTGTCATCATGCAAAGAGTCAGCACATTCGCGCCTCGGCAACCAAGCCACTGTTGGCAGCAATAATTTCGAAATAGTAAAGGACTTCGTTCACCTGGGAACCAGCATTAACACCAATAATAATGTTAGCCCAGAAATCCGACGAAGAATTACTCTTGCAAACAAATGCTACTTCGGACTGAGTAGGCAATTGAAAAGTAAAGTCCTCTCTCGACGAACGAAAATAACACTCTACAAGTCACTCATCGCACCCGTCCTGCTATATGGTGCAGAAGCCTGGACACTAACAACATCTGATGAGGCGGCTCTGGGAGTATTTGAGAGAAAGGTTCTTCGAAAGATTTGTGGACCTCTACGCGTTGGCGACGGCGAGTACCGAAGAAGATTTAATGATGAGCTGTATGAACTTTACGCAGACGCCGACATAGTTCAGCGAATTAAAACACAGCGGCTTCGCTGGCTAGGCCACGTAGTGCGAATGAGCGAAGATGCTCCAGCCCAGAAGGTATTCTTATCGGCACCCGCCGGTGGAAGCAGAGGGAGAGCACCACTCCGATGGAAGGACCAAGTGGAGACCGATTTGCGATCCCGCGGTGTTTCCAATTGGCGCAACGAAGAAACGACTGGCGAGCTATGTTGGACGGTCAAAATCGCCCAGGCGGTTAGATGACCATTTAAAGAAGAAGAGAATACCCTTATAAGGATACAATTTGGTGTATACATTAAAGTTAAGGCAAAAAATTTATTTTTTCAGAGATGTTTGCAAATGGGCCCTTGGCCACGACCAGTTTTTTAACATAGTTCTTCAAAATTTGTTTGTAAAATGTAAAACGCGATATTGCTATAACGATGCAAGCTATATCAATAAGATCTTGCACACATTATAAGCTTTTTCAGCAAAACTCGACCGCAAACAAATTTTGGGGATTTTGTGAAAGTAGCCGTGGCCGACCACTTTTCAGCATAAGAAATCTGCTTTTTTTAAAGGCGATTGCTTGTAATTTCAGTTAGAATAAATTTTACATTTTACAAACAAATTTTTTAGAACTATGCTAAAAAACTGGGTGTGGCCGTATACTGATTTCTACCATTTTTACAACAAACATTTGCCTTAATATATTCAACATTTTCAACAAATGTCGTTTCGATAAATCAATTTTTGCCGAATTATGGTACATAAAGTTTTGTGGAATAAGAAAGACACCCACAATATCGATAATCAAAATGCAGACATATCAAAATACAGACAGAATTCAAAATTATAGACAAATCAAAATACAGACAAATCAAAATGTAGACAAATCAAAATTCAGACAAAGCAAAATGTAGACAAATCAAAATGTGGACAAATCCAAATTCCGACAAATTAAGATTTAGACAAATCAAAATGCAGAAGTTTCGAGCCCAACCCATGCTAAAATAAATGTGTTTTCCAGACTAGGATTCTGTGCAGAAAAACTGTGCAGCGCGAAGCCGGTGTTGGATCGGCTAAGAGTTGTTTTTTAAAAGCTCGGCCGAAGGCCGCAACACCGAAGGGAATTCTGTGCAGAAAACTGTGGATCGAAAACGGGAGTACTCCATAATCCCGACTTCTACAATTCCGACAAGACATAATCCAGACAATTTTCAGAAATCCCGACAAGACAAAATCCAGACATAACAAAATACCGACATAAAAAAATCGCGACAGTACAAAATCCAGACTTATCAAAATATAGACCAGGCAAAATCCCGACATCAGTAAATCCCGACAATACGAGTACACATTCCAGACAATGCTTCAACTAATTTTTCTTTAAAATAAGAAAAAATAGACAGTGAATAGATATTTTTATGTTATTATATTCTTACATTAATATATTAACATTTATGGAAATATACTTCAGTAAATGTTTAAGAAAAATACATAATTACATATATAATTAAGGGACAAATGGTTTACACTAGTCCTAACTGCGCAGCGATATATTTTAAAAAATCCTCTTTGCAATAGTTATCTTTTTCAAAAAGAATTCTTTTCATGCTGTTGTCTTTCTTTTCATAACATCGCTTTTTTAGCTGCTTTTCCCCTGCGTTATTTTTTTTTCAATTTTCGGTTAAACTGTTATTTGTTCCTTAATTAGATTTTCTATTAAATGATAAACATTGGTATGCGTTTGACCGATTAAACAACCTAGCCGTCTATGCCAGGCTTCGAGATTAAATAAAACATTGTTGTAAACTGACCAAAATTTTGAATTATACAACGGCGCATGATTCTTTTTTTACCCCGTTTAGACTTTTTCCCGTATGTATAATATAGCACGGCGGCCATATTGGAAATTGCTTCTCTAAAACATCATAACAACACAGCACATGTTAAAATGTAAACAAACCGATTGCAGGCAAGTTTGACAGTGTATCAAAAATTAAAATGAAAAAAATCGAATCAGCTGTTGAGACGATATTACCTGTATAGGAATGCCATGATACAAATAATTTTCCCTCCACATATTACAAATAGTTAGGTATATCAAATTCCTCAAATTCCTGCTTTAGTTGCATTTTTTGTCTTCCTCTATATATCTTTTGCTGTTGTGCCGGTGCTGAAGGCAAATATTTTCTACAATGCTGATTGCAATCGGCGGTGACAGATGAAATTATTTGACATGGTTTTGCAATGAAATCGAATGCCTTTCTCTTAATAAAATTATTAGCTTTATCAATTTCGACATCAGCAGCCATTGGATCATGATTATGCTCCGACGGTGAGTTAACTAAAGGTTGTTCCTCAGTATCTTTTATTAAAGTTGTGACTCTTCCTTTATAAACGTTAGCTTTTCGTTTTTCACAGATCTAATTATTCTTAAATCTCTTTTTTTCATCCTTTTTTAAAGATATCTATTAAAGGCGAGTTTGATTCCCCCTTTATTTGAATTTATGATATGTATTTTTTAAAGATATCCATTAAAGGCGAGTTTGATTCCCCCTCTATTTGAATTTATGATATGTATTTCATCCATTATAATATGTAGAATCTGCGCGAATAATGTTAAAATAAATAAGTAAGGAAACATGTAATTACATATGTACATATTTTGCAAATAATTTACTTACTTCGTGGAAAATTGCATCAACAGAATTGTATTATTATTGTGACGAATTCGATGATTATCAATCCTGGGTTCGATCACTATAAAGTCAAATAAACACACGCACAGATATTGTAACTAATAGCTAGTTTTATTTACTAGTAATAAACGCAAAACAAATTTGAGAGTTTGGTAACTTCGCAGTAGTTCACTGAACAAAACTTGAAAATAAACTGATCAACCTGCCTTGCTTGGTTACTGCCTTATATAGTCCGACAGGGTGCTCGCCTACGCACCGGTTACTTTCTTGATTATTCGCTCTTCGTGTTCTCGAAGGTTCGGCGTTATTTATTGGCATCTTCTCTTTGCATCGTACCTGCAAACACTCGCGTGATCTCTCTTCCTCTTGCTTGGTACATGCTTGCATGCATAAGCGTTGCCATCGTTATCACTGTTGTGTTTAACTAGTGGTGGGAGTGTTATTGAGTTAGGGATTGTACATGCTTGAGAATAATCGCCACACTGCCCTCCACCTAAGTCTCGATCAGACACCTTGCCCGAACCAAACGCAGCTAGCCTTTCTAAATGGACCACCTTCATCTTATTCCTTGGTCTTCCCATAGTTTGTATGCGATATACCACATCGTTGATCCGTTTTATAACTTTATATGGGCCTTCCCAGTTACATTGTAGTTTTGGGAACAAACCTTTCCTACGCTGTGGGTTGTATAGCAGCACTAAATCTTCTTCTATAAACCCTTCCGAATTGATTGCTTTGTCGTACCTGGCCTTCATCTTATCGCTCATGATCTTATTCCGTTGTCTCACAAGGTCGTGAATTTCTCTCATTTCTTCTTCCAATACGCTATTAGATTTCCGAGCAAAGTTCTATTGAATCGTTCCACCATGCCATCTAACTGAGGATGTAGTGCAGTTATTCGAGTTTTCCGAATGCTTAATGTCTTGCACATTTCCTGGAACACAGCTGATTCGACATTTCTGCCTTGGTCAGAATGTATCTCCATCGGTGCACCAAACCTAGCTACCCAATTGTTAGTAAACACTTCTGCTATGGTTTCTGCCTCTTGATTTCGAATAGGGTACACTTCTGGCCACTTGCTGAAATAGTCCATAACTACCAGGACGTATTTGTTTCCAAGTTTGCTAGTAGGAAATGGACCAGATATATCCATGGCTATCCTCGCAACTGGCGCACCTGAGTTATACTGTTTCATTTGGCCATGGCTTCTTGATTTCGGTCCTTTAGCTTTGATGCATACTTCACAGTTGGCAATCCAATCCGCGACCGATTGACGGCAACCAACCCAATATAATCTTTGCTTGACTTTCTCCAAGGTCTTGGTGACTCCAAGATGACCTCCGCTTGGACCGTTATGTAATTCATTGAGTACATCAGGGATTTTCTTCCTTGGGACGACTATCAGCTTTCGAACGCATTGCCCATCCTCACTCTCCCATATTCCATGCAAACAACCGAATTCTAATTGCATACTATTCCTCTGTGCCCAATATGACTTGGCAACAGGACTTTCTGCTGACATCTCCTCTCTTGATGGTCGCTCGTTTCGTTCGATTCCTTGCATCACACGTGTAAGTTCTGGATCCTCGTGCTGACACCTCCTTAATTGATCCATGTTCCATTTGTCCGTAGAAGTTATAGTCATGAGCCGCACATCTATAATGTCTTCCTTGGCCTCAGCTTTTGAACAATGCTTGCATTCCAAGTTACATGGTCTTCGTGACATTGCATTAGCATTTCCGTGGGTGCTACCTTTGCGATGCTCTATCGAAAAGTCATAACTTTGCAGTCGCTCTATCCACCGTGCTAATTGACCTTCCGGATTACGGAACTGTAAGAGCCATTTCAACGCTGCATGGTCTGTCCTGACGTGGAATCGCTGCCCATAGAGATACTTTTGGAAATGCTTAACGCACTCTACCAAAGCCAACAGTTCTCTCCGGGTTACACAATAGTTCCTTTCAGGCTTCCCAATTGTTCGGCTATAGTATCCAACTACCTTCTCCTGTCCATCAACAATCTGGGACAAAACCCCTCCTATAGCATAACCACTCGCATCTGTATCCAGAATAAACTTTGAACCTGGAATTGGATATGCTAACATCCATAGTTGTTCCTTCAATGTTTGAAAAGCCACCTGCTGTTCCTTTTTCCATTCAAATCTCATATTTTTCCTGGTTAGGTCATGGAGACTACTTCGGTACAAATCGGCGATAATACGTGTACAGCCCCAGGAAGCTCCGTAACTCATGCAAATTTCTCGGTCTTGGCCAATCCTTTACGGCTTCGATTTTTTCCTTAGCAGTGCAGATTCCCTCCGTAGTTACCTTGTGACCCAATAACTTACTTCCTTTTTAAACAAGTAACACTTCATGGGACTTAGTTTCAGACCAGTATCGGCTATTCTTTGGAAAACTTCCTCCAAGTTCTTTAGGTGTTCCTCAAAACTTTTTCCCAGCACGATGATGTCGTCGAGGTACACCAAACATGTTTGCCAGTGCAATCCTGTTAGTATATGGTCCATGAGCCTCTCAAAAGTAGCTGGAGCTTTGCATAGCCCGAAGGGCATTACCGTAAATTGCCAAAGCGCTTCTCCAACGCTGAAGGCTGTCTTCTCTTTATCTTCATCCTTTACCTCCACTTGCCAGTAGCCGCTTTTTAAGTCCAGTGTGGAGAACCATTCTTGGCAATGTATAACTGTCCTTCTTCGTTACGTCGTTCAATTTCCGGTAATCCACACAAAACCTCATTTTTCCATCCATCCATGGTAGAATCAGTTTCCTGGAGCTGTTCACAATTGATAACTACCTCGACCTTTTGGCATTGTCCCAATATTGCTTTGGAAAGTTTAATCGGTGATTTGAGCTCATTAAATACAATTTGTTTGTCTCACAATCTCCATCAATCTTCGCCCATATGATTGCTTCCGACTTCGGTGGAATTTGTTGGCTCTCCTCCACAAGCACTCGCTTACTAACATATTTGTTTTCGTAACCATAATTTAGTGGCACATCCATGTTCTGGTAATTAATAATCCTGTTCTGCATGTCGATCTTGATGCCTTGCTCGCTTAAGAAGTTGAAACCAACTATGATTTCGTCAACAATATCTGCTACTATAAAACTGTGTAGAACGGCCACGTTCCCAATTGTGAACCTCATGGTACTGGCCGTACGTAACTTTGCTCCATGCAATGGTCTCACCTCCTTGTTGACTAAATCAGATCGAATTATGGAACGTGATGCGCCTGTATCCACAGTTAGTAAATGCTCTCTTCCATCCACATATGCAACAACAGTAACATTACTAGCTTTCCTTCCGATCTGGGAGACAGAGATTATAGGGCATTCAGTTGCGGGAGCCAGTCCACGCCCCTTTCGCCTGGCTCGCTTTAGTTTAACGACTGATTTGGTTGAGAGGTTTGCTCATCTCCTTCAGCTTTGCGTTTTCGTCCACCTGCATTGCTGGCTTTACTGGAGCCAGTGCCGCAATAACGTGCTATGTGACCTGCTTTTCCGCACTTAAAGCATTTAATGGCACCATCACTTTTTTTTTGTACTCTGTTCAACGCTTCCAAAATTTTGTCTACCCAAGCCGGAGTTTCCACTTCTACGCGATTAGCCTTGTATGCAGGTTTACTCAAAAGCGAGGCTGTTTCCTGCGTCAGAGCATGCGATACCGTTTCAGCGAATGTCCTTTTGGGGTTTGCATACGTGGCCCGCTTCGTCTCCACGTCGCTTATTCCATTTAAGAAACACTGGATTTGTACCCTCTCCGTATACTCTACAGGTGCGTCTGCATTTGCTAGATGGGCCAACCTCTCGATATCCGATGCAAATTCCTGCAAAGTCTTATTAGGTTTCTGGAAGCAATTCTGTAGCTCTATTTGGTATATCTGTTTTCGATGCTCGCCGCCATAGCGTTTCTCAACTGCTCTCATCAATGCCTCATAATTATTCCGTTCGCCGTCAGGAATAGTCTGCAAGATTTCAGCTGCAGCCCCTTTCAATGCCACGAATAGTGCAGCAACTTTGTCTTCCGTGGCCCAATTATTTACAGCTGCCGTCTGCTCAAACTGTAGCTTGAATACCTGGAAAGGAACAGAACCGTCAAAAAATGGGGTTTTTACCTTAGGAATACTCGTTGAAGCAGCTGGACGATTTAGCTGCAACTCCTGGATTCGACCTCTCAATGCATCTACTTCGGCCTCAATTTTGTCTTGCCGTTCTCTGAATACCTCCTGCACTTCAGTTATTTTTGCGTCTTTCACTCTTAGCTGTGATGCCATTCGTTCTTCCTGTGCCTCCGGCTGCAATGCAATTCTCGACGACAAGCGAGCCTCCTTTTCCTCTAGTTGAGCTGAAATCTGAGATGCCATGCAAGTCTTCTGTTCTTCGAGCTGAGATGCCATGCAAATTTTCTGTTCTTCGAGCTGAGATGCCATGCAAGTGTTCTGTTCTTCCATTTTAGTCGACATCTGAGTTAATACAGCCAATATCATGTTTGTGTCGACGGTTGCTACTGGATTCGGAGACTCCTTTCTTTCTTCCATTTTTGTCGGTGCCTCCTCCACAAGATGAAAAACATGATCATCAATGTTGATTCCTTCTGCTTCCATAGCCTCTCGCAATCGTGACTGTAACTCTGATTTATTGCCTGTAGTGTTTAGTCCCCGTTGTTCCAACTCATTTTTGAGTTGCTGAATCTTTAATTCATTCAGCTTCGCCATGTCCTTGTTATCCTTAAATTCACTGGTATTTATTCAACAATACCGCTTCTGCCACCAATTGTGACGAATTCGATGATTCCTTGATTATCAATCCTGGGTTCGATCACTATAAAGTCAAATAAACACACGCACAGATATTATAACTAATAGCTAGTTTTATTTACTAGTAATAAACGCAAAACAAATTTGAGAGTTTGGTAACTTCGCAGTAGTTCACTGAACAAAACTTGAAAATAAACTAATCAACCTGCCTTGCTTAGTCCGACAGGGTGCTCGCCTACGCACCGAGAACTTTCTTGGTTATTCGCTCTTCGTGTTCTCGAAGGTTCTGTGTTATTTATTGGCATCTCCTCTTTGCATCGTATTCGCAAACACTCGCGTGATCTCTCTTCCTCGTGCTTGGTACATGTTTGCATGCATAAGCGTAGTTATCGTTATCACTGTTGTGTTTAACTAGTGGTGGGAGTGTTATTGAGTTAGGGATGGTACATGCTTGAGAATAATCGCCATATTATTTTAATAATTCACTATATTTGCAGTTTTAGAACACCCAAAAACTTTATTTTTGAATACGAAATGTATAATGTTTGCAACTACTTCCGAGCATTGATAAAAAAAATGTAACGAATTATTATTATAACTCAAAAAGTAATATGCCAGTTCTTTCAAAGGTAAATTGTTTAGATATAAATTTCATGTAGTCAAGTAGTTTAATGTCAAGTAGTTTAAGTTTGACAACAGCAACATGCATATCGCTTAATAGTTTCAATACCATTTTAAATCGTCTCTCTATATTTCTGAAGAAAAAGATGATGATGGCGATAAAAATGAAGAAGAAGAATAACCAGAAAATTTTGAAGACGAGGAAGATAAAGACGAAGATGAAGAAGAATAAGAAGACAATTTTGAAGAAGATGAAGATAAAGACTAAGATCAAGAAGAAGAGTAAGAAAAGAGTAAGAAGAAGATTATCACGAAGAAGAAGTAATAGAAAAAGAATTAGAGAAGGAACAAGAAAAAAACAATGAAATCGAAGGTGAAAAACAAGAAGGTAAACTATTACGTTTGGGTGGAAACAAAAGGCAGTGCGTACAAAAAGAATCCAGACAAAAGATAAAAATAATTTTTAAAAAATTGCGGGATTTTTTGTCTGGATTGTTGGAATTTGGTCCTGTCGGGATTATGATTAGTCGGGATTTGGTCATGTCGGGATTATGATTGATCAGGATTTAATCGTGTTGGAATTAGGTGTTTCGTGATTTTGTGGTTCAGGATTTTGTTTGTCGGGATTTCATTATACACCCATCGCAAAGCCGGTGTTGGATCGGCTAAGGGTTACGTTTTAAAAGCGCGGCCGAAGCCACCAAAACAGAAGTGAATTCTGTGCAGAAAACAAGAGAAAGTCACAATGTCGGAAATCAAAATGCAGACATATCAAAATACAGCCAGAATTCATAATTATAGACAAATTAAAATACAGACAAATCAAAATGTCGACAAATCAAAATTCAGACAAATCAAGATGAAGACAAATCAGAATGTGGAAGAATCAAAATTCAGACAAATTAAAATTTAGACAAATCAAAATGCAGAAGTTTGGAGCCCAACCCATGCTAAAATAAATGTGTTTTCCAGACGGGGATTTTGTGCAGAAAACTGTGGATCGCGAAGCCAGTTTTGGATCGGCTAAGGGTTATTGTTTAAAAGCGCAGCCGAAAGCCACCAAATCAGAAGTGAATTCTGTGCAGAAAGCAAGAGACATTCACAATGTCGAAAATCAAAATGCTGACATATTAAAATACAGCCAGAAATCAAAATTATAGACAAATCAGAAATTAGACAAATCAAAATGTAGACAAATCAGAATGTGGACAAATCAAAATGCAGAAGTTTCAAGCCCAACCCAACCTAGGGTCCATGACATAATACCGACATTCAAAATACCGAAAATCAAAATGCCGACACTCAAAATACAGACAAATCAAAATACCGACAAATCAAAATTTAGACAAATCAAAATACAGACAAATCAAAATGTTGACATTTCAAAATACAGACAATTCAAAATGCTGAAAGTTCAAAGCACAGGCGAATCTAAACAGTATTAATTTAACAGTATATATTTAAAATTTATGAGATAACAAAATATTAATAAAAACCCATTTTTACATTAAAGTCCGATGTTTCGCTATATTTTCCAAGTATTCTTTAGGATTATAGTTCATTCTTTCTTCAACAATTGTCTTGATACAGTTGTCTCCTTTTTCCAGACGTTGCCGTTTAGGAATGCCTTCTCCACTTTGCAACTTTTAAATTTTTCTTTCAACTATAATTTGTTCCTTTATTAAGTTGGAAATGAGGGTGAATATATTTCCATGGTGTCCAGCTAAACAGGAAAGCCGTCGATGCCATGGATCAACATTGTTTTGTGTTCTTGGAAGATCATCTAAAACGCTTTCACAAACCGACCAGTATTAAGGAGAATAAAGCGGAGCTTTAACCTTTTCTTTGATGTTTTTCCCAATACCCAATGTATGTAGTTCTCTTCAAAATATTTCCCAATTTTTACAAAATCGTTATCACCACTTTTGAAATGTTCATACTAAGCCGGTATTTCCTCGGGTGGAACAAACGCGAGGGCTTTCAATTGCCGAACTTTAAGTGAAAACTGGTCATTTCTACCGTATTTATTTTGAAGTCCTTCCTTTTACACACAGCGCCAAATAATTTGGCCTAGATATTACATCAGGAAAAAAGTGCTTGAAAGGTTTCACGGCAGCTTTTTCGAAATCAGTTAAAATTATTTTTGGATTTAACGAAATGTTGTTATCACATGCAAATTTAAGTAATTCATATACAAACTCGTTATAGCATTTTTCACTTTTCTCCGTCATCAGGCAATAAACAAGCGGTACAATTTCGTTGCAAGAGTTAGTGCCTATGCGTCCATGGATTGTAAACCGTTGTCTCATGAGAGAAGGAACAACTTTGAACGTGCCATCCATGATCCAAGTCCTACTACGACCAAGTAAGCGTATGTTTTCCGCGGTTGCCATGAGTATTATACAATTATTTTCGAGTTTTTTAAGCGAAACCAAAAAATTGTTGCCCTCAGCTTTTTGCAGCTCGCAAGGAATTTCCAATTCGTCTAAAGATTTTGGTTGCTTCAAATGCAGCTTACGTCTTTCTCTATTTATTTTTGGATTTTGAGCAGATGCGGTGGGTAAATATTTCCTCGAAATCTTGCTGCATTGGGTAGTAGCTTTAGCTACAATTTGGCATGGCTTTCCAGAAAAATTGGCTGCATTCTCTTTTAAAGTTGTATTTGCTTTTCTGACTTCGGCGAGGGATGCCATGGGATCATGGGTATGTTCCACGGTGCTTTTTATTAGTTCGTGTGATCCGTCGTCTTTCACAATTGTTGTTACCCGTCCCTTGCACGCAAATGTATTTCGTCTATCGCAAAGCTAATACACTCTTTTGTCGCGCTTTTTATCGACATTATGCATATAGCCATCAAGGCACAGCTTCATGCCACCTTTATTCGATTTAAGAATCTCCATACTCATACCTTAAAGCTAACAAACATAAGAACAGTTATAAATAAAATTCGTAAAAAGTTGGCTAATAATATTACAATGATTGTCAAATCTTACCTTCAGAAATGTTTTAATTTCACCGGAAAATCACAAAATGTGTATATGAAAATTAAAACAATATTAAAGCGTTTCTGTCAAAGGTAATGCGATATTTCTTTTACCCAGCGGAAATAAAACTGCACATATTTTTTTTCATGGCCTACTGGATCTTTGAATGATAAAATTTTGCAAATATTGTTTTTGTACACCCTTCTGCGTAGCCGGCCTTTGGCCGCGCTTCAAAAAAATTACCCTGGTCTACGCCATCCAAGTCCGGACGTGTGTCATAACCATGGCTACCGCCACGGTGATGTCCTTCTGCGTAGTGTAATAAAATGAAAAAGAAAGGTTTAATATTTGTATATGCATATAAATGCATTGAAAGTGTCACGCATTCTGAGTAATGCTACACCAATGCTACACTTTTTTTTTGTATTTTGAACATGATATGTTGTATTTTGATTTCTTTGGCTCGCGTGCTTGTTTAACAAAATGATAAACTGGAGTGCTTATGGTTTGGTTGTTTTTTTTTTGTTACTAGTGGTGTTATACTGTTTTAAGTCTATTCTTATGAATTATAATTTCTTTATTTTTGTAGTTTTTATTGCTATTTCCTATGCTATGTGGTATTAAAGTAAAATTATTATTCTCATCAATATTTTTAACTTTATAGTGTCCGTTATATCTATTTTCTAACTTATGGGAGGCCTCTTCTCTAACTAACACTAAATCTCCTATGTTTATTTCCTTACCATAACTACTTTTATCATAATTTGTTTTTTGTTTTTCTTTAGCCTCTTGGACTAATTTCCTAGCTCTTTGCTGTGCTACTTGAAGTCTATATTTTACTTATTTGTCGTAAGCTTCGTGATTGTACAATGGGCTGATTTTCTTTTCTTTTAGGAATTCGTAATTCGGTGGATTTTGTACAAATATTAGTTCAAAGGGACAATAATAATATGTGGTTGACGGCGTCGTATTGTACCAATACGCGAAATACCTGAGGTATTCATCCCAATCGTCTTTGTCACTGGATATGTATGAACGTATATATTCATGGAATGTCCTGTGACTGCGTTCTACAGTACCCAAAGTTTGATGATGGTACGGTGTTGAAGATTTATATTCAATTTTCAACAATTTACACAGTTCTTTGAATAAGCTATTTTTGTTTTCTGTGCCCATGTCTGTCATGATTGTTTTCATTTGTCCATAAATCAAGATGAAATGCTCGAACACGGCTTTAGCGACTGTTATTGCGTGTTTGCTTGGAATTGGGATAGCTACCAAATATTTGGTAAGATCGCATATAATGGTAACTGCATATTCCTTTCCATTTATCGACTTCGGTAATGGGCCTACTGTATCGATTTGTACAATATCAAATGCCTTCGGGGGTGTCTCCGTTATTGTCATTGGTTCTTTTATATGCTTATTTGTCTTATTTTTTTTTACAGTGGATGCAGTTTTTTACGTATTTTCTTACGTCATTTTTCATATTCAGCCAGCTATACTTCTGCTTAATTTTATCTGTCATGCTATTTATTCCTGGGTGGCCACCACTAATAGGATCGTCATGATATTTGCGCAGAATTTCTTTAATTTTCCCGGGATTTGTCACATATATAACCTCTGGAGTTAGAGCGATTGTTAGTTTTTGAGAACTTGGTTACCCATTTCTATAAATTTGCCTACTGCAGTATAATTTCTTTTAAACAATTTGTCCCCTAAGGACAACTGTATTTGTACAAGTCCTAAATTGCCGGCTTCTCTTTCAATTCTGGTAAAGAATCATATCCTCAACAATTAGGTTGCTTGTATCTTCTTCTTCTTCTTTAAATGGCCATCTAATTGCCTGGCTATTTTGACCGTCCAACATAGCTCACCAGTCGTTTCTTCGTTGCGCCAACTGGCGCCAATTGGAAACACCGCGGGATCGCAAATCGGTCTCCACTTGGTCCTTCCATCGGAGTGGTGGTCTCCCTCTTCCTCTGCTTTCACCGGCGGGTGCCGATAAGAATACCTTCTGGGCTGGACCATCTTCGCTCATTCGCACTAGGTGGCCTAGCCAGCGAAGCCGCTGTGTTTTAATTCGCTGAACTATGTCGGCGTCTGCGTAAAGTTCATACAGCTCATCATTAAACCTTCTTCGGTACTCGCCGTCGCCAACGCGTAGAGGTCCACAAATCTTTCGAAGAACCTTTCCCTCGAATACTCCCAGAGCCGCCTCATCAGATGTTGTTAGTGTCCACGCTTCTGCACCATATAGCAGGACGGGTGCGATGAGTGACTTGTAGAGTGTTATTTTCGTTCGTCGAGAGAGGACTTTACTTTTCAATTGCCTACTCAGTCCGAAGTAGCATTTGTTTGCAAGAGTAATTCTTCGTCGGGTTTCTAGGCTAACATTATTGTTGGTGTTAATGCTGGTTCCCAGGTAAACGAAGTAATTTACTATTTCGAAATTATTGCTGCCAACAGTGGCTTGGTTGCCAAGGCGCTAATGCGCTGACTCTTTGCATGATGACAGACGGTACTTCGTTTTGTCCTCGTTCACCACCACGGTTGTTAAGGCCAATGATATCAATATCGTCAGCATATGCCAACAGTTGCTTGTCTCTAGATAGCTACAAATTTTCTTTCCTTTTTTGAAATATAATTTCGGAGGATTGAAACCGAGCTCGACATGTCTTTACTTCAACTATATACTCCACTTCAAAATCGTACTCCTCTAAATCGAGTCTATTCGTGTCAGCTTAGATGAAGGACTCTTCATTGAGAATAGGTATGTTAAATGACGATGGTCGGTTTTAACTAGAAATTTTCTGCCATAGACATATGGTCTGAAGAAGGTTATGGCCCAATGGATTGCAGCCAATTCTTTTTCTATTGTGGCTTTGTTGGTTTCGCCTTTCGTTAAGGATTTAGAAGCGTAAGCAATTGGTAACTGTTTGCCATCACATTCCTGGCTAAGGACTGCCCCACAAGCGTACCCATTAGCGTCTGTTGTTATGCAGAATTCTTTATCGAAATCTGGGTATTGCAAAAGTGTTGGGCTAATTAATGCTTCCTTTAAGTAGACAAAAACTTTTTGACATTCTTCTGTCCATTCGAAGGGAACATTCTATTTGCAAAGCCTAGTTAATTTTATTGAGTGTTCTGCAAAATTCGGTACAAATCTTCTGTAATAGTTGCAGAAAGCTACGAATCTCTTAACTTTATCGGCTGTTTTTGGTGTTGGGTAATTTTGGACCGTTTCGAATTTGCTTGAGTCGGGTAATATTCCTATGTTTGTACATTTATGTCCTAAATATGTTACTTCTGGGCTGAAAAATAGGCATTCATCTGGATGTAATTTTAGGTTATATTTTCTACAAGTGGAGAACACGTCTCTTAAGTTTTTTAGCATATGGTTTTCAGAACAACCTAATACGACTAAATCATCCATGTAGAGAAATGCTTGAGATGGTTTGAGGCCTGCGAATGCTAGTGTCATCATTCTTTGGAATGAATTGGGTGCTACTTTTAATCCGTAGGGTAGTCTTTTGAATCTATATGTGCCATTTTCGGCTGTGAATGAGGTTATATCCCTGGAGTCTGGGTGTAATTCGATTTGATGAAAACCTGACATAAGGTCTAGGCATGAAAAATATTTTGCTTTTCCTAGTTGATCTAAAATGTCGTCAATTCTTGGAAGTGGGAATTTTTCTGCTGCTAGCTTTTTATTTACCTGTCTGTAGTCAACCACTAGTCTCCATCTTTTTTCTGTTTTCCCTGGGAGTGATTTTTTAGGGACTAGTAGGATTGGGCTATTATATTCTGATATGGAGGGTTCTATTATGTCATCTTCGATTAACTTATTTACCTGTTTGCTAATTTCTCCTTTTTGTGTTTGAGGCAATCTATAATTTTTTATATAAACGGGAGTGTAATCCTTCATGTATAATTTTTGTTTATAAAAATTATTAAAGGAAATTGTTTCAGTTTCTAGTGCAAATATGTCTATGAATTCTGTGCATAGCGTTGTTAAGTGAGGGTTGACAAATTTTGGAAAGTTTTTTGTTAATCTTTTTAATTTCTCTGTGTCGTTGCAACTTTTATCGGGTGTGGTTGCTTTAATTAGTGTGTAATCGTCTAAATTTTCGGTATTGATCTTGTAATTTTGAATGGTTGTGTTTTTATTTGTTGTGTTGATAATTCTAACGAAAGTTTGATCTTTATTTGTTATGGTGTTGGCTATGAAAATGCCTTCAGATAATTGCTGGTGTGGGATGAAGATGTTTTTGTTATCAGTGTTTACTTGTCTAATGACTTCAGATCTAGCAGGGATCGTAATTGTATTTACAGACAGACAATTTGTTAGGTGCATCGTTATTGTTTGGTGGAAGTCATATGGCCTTAGGATTAGTTTATCCTCTGTTTTTCCATAGTCTAAAATACAATTGTAGTTCTTTATGAAATCTAGTCCTATTATTCCATTGCAAGGGATTGGAAAGTCGTCTTCTACGACGTGGAATTTATGGTAAATCAGAAGGTCATCACCTTTTAAATCTGCTTTAACTGACCAATGCCCCTCAAATCCGTAATTTGCTCTGTATTTATTTTGTGATTATTACCAATTTGATGCTTTTTAATAATCGAGATGTCTGCTTCTGTATCAATTAAGAAATTTGAAATCGAATTATTTAGGGACGTCCTTGTTGATATATAGCTGTTTAGATGTAAGTTTAGTACGCATATTTTTCTCTGTGTTAATCTTGAAGTGGAACTTCCTGGTTTTCCGTCTGGGTGCAGCTGCGCACGTTACGGGTCTGATTGTTAGGTCTGTTGCCGTTTCGGGCTTGTGGTCCTCTTTGGTTATTATTATTATTATTGTTATTATTGGATCTCGAGATATTGTTGTACCTCGGTTGCGGTCTAAATCTCCTACCTTGGTAATTCCCATAGTTGTTACTTCGGTAATCTCTACGGAAATTACTCCGGTACTGACTCTGCTGTCGTACGTTCAAAATTGTATTCGAGCTGCCTGTTATTTCTGTACAGCTGTTGGTGAACTTAGAGATCGCATCGTTCATTGTTGTGAACGTTCCCGCTTGCATTATCATTTTGACCTTATCGTTGGAGCAGTTTTACACATAGCTTTGACTGCTGCTTGTGTTGAATATCTCGTTGCTAAGTCTGGATTGAGTCCGTCCGAGATATACGCTTCTTCTAATGACCTTGTAATTTTTTCTATTTCTGCTGTGTATTGGTTAGCAGTTTTGCCACGCTGTTGGATGTTCAGGAGTTTAGCAGTTAAAACTTCCACTGATTCACCCTTTATTGCGGTTTTCAATTTTGTTTTTATTTCTTCTATTGTACTTTCGATACTGATAAAATTTCTTGGCTTCCATTTTAGCTTTGTTTTTATCATTGTGATCGCTAAGGCTTCGTGCTCATTTTTGATTTGTTCAAGTATATCAAGGGCATCTAGGAAACTGTGCAAGTATTCCGGCTCACCATCAAACTCTGGTAAAACTGATGAAGCAGTTTTAATAAATTCAACAACTGTTTGTACCATTGTGACGTTTATGGTTGGGACGTTTAGAGGTTTATTTTCTTCCGCTGATGGAGTCTGGCTCAAGGGAGGTGATGGAGTCGGGCTCTGAACACGTTCTGATAAAAGTAAATTGAAATCTATCTGCCTTTTTTCCTCTATTGTGGTTGGTATTGTTAATTCTATATTGTATCTAGCTAAAGACGATTGGTAAGCTTCTCTTTGGTGTTCTTTGATAAGTATGTTATTTACCGATTTAATCGCCTGTCCTATGCTATGCAGAGCTTCTAAAATTATGTTCAAATGCTTTACTATTGTCTCTGTTGTAAAAGGAGTACTTTTATTATGCATTTGTACGACTTACTGGCTTTTGCTTTTTCTTCATATAGCTTGTCGTATATTTCCTGCCATTGATTCATTTCTTGGTATATTGAGTTTTTGATTAGACGCGGTGTTGTACATTATTTAATTGTATCAATATAGTTTTTTATTAAAATTGCAATTGCGACAATTAAAAGTTAAATTGCACCTGCAAAGATAGTTAACCATTTGTGTGAAAGTTCTTCCTTTTTTTCTATGTTGGGGTGTGGTTCGTATCTAACCAGTTTATTTTCATAATTTTTCTCTGCAGAATTTTCCTTACCTACTTTGTATCCTGCTATTCCTATTAGGATACCGTTTAATGCAATTTTCCACCATGCCATTTTCATAAAAATAATTTTGAATTTATTTGTATTTTTACTTTATTTGCATTCCAATTTACTCAGTTTACTTAGTAACAAGATTTCTTATTTTCCGAAAATTTGTGGTATTATTATTTATTTCTTAACATGTTTATTTTTTCTTTTAATTTTAACCTATCAGCCGTATTTGTTGTTAGGTTAAGTAGCCTAAAAGTTTCGGCTATTTCTTATTAAATTCGTCGTAACTTCCTGCATATTATTTACCTAGTCTTATATTTAATATGCCCTTTTTTTTTGTTTTTTAAATATTTTCCTTAAGCAAAATGAAAATATTGCTCTTGGTTTAGCGGCCGTGAGGCGTGCTCAAATTATTCTAAATATACTTAAATCGCCACCAGTCTTGCTGCCAGTCATGCTGCCAGTTCCCTTGTCTTCGGCACTAACTTGTAAAATTCCATTAACATCAATTTCAAATGACACTTCAAACGATTTTGATCATTTGCAATAACATTATTTCCCTTATAAGGACCGCCATGTAATGTATTGGTTCCTATGTCCTACTGCTGCCGGTCAGGTCGCTGCCAATTTTCATTAAACTCTCACAAAGAATCGCATTTATTTGCACAAAAAACTCTAGTGCATGTGCACATTTTAGTTCCTTAATAGTTTAAATTTAATTGTAATTAGCCAAAATGGCAGGATCGGTAGGATCGCCATGTAATGAAATGGAAAAAAAGGTTCGCTGAATTTAAGCGTATGAATAGAATTGATTCTTTATTGGAAATTCTTTTCTTTTTATACAAAATTTCTTACACTAATACTTACAAGCTATAAGTGTTTACATGTTATGCAAAGTCAGCAATAAGTTGGTAGTTCACATTGACAAAGCGATACTGTCGATCAGTCATGCTGATCGGTACGTGTGTTGGTCAGTGTGACGGGTTGAGTAATTGGGTGACAAATGTAAGCAGATACGTGGCGTGTATATATGTTGTTGAACTCCCGTTGGGTTGAACATAATTTATTTGGGTCAATATTTGTATATGCATATAAATGCATTGAAAGTGGCACGCATTCTGAGTAATGCTACAGTAGTACACCCTTCTGCGTAGGGGGCCTACGACCGCCCTTATAAAAAATAACCCTTTGCCGGTCCAACACCGCCTGCGGGATCCGCAGTTTTATTTCATATACCTTTCTTCTGTGTATTCGGGAAACACATTTATTTTAGTATAGGTGAGGCTTGCAACTTCTGCATTTTGAATTGTCTGCAATTTGATTTGTCTGAATTTTAACTTGTCTGTATTTTGATTTGTCTAAGTTTTGATTTGTTTGTATTTTAATTTTATTGTAATTTTGAATTGTGTCTGTATTTTGATATGTCGGCATTTCGATTTTCGACATTTCGAATGTGTCCCCCAACCTAAAATAAATATGTTTTCCAGAGGGGTATTCTGTGCAGGAAAACTGTGGAGCGTGAAGCCGGTGTTTGATCGGCTTAGGGTTATTTTGTAGAAGCGCGGACGAAGGCCGCCAACACAGAAGGGAGTTCTGTGCAGAAAACTGTGGATCGCAAAACCAGTTTTATCGGGCTGGTAAGGGTTATTATTATGTCTCTTGGGTTGGGATTAAGCCGTACTGCTACCGAAATGGTTGCTATGAAAGTCGATTTGTCCGTGTTATAATCTGTCGGCATATTTAGTTGTCTGTTTTTTGATTTGCCGACATTTTGATTCGTCTGTACTTTGATTTGTCGGTATTTTGATTTGTCTGTATTTGGAATGTCGACATTTTGATTTTCTGGATTTTGATTGTCGGTATTATGTTATACACCCACGTAGGCTTTGAAAGTGAAATAGAAATGATATAAATCTTTTGTACGCAAGGTTATTGCCTATTCAATATATCTATGATCCTTTTCAAAATGTTTCGTATAGAAGTGGGCGTGGATCTTCACCGATTTCGCAAATTGTTTTTCCGGAACATTTCTTTTACTAGTATAGATATGTGGGCTAAATTTCGTTTCGATATCTTGAACTTTGATTTATGATTAATATTATTTCTAAATTTGACTTAATCAAAAGTAGGCGGTGCCACGCCCATTTTCTAAAATTTTGTTGAAAATGTATTTAATGCCTTAAAGTTATTGTACACACTAAATTTTATCCTTATAAGTGTATTATGTACTGAATAATCACGATCCGTTTTATGCCGTTACATACCACCATTAGGCGACTAAAGTTAATATACAGGGTGGCTAATGAAAGCCGCTACCAAAAAAAATCTAAATAACTTTTTTTCTATTTAATGAATCTGGTTAATTTTTTTTTATTTTGCAGATTGACTTTAACATTTAACAAAAATGGATAACTGGGACACTGAAACAAGAATTTGGATTGTCCGCCGCTATCACGCACTGGAGTCCGTAGTTTCGGTTCAAAGAGAGTATAGGCGCACGTTTGGCGGCAATCCTCCGCGCAGATGGACCATAATAAGACTTGTAAACAATTTTGCCGAGCATGGGACAGTCAACAGAAGACCTTACCATCGAAACCCTTCAGTTCGAACGGAGGAAACAATCGCTGCTGTAGCTGCTGCCATACAAAACAATCCACGTGTTTCGACAAGAAGCTTATCTGCTCAAATGGGTGTAAGCAGACAGTCATTACAGTCAATTATGCACAAAGATTTGGACTTATTCCCATATAAAATTCAAATGGCCAACAAACTGAACGCTGCAGACTTGCGGATTCGCTTGGAATTTTGCCAGAAGATGCTTCAAATGGTGGAAGAGGATGGAAACATGTTGAACTGTCTTTTCATGTCTGACGAGGCCCATTTCGATTTAAACGGCAACATAAACAAATAAAATTGTCGAATATGGAGTGCTTCCAACCCACAGATACTCCATGAGACGGAATTGCATCCACTTCGTGTCACAGTGTGGTGTGCAGTTTCATCACGCTGCATTGTCGGGCCCTACTTCTTCGAAGAAAACGGTCACACCGTTACGGTTACTGGAGACCGTTACTTGAGCATGTTGAGAGAGTTTTTCTATCCAGAATTACGCCGAATGAGAATTTCTTTCAACTCTGTGTGGTTTCAGCAAGATGGTGCAGCTCCTCATATAGCCCAACCTGTTATGACAGAATTGCGACGAAAATTTCCCAATAAGCTTATATCCAGAAACTCCACATTCCGTTGGCCACCCAGGTCGCCTGACCTTACTGCACCTGACTCTTTCTTGTGGGGTTATTGCAAACAGGAAGTCTTTAAAGCAAAACCAACAAATTTGAATGAACTAAGGCAATCCATTCGAGAAACAATTGCGGCTATTCCTATCTCAACTCTCCAAGCAGTAATGAACAACTTTTTGGTAAGATGCCGCACATGCATCGACGAGCAGGGGGGCATTTAAATTCCATTATTTTTAAAACTAATTAAGCTATATTTAATAAAATTTAATGAGCTTTAACATGAATAAAAGAAAAATGAATTATTTGAGTTTCTTAATGTAGCAAAATTCATCAGCCACCCTGTACCTTGTGTGCGTAGCACTACAATTATGCAAAAGAACTCAATTATGCAAAAGAAGTCAGTAGCGATTTGTTACATTTCAGCGTTTTTCTCTTGTTGCTACAGCGTGTTCAAAGTGTAGGTTCGGTTATTAACTATAACACCCCTCTTCAAGTAGGCCTGCCGTTGTCCAGGATTGACTACTTGTAGATTTCTCGAGTGTTGCCAATTAGTATATAGGAAAATTAACTGGTTTGGCTATTTTAATGGGCTGGTTGCTGGTCTTGATTCTTTTATTATCGTATATGTCTTGCGGTATTTATATACAGTCATAAGGTGCTTTAAATCGATTTAATTGTATCATTAAAATTAAAAGAATCAAACGTATTCAAAAGATGATGTCGCCGTGGAGTCGAATTGATTGACCGTTGACCCTATGTGTCTGACTCTCAAGACCATAGCCTGTGACTGTGTAAAAAACCCGCTTTTCCAACTGCCCAGGAATTGTCTAACCCCTGTCTCTTCAGACATGGCCGCCAAAGGAATCATCTCCAATCATCTAAAACACTGGTCTACACATGGCGAACAGTATGTGCAACCACTTGGCGGTGTTAGCAGACCGACTATGTCCATGTTGATATGTTCAAATAAACTAGTTGAGAGTGCGAATTGTTCGAAATGTGTTTCTGTGTGGCTTGAGATCTTACGCCGTTGACAACCCGGACAACCGGGTACTTCGAATTGTTGTTGCTAATGTGCTACCTCCTGCCATTCTAAGCAATTCTAAAAGGGATTGTAATATACTGTACTGAAAACGTCGAAGCGGCTGTTGAAATGGCTAATATGTTGTTAGCTTTTTTAGGCTACTCTTATGCATCGCCTTTATCGTTACCAAAATATATTGAACATGCTTGGGTAATTTCCGTAACTATAAGGTCTTCAACATTCGTCTTTACCCCGTTGTTGATTATAGAAATCAATTGAAGTTATAGTGACATAGGCTTTTTCGCCTAGTTCGCAATTATCGTTTGCTTCACCAAATTTTCCAATTAATCTGTGCTTCAGCGGGTCGAATTTTCCGGTGTCGTTAGCGTGTGCAAGTACAGCTTAGTCAATTTCAACCACAACTGTGAAATACTCGGTTTCATCGGTGGGGATTCCTGATCGCGCAAATTGAACGCGGGTGTGGCTTCCAAAAAGGGGGTGGTTTAACTGCGAGACGTGATACTTGGAATAGTGCCAGTTCATCCTGGAACGCTTCTTCATATTCTCCAGGTATGGCGTCCAAAAAGTTAGCACGGGTGACTGGGATGTTTTACTGTCATCGGGGTCGCGAAATAAAGATTATGAGTTTTTCTATATAGAAACATTCAATTCAACTGAAAATCTCCTTATTAAGAAAACAAATTAAATGCAATACAATTTGAAATAAATAGCTTGCTAGTCGAATATTGGTTCAATGAATAAGATAAATTGTGTCAGTTGAATTAAATTACAAAATCGAATAAGATAAATTGTGTCAGTTCAATTAAATTACAAAAACGAAGTTAATTGCTGTTTATTAAGTTTCCGCTGTTGTTGCCACATGGTGCGGCAATTGTAGGTTCGGTGTATTCACATTGGAAATGGAAAATAAAAATATTTTGTCTTTGGAGATTTTCTGATTTGGAGATTTATCATGGAAAAAATGCAACTGTAGGAGACTCAAAGCTGGGTTTTTGTTCAGACATAGTTATTTATTTATCAAAGACGATTCCTTATAATAAAAACTTTAAAATTTATTTTGATAATTATTTCACGAGTTTGAATTTGACAAAACTTTTGCAGCAACAGAGAATTTGGGCAACTGCCACGATTTGGGGTAATAGGATGGGGAAGCTCCTCTTGCTTCCGGAAAAGACCATTAAAAAATAAGCCGTAGTAGTTATGACTACAGGATAGAAAGAAATAATAAGCTTTTCTTTCTAAAATGGCTCGATGGAGGAGTCGTTACACTTGCCTCAGCTATTTATGGAACGGAATGCATAAACAAAGTTTCAAGATTTTGTAGTGAACAAACAAAAAGAATTGAGATCCAGCAACCGAACAATGCACAACAAAAACATGGGTGGCGTAGATAAGATGGACTTTCTAGTTCAAGAAAATGGACTCTTAAAGTTTTCGATCATTTTATTGACCTTGCCTTTTGTAATCCTTGGTTAGGGTACAAAATGGATTGTGAAAACAACCATATTGCATCAAAATGGTGGATGGACCTTTTGGCATTCCCAAATGATATCGTAGACGGCCTATTAGCGCGATCAGCTTAACAAGCGCGGGCGTCCCAAAATAACTCTTGTAGAGTATAATGGATGCAGTTTATCTTTGTCAGCAACAAGTACTCCAACGACTCTCCATTTCTTTCTCCATGTATGACGGATTTCATCTTTCGCCGAAGCATACAGTGGACAAGCGGAGGTGCAAAATTAAAGAGTGTACAGGATATTCGAGATATATGTGTTCAAAATGCAACGTTCACTTATGCATGCCCAATGAAAAACGAAACTGCTTTCAAACGTTATACATCTATACTTAATATATTTTTTGAAAGCCGTTTTCTTCTGGACCACAAACTTCAAAAACGGCTAGACCGAATTAAATGAAATTTTGCACGGAGTTTTTGCTGGAGCCCGACATGGTTATAGGCCACAAAAAATATTAGAAGCCGTGAAGGTTTTGGAGATATCCCGCAAAATGTGGACCAAGGTAACCTTATAACGTGTTCACACAATATGGGTATCAAATGAAAGGGGTTGACGAGTGCTTTAACATGGTGTAATTAGTAGTCCCATATGAGACCCCGTTTTCGAGATATTCACCAAAATATGGACCATGTGTAGGTAGACCTGCGAAACTGTTTCTGGTAAAACTTTTAATCAGAGTGTGGTTTTTGGATCACCATTTTCGAGATATCAACCTAAATGTGGACCTGTGATAGAAATATGGTGCTTTTCAAGAGCGTGGATGTGAAGTTTTTTGCTGTTCTGTTTCACTCTTAAATTAACGAACATTCAAATGTACTTAAGAAACTAACATCGCTTCACTTTTTTATTAAGTATGTTATCAAATATAACAGGGCGGCATCTACCGAGCTGTTAAGACAACATAAAAGTATTTGCATACATGTAATCATTAACAGGTTGCTTACAGCGTAGATTAATGTTGCAATTTTTTTGAATCAGTAGTTTTAATTTTAAGATATGAAAACCACCCTTTTAATTTTCGAAATAGAATATGCATTTCGTTTTGTTTGAAATTTAATAGCATATTTATTTATTCTTACAGACTACTAACAAAAAGTACATACATTTTATATAAATGTTACATTGTTATGTGGAGTTACATACTGAAATTAATATGCTGGCATTCAAAACAAGTTTAAATATCTATAGATAATGAGCGAAAAAGAATTACGAAAGCTTCTGTGGTCATTGAAAAATCAATGACGATTGTTTGAGACAAAATATTAAATTCTCGCATAGATCTTGCAAGAGGAGCATTACTGGCGAATTTAGTTTTAACCTTTTTGCAGTAAAAAGGGTAAGTGACTCGGAGGTTACGCCTAGGAACATTAAAGGTAATCCTTTCCATGAGAGAGGGGCAATCAAGGTTGCCTTGAAAAATATTGAATATAAAAGTCATCGACAACATAGACCTACGACTATCCAATGATTGTAGGTCAATAAGCATGAGACGCGAAGCATAAGAAGGGACAGGATCGTCGAATTTTAAGGTTCTTAGAGCGAATTTAAGAAATACCTTTTGAATACGTTCTATTTTTTTAATAGAAACTTGGCTATAGGGCCTCCATATGAAAACTGCGTACTCAAGACGCGAACGTACAAATGTTATAAATAACATTTTCAGAGTGTAAGAGTCAGAAAACTTAGTGGAATTCCGACGGATAAAGCCAAATACTGAGTACGACTTTGCAATTATGAAGTCCACATGATTATTAAAGTTCAACTTCGGGTCAAAGATAACCCCTAGATCTTTTACTTCAGTAACATTGCGCAGGAAAGTATTCGAAATGCTATAGTTCGTAATACGAACATTGAAAATTTTAGCAATTCATCTTAAAGCATTTATTAATATGTAAAGAGAGACTATAACGTAGACACCACGAATGAACTGCGTCAATATCACGTTGAAACTTAACTTCGTCAGAAGTATCCTTGACAACCGCAAAAATTTTGAGGTCATCTGCGTACAGTAAATAATTTGCAAATGAAAAGCAACTACTTATGTCGTTTATGAAAAAAACAAATAGTAGAGGGCCTAGAACGCTTCCTTGCGGGACACCGGATGAAGCAAAGAAAGGTTCTGACAAAACACCATCGATGGTAACAACACAGCGTCTATTAGAGAGGTAAGATTGTATCCATTTCAAGAAGCAGGAATGGAAACCCATATGAGCAAGCTTTTCAAGTAGTACTCCATGACAAACTTCGTCAAAGGCCTTCGAGAAGTCTGTATATACGCAGTCAACCAGGAATCCAGCAGAGAAAGCAGTATGACAGTAATCTATAAATACAGCTAAATTCGTGGCTGTGGATCGCCCAGACACAAACCCATGTTGATTTTGGCAAATAAGAGATTTGGTTGCAAAATACAATTTATCTTATACAATGCACTCAAAAAGCTTAGAAATGGTAGAGAGCTTTGAGATGGGTCTATAATTCCGAACATCGTTTTTCTTACCTGATTTTAAGATTGGGACTATGTGAGCAACTTTCCAATCATTAATGAAGGTTCCTAACGCAAGAGATTTATTAAAAATAATTATCAATGGCGCGTGCCGACAGGCCATCAACATCAGTTTGAGAAGACGGCTTAAGTGTGGCAATCCCATTGGCAATGTCTTCTGAAGATAGGGTGAGATACCCAAAATTAAGGTGTGAGAAGTTTGAAGGAAATCTAGATGTGGGGACATCATTTTCAGAAGTAAAATTAGACCTAAAAAAGTTAGCAAACAGATTAGCTACATCTTTGGGCCCATCAGCGAACTGATTATCAAGAAACACTGACTTTGGAATAAAAGAGCGTGATCTTTTTGATTTGATAAACGTCCAAAAATATTTCGGATTACTTTTAATACTCCACTCGGCGCCGCGAATGAATTTATTGTACAGATATTTATCTAGGCGATTAAACTCGACAGCAAAGTTTTTATATTTATAATAAAAATATATATTATTAGTGAGCAGAAAACGTTTGTGAAATTTGTTTCTTAGGTTTTTAAGCTTTTTTAATTCTTTTGTGTACCACGGAATACTATGTGGTCGCTTCTTTTTAATGGAAATATTATTCATACAGAACTCATGCATAAATGTTTTGAAATTGGAAAAGCACTCATCGATACTTGAATCTGATATTAGAGCAGACCAGTTGACATCCAATAATAAACTATTGAGATTCACAAAATCACAGGTATCATATTAAAAAATGATTTTATAATTAGCATTTAGAAAAGTCGGAATTCATAAGACTCAACGCTTAGAGTAATGGCCTTATGATGTTTATCACATTGACTCATGGGCGACATGCGCTCAGAAATAACGTAGTTAATATTATCACGCCCCACTTCTTTCGAAAGCTTGAGGACTGTTAATGGTATAGTTTTGAATACTTTTCAAGCCGCTTGCCGAGAGCTACAACTTTTGGAAAATGACGATCATTAGAAAAATGCATTAGCTGAGGCATCTCTTTTACATTCACCGTCAATTCTGAGGGAGTTATTCTGCATTATAATAGTTTTTTGTCAGCCTTGAAACGCTGAATTGCTATGGAACATATTCAGAAGACGTAACGATCCCGATCTACTAATTTCTGAAGATATGCTAAGCCAAGGTTTGATAAAAATTACTTATGTTTAAGTAAGCAATTTTACTTTTTTTAAGGTTTAATTGACATCGAAGATAAAGTAATAGGACTATGCGAAAAAGAGTTATCGAGTTTTGGGCTACCTTCTCCAAATCGGAATGTTCAACGAACTGAATGCCCTTTTAAGACCACATTGAGGCGTCCATGTGACGTAAACATTTTAAATGACTACCTTGCAACTAATGTACCAAAAATGGTTTCGGATCAGCAACTAACACATGGGAAAGTTGCCAACAGCATTGATAACAAAGCTGGTCAAGCATTTTTCCTAGATGTTTCTGGTGATTGTGGAAAAACCTTTTTACTTCATCTTCTTCTGGCTTATGCCAGATCTAAAGGCCACGTGGCACTGGAAGTAGCGTCATCTGGAATCAGCGACTCTGTTATCCGCTGGTCGAACAGCCCATTCCACTTTCAAGTTGCCTTAAACGTGTCCGTCCAAGAAGAAAAGATTTGCTCAATTCGAAAGAACGGGTCACTGGTTAAAATTTTACAAGAAGCTGTACTGATAGTGTGGGATGAGTCCACAATGACCCATCGAGCGCATATTGATTCAGTAGATCGCACATTAAAAGACATTAGATGCAACGACAAACCCTTTTTTGGAATAACTATCCTTTTTGCAGGAGATTTTCGTCAGACTTTGCCTGTAGCGGCGAAGGGAACTCGAGCTGATATTGTCAAATCATGCTTCAAGGCATCTATACTATGGAATCACGTAGAGAAATTGTGTCTGCGAACAAACATGAGAGCACATCTGAACGGAAATGTCAGTACATTTCCTCAGGATTTACTCGACGTTGGAGATGGTAAAATTTCCAATGAGAATGGTTACGTTATAGTTGATTCAAGGCTTGGTAATGTGGTGCATAACGTGGGCAAATTATTTTGCAAATTTACCAGAATATTGAACATCTTTGCAGTAAGCCATATACCTGGCTATGCGAGAGGGCTATCGTGTCACCAAGAAATAAAACAGGAGGTGAAATTAACAACATCATTTTAGATAGAATTCCCAGCGAAGCTAGAAAGTATCTATCAACTTACTCTGTCCTTAATAGAGAAGACGCCGTGCACTACCCTACTGAGTTTTCAAATTCTCTTAATCCCTCTGGCTTACGCCCTCATAAATTAAAGTGAAAAAGTAACATTCCAATTATTTTACTGCGCAACCTCAAGCCACCCACCTTATGCAACGAGACGAGATTACAAATAAAACGTATGCATAACAATATCCTAGAGGCAACAATCCTTACGGGTCCAGCTGCAGGAGAAACATTGTTCATACCTCGCATACCCATGATTCCGACCGATATGCCTTTCCAATATAAACGCTTGCAATTTCCAGTGAAAGTTTCCTTCGCAGTGACAATAAACAAATCGCAAGGACAAACTTTCAACTAGGCTGGTATTGACTTACGGGCAGAGTGCCTCACACATGGGCAATTGTATGTTGCAATATCCAGAACTGGGAACCCTCAGAAATTTAGTGTTTCGTTACTCTCTAATGTAAATAAAAGAAAATCAATGTTTACATTTAAATCGATATCGAAACCAATATGTTCTGCTTATTTCAAAACATTATGTATGTATGTATGTATGTTTAGGCCACAGGCCTAAATATTAAAGCACACCCTAATGTCCAAAGCTTTTCTTATAATTTATCTCGGTTAAAACCGATAACCGTTTACCGCCGGATAATAGCGAAAGCCAGGATTCGGCGGTGGGTACGACCTAATTTATTAATTTTTGCTTTCTCACTTCCTTTTCGAACGTCGAAGAAACAGCCAGCAGCCAAGTCACCGAAGGTAAGCCTTTTTCCGATTTATATATATTTGCGTTTTAATTCTATGCCAATTTTTAAATAATTTCCCTAATTGTTTAATTCCTGCACTTTCACTGCAATAAACATTGTTATCATGTATCTGAACTAACGAGTTCTTTATTTCCTTCTTTCTTGTACCTTATTACGAGCACTTATAACTTGGTATCGCCAAGTATCAAGTCAACGTAACATTTGGTCCATCTCGCCAGGAAAACCAAAATCGGAGCATTATTCTTATTTTTCCATTAAAATACCAGCGCCAATCTAATTACATTTCATCGCCATCAAAAAGTAATTAACAAGACATATATACAAAAAGCCATAATAGCGAGTGGCAGCAACAAGCAGACAGAGACAGTCATATCACACATCACATCATCAGCAATACATCACATCCATTCAAATAACACATCGCATACAGCACATCATACAGTCCATTCAAATAACACATCGCATACAGCACATCACACAGTCCATTCAAATAACACATCGCATACAGCACATCATACAGTCCATTTAAATCATCACAATTCACATTATTCCCACATATTAAACCTCTAAATTTCATCAAGGTAAGTGGTTGATTTTAGTGCACAATTTTTTTTTTTTAAGTACGCATTAACGTACCACGAGTGAAAGCGTGATATAGATTTGTAGATCAGAGCAAGGTTCATTGTGTTTGAAAAACACACTTAGCGCCTTTTGACTACCGAGGAGTTCCCCCCTCCAGTGGTAAGGGCTCCTCGACACAGCTCAAGGCAGACAGGCAGTGGCTCAACGTCTTTTGTTTTTTTTATTTTTTAACACATTACCACAGCACTGTACAGTCTCTATTCTTTATAATATAAATTTCCTTTGTTTGTTGATTTTCAACAACAATTTACACTTCCACTTGGTTGATGCATTTGCAAATAAATACCACAATATTCACTCAGTAAAATACTGTCGTAAACCGTACATAATACGTGCCACTACAAAATTAACACTTGCGTTGGGTGGCTAGTGGTCATTAATTTACTTAGTTTGAAAGATATATCTACATACTTTGTTTATCAGTATATCATTTTAATAAATAATCCACTTAAACGTATTTACACTGTATTTATTGCGTTCATTTGATTTTAAACACCTTGGTTTTGGCTATTCGGCGTTTGACACTTTCATTTTCACTTTTTATAAAAGACACATTAAATCCCTGTCCAGATTTCTATCTGTGTCACACATACCATTCCACGACACATTAAATCTTCAGAAGAATTTCTATCTGTGTCACTTTTCGGTAATTACGCTTATATTTAAAGCATTTTACATCTCCGAGTCATTACAGTCGGCTATTGTTCCACTGATCAAAATTTTTAAAATCATCAAAAAAATGGAAACATATATACGACTTTCAGATTGATCAAGACTTCGGCCCTCAAGACCAAGATAAGCACACCCTTGCGATACAGCAAGAGGAGCTAAAATCATTGTGGAAGAAGACAAAAGCTGCCTATGAAAGTCTTCTGAGCTCACCAGACCTGTCCAAGGAAAATCTGCTGTCCTTGAGACAGAAAAATAAGACTTGCTTCGCATGTTACGCTAAAGGCATGGCTTCAATTAATGCTGAAATTGAAAAGCTAACAGTGCAAGCAACACCAACAGCTACAGTCTCTGAAACTTCCAGCCGTGAACAAAACATTCGACTTCCACCTTGTGACACCGATGTGTTTAAGGGCGACTACCTATCCTGGCCAACCTTTAGGGACATGTTTACGGCCATACACATATTAAATAAACGCCTTACTCCGGTTGAAAAACTATACCACCTCAATCAGAAGACACAAGGGGAAGCGAAGGAAATTGTGCGAAGGTGCCCCCTAACCAACGAAGGTTTTACCACAGCCTGGAAAAATTTAAGCGACAGGTATGAGAATAAGCGTATCTTTGTTAATACGCAATTGAAATCCCTATTTAGTTTGACGTCAGTCGAACATGAATGCGGAACAGCAATCAAAAAGCTTCAACGCGACATAAATAATTGCATCTCGGCACTTCAGTGTCATCAGATTGACATATCCAACTGGGACGCAATTATCACGTATCTATGTTCTACAAAACTTCCCGAATGTACTCTGGCCTTATGGGAGCAAACCATAGAAAACAAAACAGAAATACCGAAATGGGAAGACATGGACAAGTTCCTTTCCAACCGTTTCCAAACGTTGGAAACTGTTTCTGACCTCAGGTGTAGCAAAGCATTTAAGGCACCCAAGAATCAAAACAACACAAGGGAAACGCCTGCGAAACTTGGAGTATACCAAGCCAGCGTCCCAAAAGCATCGTGTAAAATGTGCAGCAGTAAAGAGCACAAACTACGAAATTGCCAAAAATTCCGAGGGCTAACCATTGCAAATAGAATAGCCTTCATCAAGAACAACAGTTGTTGCTTGAACTGCCTGTCGGCTGGACATACTGTGACACGATGCACTAGTTCATTTAACTGTAGCTTGTGTCACGCAAGGCACAACACCTTGCTCCACCTGGCAACAGCTCAGCCAAAAGCAACGACCCAGAGGTGGCGTCAAAACACCACCGATGACAGACCTTCAACCTCACAGCAGGCTAGGGAAAGGCTGGAATCTGCAAACAGAAAAGAAGATGTAAGTAATGTTTCATCTTGTCACGCAAATACAACTAAGAGGGTATTTTTGGGAACGGCACGGGTCAACATTAGCCATAACGGAGTCAATTTCTCGGCTCTGATTGACTCCGGCTCGGAGTGCTCTTTCATAACAGAAAGACTAAAGAAAAGAATAAACCTGCAATCGAAACGCATACATGTCCAAGTTTCGGGCATGAATAATACGCCATCAGCGCAGGTTAAAGAGTCGTGTCACATCCAATTAGGTTCCCTCACAGACCCCTTAGTGCGTATTGACACAGTTGTCCCGGTCCTACCACAACTTACAGGGGACCTTCCAACTGGTCAGGTAAGCGCAATGACCCGTCAAGCATTCCCTGACTTAATCCTGGCGGATAAAAGGTTCTTCATTAATGAACCAGTTGACCTCATCCTAGGAGGCGACATTTACCCTCAAATTATACTGGGCGGTATAAGGAAGAATGTTCTAAATACGCTTCTCGCCCAAGAAACCGTCTTCGGTTGGATTATAACCGGTCGTGCGGACGCACATCACCCTACCAATACGCGGGTATCATTTTTCAATGAGATAGCCCTTAACAAACAGTTAACTTCCTTCTGGGAATTGGAAAATGTGCCAAAGAAAAGGGCATTTAACGAAAATAATTCCTATTGCGAGGCACTCTTCAAGGCCACAACGACCAGAAACTCCGACGGAAAATATACAGTCACCCTCCCCCTCAAACAGGGGTTTCCTAACGACATCTGCTTAGGGGCTACTCTAAAGGGCGTCTGCTCTCAATTCTACCGGAATGAGACGCGCTTATCAAAGACACCGGCCCTACAGAGAGAGTACAATAGGGTAGTGTCGGAATATGAGACATTAGGACACATGTCAAAGGCTCCTACGCTCATACCACTTCAATCTACTGAGTGCTATTTCTTGCCCCACCATGCAGTTATAAAGGAAAAGAGTATCACCACCAAAGTCCGAGTGGTATTTAACGCGTCGTGTCCTACCTCCAATGGCACAAGCTTGAACGACGTGCTACATACAGGCCCCGTCCTCCAGGCCGATGTAACAATTCTCGAATCGTTTTTCGTACCAATACGAAGGATCCGATCAGCATCTACGAGCTGAAGACGGTAACCCTTGGTGTGAATTGTGCCCCATATCTGGCGATAAGGACACTGCACCAACTAGCAGATGACGTGGAGCCTTCGTTACCCATAGCTGCAAACATTCTGCGGACCAGTATGTATGTCGACGACGTCTTGGCAGGAGGTCACAGCATCGATTCTGCGATTAAAGCCCGAGATGAAATCACGCAAGCACTGCAGTCAGCAGGATTTCCCTTAGAAAATGGACTTCGAATTGCAGTAAAATACTCAAGGGGTTACCCAAACAACATCTGCTAAATGAAGATTTTCTGGAGTTCGAAGACTCCAGTACTGTAAAAACCCTAGGCATACGCTGGAACGCCCATTCTGACTGTTTCTACTTCATAGCGAAACCAATCGAGAATCAAGATATTTTCACAAAAAGGGCAATACTTTCAGCTATC